>NW_021027430.1:173453-285804 GCF_004153795.1 Camellia sinensis
TGAACACAGCATCAGGGTACTGTAAAGTGGAGGATGATGCCTTGCGGGTAAAGGCCGAAAATGTGACCAACAAGACGGCTCCTATTGAAATTGCTCAGCTGTTAAATTCTGTACCACCTCAGAGCCTTGAACCACGGTATCGGGCTAAACGAGATAAGAGACGAGATTCTCGCCGATCAAGTGACTAATGCTCCCACCGAGCGAATGAACAACTGCAAATCGACAGCAGGCGCACAAGGCGCGCCGACAAGAAATATACTGAGTTGTCAGATCCAACCAGCACGGTCATGTCCAAAATTTAACATCTTCCGTTCTTCAAGTAGCCTTCAAAAATAGTGGGACCTCCCGACACTCGAAGACAAGATAGGCGGTGCGAGTATCACAAGGATCATGGCCATGAAACTGAGAGTTATTATGCATTGAAGGATCACCTGGAGGACTTGGTACAGGATGGTCGGCTAGAGCAGTACGTCCGAAAGGGCAACTCAACCAAAGCAATAGCCTTGAGACAGGATTCTCCTCCACTCGGCGTGATCCAGATGATATCCAGCCTGCCAATATCATCTGTGGTGCATACGATTCAATCGAATCTCGACCCTCAAAATCAACTCACTACGGCTAAATGGCCCCATCAAGCTGCAAGCATTTCTTTTGATGATTCAGATTTGGCCGGAGTGACACTTCCTCAGATCGACCCCTTGGTAATTGAGTTGCGCGTAAACCGATTCACCGTTGAGCGCGTACTCATTGATCCAAGGAGCACATTAGAGGTTATGTATTACAAGACATTCACCAAACTTGGCTTCTCAGAATCAGATCTCTCTCCGGCTCCTTATCTATTATTCGGCTTCAACGCCAATCCAGAATACCCATTGGGGAAAATCACACTACTAGTCCGAGCCGGCTCCCGAACAGTGGATATGGAATTCTTGGTCGTCAGGCTGCCATCGCCGTATAATCTCGTCATGGGGCGATCCTGGTTGCATGATATGTAGGTTGTGCCATGCACCTATCATTTGCTGCTATGCTTCCCCACAGAACGCGACATTGAGCAAATTTGTGGCTCTCAGAAATCGGCACGAGCATGTTATCTCCTTGCTCAAAAGACGCCAAAGGAGTTGCAAGTGAACTCTATTGAGGTAACAGATCATGAGAGCCTTGACGACATTGGGCGGCTTCCAAGTGAAAAGGCCAAGGAAGGCCTAGACCGGGTAGAAATTGGCAGAGGCCCAGAGAAGTTCTTCATAGTCGGCGCCTCCTTGAGTCAAGCCGACAGACAGCAGCTAATCTCTTTCCTGCTCAGCAACCTTTGACATTTTTGCATGGACTCCATACGAGATGCCGGGTATAGATCCGTCCATTTCACAGCACCGTTTGAATGTTGACTGTAAATGCAAGCCAATTATTCAGAAAAGTCAGCGGTCAACCGTAGAGCACACTGCCGCCGTTGTTGAGGAGGTTGACAGGCTGCTTGAAGCCGGGGCAATCGGGGAAGTGATCTACCCTACATGGCTCTCTAATATAGTGGTTATGAAGAAGAAAAATGGTACTTGGCGAGTGTGCATCGATTTCACGGATCTAAACAAAGCGTGCCCCAAGAGTTGTTTTCCCCTACCCAGAATTGACCAGCTTGTAGATGCAACGGCACGCCATCAGCGTATGAGCTTCCTTGATGCTTACAGAGGCTACCATCAGATCGCCATGCATCCTGAGTACCAAGAAAAAACTGCATTCCTTACCCCAAGAGGAACCTACTGCTATAAGGTTATGCCTTTTGGGCTGAAGAATACAGGGGTAACTTACCAAAGACTGGTCACGGCTATGTTCAAGGAGTAACTCGGCTGCACTATGGAAGTGTACATTGATGACATGGTGGTCAAGTCTAGAGAAGAGCGAACCCATCTAGCCAATCTAGAAGAGACATTCGGCATCTTACGCAAATACAAAATGAAACTGAATGCTTCCAAATGTGCGTTTGGAATCGGCTCCGGCAAGTTCTTGGGTTACATTGTCAACCACCGGGGAATCGAGGCCAACCCGAGGCAAATCACAGCAATCTTGGAACTCAGCTCCCCTCGTTCAGTAAAAGAGGTTCAAAAGTTGATGGGGATGGCCGCCGCACTCAACAGGTTCATCAGTCGGTCTACAGATCGCTGCCGACAATTCTTCCATACTCTACGGCAGGGCAAGACTTTTGAATGGTCCGCCGAACGCGAAGCCGCTTTCAACGGCCTCAAGACTTACCTCCGCTCAGTACCACTCCTAACAACACCCGCTGCTGGTGACCCGCTGATTCTGTATTTAGTAATTTTCGACGGGGCCGTCAGCGCCGTACTGATAAAGGAAGAGCTGGAGGAGCAGCGGCCAGTGTATTATGTGAGCAAGGCAATGGTTGACGCCGAAACACGCTACCTTCCGCTGGAAAAACTCATCCTAGCCCTAGTCATGACGGCAAGAAAGCTAATGCATTACTTCCAAGCACACAACATTAGGGTGCTAACAGATTATGCCCTCCGATCAGTACTACGAAGTGCAGAAGCATCAAGATGTGTTTCAAAGTGGGCTCTTGAACTCGGCCAGTATGACATTCAGTTTCTACCTAGAACCTCAATCAAGGGACAGGTGCTTGCTGACTTTGTTGCCGAATTCACTGAGGGTCTTGCCGATTTTAAGTCCGATGAGACTCGACCGGAGCCGAACTGGAGAATTTATGTTGGGAACATCTGGCAATTGTACTGTAATGGATCATCCAATCAGCGGGGCAGCGGAGCCGGAGTTGTAATCATGGCCCCCGACGGCGCAATAATTGAGCAAGACGTCAAGCTCGACTTCGAAGCGTCAAATAATGAAGCCGAATATGAAGCCCTTCTGGCTGGTTTGCGGAATGCACATCTTAGGCGTGCTTGGCGTGCTCGGCGTCTTCTTGTCTTTTGCGATTCAAAACTGGTGATCAATTAGCTAAAGGGGGAGTATGCGACAAGAAACCACCGTATGGCAGCTTACATGAAAATGGCCAACTCATTGTTGGCAAAATTTGACCACCGTGAATTGAACCAGATAACACAAGACCAGAACACACATGTAGATGCCCTTGCTTGCCTAGCCTCCGCCATTAATTCAGAGATCAAACAGACCATCAAAGTAGGTTTCATCCTGGAGCCGAGCATTGGCCCTCTGGAGGAAGTCCTGGTCGATGCTATAAAATCTGGACCGAGTTGGGTGGATCCCATCACCGCATTTCTGTCTTCCGAACAGCTCCTAGAGGACAAGAAAGAAGCGCAAAGGCTACGAAACAAAGCCCTGCGATACTACTTGGATCCACAAGGAAGCTTTATAAAAAATCCCTCTCTGGTCCATATTTGGAATGTGTGCACCCTGACAAAGTCGAAGAGCTTCTTGCTGAAATACATGAGGGCATTTGTGGTGCCTATTCTGGCGGGCGCTCTTTGGCCCATAGAGCTATAACACAGGGGTATTATTGGCCAACAATGAGATCTGATACCGAATGCTATATGAAGAAATGTGAACAGTGCCAGAAGTTCTCCCCGTTAACCCATCTGTCTGCTGAAGAGTTAAGCTCCATTACTAGTCCTTGGCCGTTCGCCCAGTTAGGACTTGATATCGTAGGACCATTGCCGAGGGCCACAGGGAACAAGCGATACTTAATCGTCGCAACAGATTACTTTACAAAATGGGTCAAAGCGGAGGCATTAACGCACATTCGAGATGTTGATGTTAAGCACTTTGTATGGAGAAATATCATAACACGATTCGGCAATCGAGAGCTGTGCAGCAAGTATGGTATCTGCCCTCACTTTTCTACGCCGGCTTACCCTCAAAGCAATGGTCAAGCCAAAGCCTCTAATAAATCCATTTTGGATGGCATCAAGAAGAGGCTGGAGAGAGCTAAAGGCAAATAGGTCGCAGAATTGCCGAGTGTATTGTGGGCTCATCGAACTACGCCAAGGCGATCTACTGGAGAAATGCCGTTTGCTCTGTGCTTTGGAACCCAGGCGATCATACCCCTGGCCCAATTCTGAAATCTCAAGTTTTTGATATGAGCCGAAATGATATGATGCTGGCACTGGATTTGATTCTAATCGAAGAACAAAGAGATCGTGCCCTTGCGTCGATGGCGCAGTACCAACAACAGCTTGCCAAGTCATATAATCAACGTGTACAACTGCGCTGCTACACACCAGGAGAGTTGGTCCTGAATAAGGTACTTCCAGCTACCAAGAAACCGGCTAATGGAAAATTGGGTCCTAACTAGGACGGCCCTTATCTGATTGATTGGATCGCAGGAGCAAGGGCATATCGGCTCAAAGACATGTCAGGGAGGAGTCTGCCACGACCTTGGAATTCGACGCATTTACGCAAATTTTATCATTGACCCGACTTGTGGGGCATGATACTTGTTCTGAATGGTTCGCCATGTACATCTCATTTTCTGTAATGCAAAGATCCCTATTTATTCTCAACCTCCAATTCAAAGGTGTTCCAAAAAAGCCAAATCGGCGCACGAGGTCTTGGGGCCGAAAAAGCCTCCGAATTCGAAGCGCCCTTTGTGCATATCACGATTGACCAAATAAAGTCTCCAAATTCGAAGTCCCATCGGCGCACGAGGTCTTTGGGCCGAAAAAGCCTCCGGATTCGAAGCTCCCTTCGTGGATATCACGATTGGCCAATTAAAGACTCCGGATTCAGAGCCCTAACGGCGCACGATGTCTTTGGGCCGAAAAAGCCTCCAGATTCGAAGCGCCCTTTATGGATATCACGATTGGCCAAATAAAGTCTCCGGATTCGGAGCCCCATCGGCGCATGACGTCTTTGGGCCAAAAAAGCCTCTGGATTCAGAGTGCCCTTCGTGGATATCACGATTGGCCAATTAAAGACTCCGGATTCAGAGCCCCATCGGCACACAACGTCTTTGGGCCGAAAAAGCCTCCGGATTCGGAGCACCCTTTGTGGATATCACGATTGGCCAATTAAAGACTCCGGATTTGGAGCCCATCGACGCACGACGTCTTTGGGCTGAAAAAGCGTCCGGATTCGAAGCGCCCTTTGTGGATATCACGATTGGCCAAATAAAGTCTCCAGATTCGGAGCCCCATCGGCGCACGATGTCTTTGGGCTGAAAAAGCCTCCAGATTCGGAGCGCCCTTCGTGGATATCACGATTGGCCAATTAAAGTCTCCGGATTCAGAGCCCCATCGGCGCATGATGTCTTTGGGCCAAAAAAGCCTTCAGATTCAGAACGCTCTTCGTGGATATCACGATTGGCCAAATAAAGTCTCCGGATTCCGGATTCGGAGCGCCATCGACACGTGAGGACTTACGCCGGTCAATGTTTATATGATTATCTCAATGTTTGTATAATGATTATAAAAATTACACTTAATCAAGCATGCAAACACGCGTGTGCCGAATAAAAATTACAACGAAACAAACTGTTGAAATAGGCAATGTACTATCATCCAAATTAAGGCCTCCGTAAGCAAAGGCTGAGAAACACAAATATTCAAATATGATTGTTCAAGCTGCATAAACGTAATCTAAAACGTGCGCACAATCGGAATAAAATGTGTACTAATATAAATAACAAGTACGCTACAAATTGAGAACAAAGCATTTTATTAAAATCAACCAATCAATACATAATTTCACTTTCAATCTACATAATCATTTCAAGGTTTTCTTTGGTTTGACGGCTTCTTCATCATCACTCTTCTCAATTTCGAAAGCACAGAAGGGGAAATCATTATGTTGGTACAACGGAAACGCCGAATCTAACCCTGCTGCCTGGAGACTCTCAGCTTGCTGAAGTGCCTTGATCCAACCGTGCCTAAATCCACGATTTTCACATCGGGAAACTTCAACGGCGAGTTTCTCCTTGGTCTTCTGAATTCCGACCTTTCGACCGTCGTGAAAGCCTTTTTCATAGGCCGCAGCCCTCGCAGTCTCGATCACGAACATGCTAGCCGTGTTCCGATCAACGATCGCATCGCTAATCAGCCTTTAAAAGTAACCCTCTCTTCCATGACTGGCTTTGGGTGGCTGGCCGATTGAGGCTCGGTGGACTTGATTTTCCTGAGCTCACGCTCGGCCTTCTTGGCGCGAGCTTCTAACTTCCAAATGCGCTCATCTCTCTGTTCTATATCGCGACAAGCGGCTCGGAGATGCATGCCGATCTCATAAGCAGTGTATAGTCCCTTTACCGCCCCGTGAACACCTTCACGAAACACTTCGAAGTCCTGCCGACCTACCATCGATTGCTGAACTTCGGGTGGAAAGATCTGTCGAGCGAACTCGACCGCTACATTTGGATCTCGAATGATCGAATCGGCCTCTGTCATTGGTCTATTACCCACGAAGACCGTAAAACTTAATGGGCGAGGAGTTGCGTCGAATTCCCTCCCAGGACGAGGTTGAGAAGACTTGCGCTGTGGCTGCTTGTCCCTCCTGGGCGACCTACTTCGACGACGGGGAGATTGGTGTCTCTCTCGATCCCTCAAAGTCTTATTGCCCGTGTGTGAAGGTTCACCACTTCGATTCATGTTTCCTCCCAACTCAGCTAGCGTCTTCGCTTCGCCTCTGTGATTGAAGAAAAGTCTATTCGACATTCGCACTTGTTTAATTTTCCACTAAGAGCTGAACTGAGTTGCTGTCAAAACATATAAATAAGACCTTCGTTCACAATGTACATGCCTATTTACTCCCTACGAAGGCAGCAGCTCCGAGGCAATCTCATTAATATCGAATCCTCAACAGCCTGGCGCTGATCAAGTCAGGTGCCCCAATCGTCCCCTGTGTTATTCGGCATTCTACGATTTGTGAACAAGCTGGGGCAAGGGCAGATTCATCAATCCAATCGGCTCGAGTGCCCCAGCCGTCCCACGAATCGACTCATCAATTGGAGCAAGGGCAAGGGCATAAGTTCGTATTATTTGTTCGTATTATTCGGCACTTAATGTTCATGAACCAGCTGGAGCAAGGGCAGATTCATCAATCTATTCGGCTCGAGTGCCCCAGCCTCTCCATGAATCAATTCAGCAGTACTTCATGAGCGTGTGTTATTCGGTGTTATACGATTCGTGAATCAGCTGGGGCAAGGGCAGATTCATCAATCCAGTCGGCTCGATCGCCCGAGCCGTCCCATGAACCGACTCATCAGTTGGAGCAAGGGCATGGGCATAAGTTCGTATTATTTGTTCATAATATTCGACGTTTAATGTTCATGAACCAACTGGGGCAAGGGCAGATTCATCAATCTATTCGGCTCGAGTGCCCCAGCCACTCCATGAATCAATTTACTAGTACATTACCCATGAACTAATCTCAACGGCGCCGAATAGATTTACTTATTCAGATTTACACCGTTATCTAATCGGCAACTATGCAGTGGGATATTTAATTTACTCATCTCATGATCCCGCTTCCTACCGGATCGACAATTAGCAAGCACAACATACAGTGATCATTTTATCCATTGTGAGAAGCAAAAGCAAAACTCTTTGTTAATATCAAAAACTGCGTACAATGAATTACGAAATGAGAAAGAAATTTTCATTAATAAATTAAGTACAGATAGTAAACTAATTTATACATGAAAATTACCTTGGACTAACAGAAATCTACTAAACAAAAACATACATTGAAATAAATAATAAAAAAAACCTAACAAAACTAGAATGTCTTCCAAATCAAGTCTCAGGATCAGACTCCAGCGGCTCAACGTCCACTTGCTCATATAGAATTGGCATGGCCAATGTAACTCCAGCGGTAGCAAGGGCTTTGAGCTAGCCGTGTTTGAATCCCCGATTCTCAAACTTGGGGACTTCTTCTACGTAGTCGTTAAAGGCGGTGCTCTTCCTAGATTCGAACGCCGCGGAAGCCTCAGAGTCGACTTTTTCCTTGGCCTTCTTCAACTCCTCAAACTCAGCCTCCAGCTTGACAAGCGCCTCCTTGGCTAGCTTAAACGATTCCTCGCTCGCGTTTGCCCTCTCCTCGGTGTCAGATCTGAGTTGATCAGCAGTCCTGGCCCTTTCCTTCTCAGCCTCTGCCTGTGCACTTTCCATTGTGGCTCTCATTGCCTCAAACTCTGCCCTTCTCCTTTGGCCATCGACTTCCGATTACAAATAGCCAATCCTTTCGGCAGTGTCATGCTGGCGATGGCCTAATTCAGCGATCCTTCCAACTGTCTGCAAAACAAAGGATCGTCATATTCCAAAAAACATCGAATGCAAACCAAAAGATCGTCACATTCCAAGGATAAACACGTACCAGAAGGGCCGACTGAGCAGCTAATGCTACCGTTACCAAGTCCGGCTCAGCACGAAAGGTCGCCTAGTCAGTCGGCAAGGAGACCGCGGTGGCCAAGCTCAATGCCCCAGCTGGATCTTTCAAAGCTGACGCTTCAGAGGAGATCGGCATGTTTTTTATCTTTAGTTCAATGATGAAAGGAGCAAACACAACTGACTCCTCTAAGCGTGGCTGTTTATCAACAGGGCCCTCTTTGGAGCCGTCCTTGTCCTCGACGCTTCTTTTTTCGCCTCGATCCTCCGAAGTCAGTCACTCTTCTGTAATCGGGCGCTCAACATCCTTTTCTGGCTCTGCGATGACAACCTGAGCCGATTCTTTTACAACAGTAGGTTGCGGAATAGGTTGAACAGATTCAGTCGAGACAAGTCCGGAACAGGTGGCCTCAACCTTTTTTCGGGGGTGTCAGGCGGCCATGCGTTCGGCATTTTTTTTTCGTGCCATCTGCATGAGTCCCCAACCATTTCTTCAGAGTAATAGCCGGGAAGGTCTCCCAAGTTTGAAAAAATACCTTCGAAGGCGTCCCCTCGGCCCGATGTAGACGGAGGGTCAGAAGAGTTCAATCTGACTTCCTCAAAGGCCGAATTAATCGCTTCGTCAACTTCCGCGGCCAACCAGTCCGAATCTTCGGCGATTGGCTTGGCTACTTGTTCTTTCGCATGTTCAGAATCAAATGATTCTAAACCGATCTGCCTTAAGTTTTTGAAGTTGGGAAATATGAGGGCTGTAAGATGATTGTCGCCTCGCGCGATCGGAATATTGTCTGCCGCCGAGAACGTTGTGTAAGTCGGCTCGTACCACAGGAGAATGTGGTCTGCCCTCCCTTGTTTTTGAAGGTTTGGACGGCCGACGAACTATAGTGCGGTTTTGATTTCTGCGAGCACCACGTCGTCGTCTGAAACCAACATTCTCTTCAAATCGCTGCCTGCATAAACAAAACGATAAGATAAACATAGTGCCGAATACATAAACATGCAAATAACAAAAGCAAAGTGATCTAATCGGCCACCTGGTTCGCCTTTTCGCCTTGACACACGGTCTAGGCGATCTTCACCTTCGCCGAATTCCCAATTGCCGAGGACAACGACCATCACGTCGTCGACACTAAGTGATGATCAGTATCCTTGGCTCTAAGAAAGTAGCGTCCTAGCTGGCCGGTAGATTTGGCTAGGACATAACACTGACGGATGGCGGGAATACCTAAGTTTATTCTAAGGCGCCGATTTATTTCTACAATTCCCATTATGATAAGAAAGAAGTTCACATTGGGCTGGGAAGGGATAAGGCCCCAGTACCGAAGAACGGCCCTCAAAAGTGGGTGAAGAAGAAAGCAGACGCTGCCCTCAACAATTGATAGGAGGGGAAAGACGATTGTGCTCTCATCTTCCCTCTCCATATCAGTGGTGTTATCTGCCAAAAGTGACAGATGGACGTCGTCGGGGATGGAGAAATGGCGTCGAAAGCCGGAGATTCGATCCACAGAAAGGAGCTCCTTCAGATGTTTTTCCATTTCGGCCAACCCAAGGATTATGGAAAAAACTAAAAACAAACAAAGAAGGGGAATCAAAAATGAAGGAGAAGAAACACTTACAGGAGACGAAGGGAAGAGCGAGAAACAAGGGGATGCAAAAGCCGCGAAATGTAGGAGTTATACTAGAAGGCGAGTCAGATGTCTTTGGATATTCAGAACATACATTCGAAGAGACAAATTCAAATCGCATTAAATGAAGGCAGTGTACGAAGGGGCAGGAAAGCGTTACAATGACCAAAAAGCATGTACACGTTCTGACACGTATCGGGAAGAGGAGTAATCGCCGAATTTTTGACCTCCAGACTAGAAGCCAAACACGCCGACTAACTGATGCCAGTGGGGTGTTTGGGAGGCAATTGTGGGAGCCGAATAATCTTGGATCAACAGGAGTGGACCAGTTTGGTTCAGAACATAACCTTTATTCAGCATTGACCCTATTCAATTGAAGGGCCGAGTAAAGTAGCCGGCACTCCTTCCAGTGAAATAAGAGCTGAGTAGAAGCACATGTAAAGGACTAGGGTTGGGCCAGGCCCCAAGGCCCAAAAAGAATACTATAAATACAAGATCTTTAGTTCTAGAAAGGGATGCGAGAACTATTAAGCTTAACTTAGAATACAAGTAATCTTTAGTGCAGAGACTAATTTGCCCGTCGGAGTGCTAATTCTGGCACCCTCGACCGGTGTGTTTGTTCCTTTTCAGGTGACTAGAAGAGGATCACGAGCATCCCCCAGGATCCGAAGAGTATTTCCAAACCATTTCCCCACACCCTTAAGGCCTTACATATTTCAAGGCTTGAGCCCGGTTACACAAAAATGGTTTCATGAACCCATACATTTAAAGCCCTTGGCTAGCAAATAATTCACAACAAAAATAGAGTCATTTACTCTTCACAAAATATATCCACGCCCTCAGCTCGACAGAATCACCACATCTTTTCCTGCACCAAAATCCCATAAAGGTGAGCATAAAGCCCAATAGAGAAATCTTAACAAAGTATATACATTTATGCAAGATTTCCAACATGAAATGCACATGCCATGCTATGCCTTAGAAAAAGATTTCGCTTACGTCTTTTGAAAACCACCATGTACCAAGGCAACTTGAAATCTCTACAATTCTAAAATTTACAATTCAATTCAATGGGGCGGTAAATATGACTCAGGTAATCCCTAGGTCGATGTCTGTAAGTAGGCTTATCAAGCACTACCAAAACCACTTTACCGGTTGCTAACCGGAAGGAAAGTGGTACTTCCTTCGCGCATGTTTTCGGTCTTTCACCCCGGACACTCAGGCCAACTTAACCAATTTTATTTACACCTCCTATTCGGACTTACCAACGTATTTACCCCAAAACATTTCAATAAAAGCTCAATTATAAACTTTCCTTTCTCAATGCAAGTTTCCAAACTCAAATTAAACATATGATAACCAATTGAATGGATAAGCAATGCAACAAAACCAATGCAACAATATTTATTTCCCCATGTTCACCTATTTCAACAATAATCCCAAGAGGATCAAATCCCCATTTCTCCTTTCCATGCCATTTCACAAAATAGCCACATGTCCATTTAGTTCTATCAATAAACAACAACATTTCTTCATTTTCTATTTCTTTCAACATTTTAGCCTTCACAAGACTATATCAACCTTGAACAACAATTTACCACATTTGCAATCCTCATGCCCCATGAAAATCATCATTATATACATAATAATAATAAAAGAGTTCTCATCCTTTACAAACTTTGGCCCACAAAATAGCCTATTAACAATGTCAATCACAAACACCTCTATATCTCTTGAAAACCCCAAATTCTAGATTTTTCACCCAAACAATGTATTTCTTTATTTCTTGGTAAAATCTCATTACAAACATCATTTTTATGTCAATGTGCTTCAACTATCCAAAAAGAATCTTCCAATGAAACAAAAGGTTAATTTCTTTAACAAGCTACTAATTTCATGAGTGAAAAACAAAAACCTTTATAATATCTTTAAGAAAGGTTCAAAATCAACATCAATGTTGCATAAACAAGTATATATAACTCAAAGAAGTCCCTACCTTAACTTTTGAAGGAGAAAAGAGATGAAACACTAGAAATTGGTGGTGCCAAAAATCCAATCTCCATCGTACACTATGTAGCTCTTGAGGTGCACTTTAACTTTGATGAAGGAACTTGGGTTGAAGATGCAATGAATCTAAGGAGATCAAGAGTTTGAAGAGTTTTGGTTTATGGACTGTAGAGAGAAGGGAGAGGAAATGATTTTTTAGAGAGAGAGAGAGATGGGCTAAAAGTGATACACACACAGCCCTAAAGAGAAAGAAATCAGAGATTTTGGTCTGCCCAACTTCTCCCACGTGCAGAGCCTGCTTCCCACATGTGTGGCACTGATCCCTGCACGTATGGCACTGATCCCCGCACGTGCAGCCCTCCAATCTGCCTCTTGCCCCGCACCTGCATATAATGCAGTGTGCAAGGCTGAAAATGCCACACCTCCCCACATGTGCGGCTTGATCTCCCACACGTGCAACCCTCTCTTGCACGTGCAGCCCTGGTCTTCTAGCCTATAATTTTCTCAGCTCAATTCTAGGCACTTCGGACCTGACCTCGCACTCTTCGAAACCAGAGAAATTCAACACCGGAACAAACGAGAACAAAATTTTGAGAAGGATTCTCGTACACAACAAACCCAAACGATTATCAAGTCCTAAGTTTAAACCGACACCCCAATGAGACAATTCCAAGGTTAAACAAGGGAAAATGAAGTGAATAGGACACCCGATCATCACAACAGACTACGTTCATCAAAACCCTTTATTTCTCTCTCTTGCACCACTGTCCAACTCGCAGACAAACACTATCTAACTCGCACCACCGTCTGATCGTAAGCATCCATAAGCTCGCTCGGTCTCTCTCTCTCTCTCTCTCTCTCTGTCATTATCGTCCAACTACTCTTGTATTTTTTTTGGATTTTTTTATTAAAGTTGAAAAAAAAAAAAACTGGTAGCCAAATCTATCATTTAGAGGCATCTTTGTGTTCTAGAATGTAATTTGTTTGAATATATGTGTAAGATTGGTAATGGGTTTTGTGAATCGATGTGCTCCTCTCTTGATGGGTTTTGCCTGAAACATTTCATTGATCCTCTTGTGGGTTCACCTAGACCATGTTTTGCTTCACTTCCAAATGCCATATAATGAAATGGGTCTTTAGGGATTCTTTGTATCCAACTTGATTTTCTGATTCTTTTTTAAAATGTGGTGTTTTTGCTATTGGGTCAATTTATGCTCTCATTCCTTGATGGTTTGTCTGAGACATTTGATTCACTCTTTTATTAAATTTACTTATAGTAATCGGAAGATATAAGGGGCTCCAATTTTTGTTGTGACAGTAGTGTAAAATGCATATATATTTTTAAAATTTTTCTATTATTATTATTTTTTGCATTGGTATTGCAGTAGATCTTTGCTTCTTTTGATGGGTTGCCTAGCAAAATTCAATATTCTTATTATTTGAATAATATCACTACTCATTTTCACAGTGCATCTGACTTGTCTTTTCAATGTGGAAGTTGTGCAGATTACCATCAAGAATAAGCCAAGTGACCATCTTATTGAATACTATATGTGGTATATATACATGCATGTGTATATATTATTAAAATTAGTAGCAATTTATTTATAAGTGTAATGAGAATTATATCAATTTAAACAATCAATTGTGCAAGGAAATCTAATACTATATAATCTAATAATCATAACTTTAAATTTTATTGTGTTTTGTTTCCAAAAAAAATGAATAGTCTGTTTGAAAAATATACTTGTCATCTGTTTTTCAAACACAAACATGATAAAATAGAAGTCTTATGATTATTGGATCAATCTAATTTTTTTCCATGAATATTATATATTGATGACCTTACAAAATGAACATCTTGAACTATCAAAATGAAACCCATGGTGAGCCCCACAGGTTTCTTAAGTTCTCTCAAGTTGAGATGTGAACTTGATAGAAATCGTACCGAAAAATAATAATAGCGTTTTCATTGAATCATTCTAATCGTTAAATATATCATAAAAAATTATAATAATGTAAAATACAATTCTGTCAATATGTTATAAAAGAAATATAATGATGGGCACTGCTGGAAAATATACTTTTAGCGGCGTTTTAAAAATGTCGCTATAGTTACTAAAACGTCGTTAATTCTTTTTGTGACGTTTAGTACCAAACGCCGACAACGCGGCCGTCGTTATAGCTTTATGGCGTTTGAAAAACATCGTTATATTAGTATAGGCAGCGTTTTTAAAAATGCCGCCAAATGTCCTACCCTAACTGTACTATGACGTCACTATGACATTTAGCGACGTTTTGGAAACGCTGTCATAGACATTTATACATTTTAAAAATCTAACTATTGGGGTAGGATATCGTGACGTTCAAAAAATGCTGACATAGCCTTTTTTTATTATTTTTATTTTTTAAAGTTGTGCTAATTTTATATGGTTGAACTAAAAAAATACCTATCATAAACAATTATTAAGAACTTATAATTGATGTTTATTAAAATAATAAATAAACTAAGCTTAAAACAAAATTAAAAATAAAAAACAATGCAATAAGATGTGATACATGTACAATTACAGAATATATCTAGACACAAAATATATTGGAAATCCGTGAGGATTTATTTACAAAGTCAGTAGGCTTGAAAACTCATGCAGAAAGCAGAGAAGACATCCATATTCCTAATGACACAATACCGGTAGTAGCAAAAGCTTGGCCCAGTTCATAAACAAAATTTTCTTTCTGATGAGGCAAACTTTGCCAATTTGACCTCTTACAAAAAGTCACAGCTGGGACCAAATTAGAAAGGTTAATATCAGTACAATAGATTAAAATTAGATTAAATTAACTTAATGCATACAAGTGCATACCCCAAATTAGCAATAACGATGCTGACATTATCTTGTGAATGTCGGTCCTGTAATATACATAAATTTGTGGGTAATTAGAACAGCCAAACAATACAAGTACGATCAAGCATTGTGCAAGAAAAATAAACATCTACGCATCCATTACCAAAGCTTCTCTTCCAAGCGCCTCACAAGCTAACAAAAATCAGAACAAAAGCAGTTAAAACTTTGTAAACCATAACACTGGTATACCAAAACTGAGGCAAGTTTTTTACCTAAACATCTTCGTGTTGCCGAAGCTGATCCCTAACAAAATTAACTTCTTCTGAGCTGAAACAATAGCAAAGTTGACGAGATAATACTCATCTTGTGGTCAATTAAGAAAAATATTAAATAAATAACTATCGTGCTAATTTAAGATAATTTACAGAATATGAGTACAAGGTTCAATCAGGAAACCACAAGCCTGTTCATGTAATCCCATAGGCCATCAGATGCTAATAGTATAAATTCTGCATCTAAGCTAAGAGGAACTTGAAAAATATCATGAGTTACAGTAACCAAGTCTGCACTAAATTTTATTCTGGCACAAAACAAAATGTGTTTGTTGTCAAAGCAATCTAATACACTCAAAATTAGCTCAGCTGTAAATAGAACTACAAGTCTTGAACTACCCAAGGATTGATCTGATACCATTGTATTAGGATAGTAGGAAGAAAATAACAAGAGAGTGCACTGCAAATTTATAACCAATGGATTCATGAGGGCGTTCTTATGATACAAGAGTGCAAAAAGGATAGATAAACAAAAAATTGAAAATGTTTGAGACAACACACCGAGAAACAAATTTTTGTGACCATCTCCCTTCCTTAACTCCCTTCGCCAGTATCCTTTTTATGTGAAAACAGAGACAGATCATTAGGAATGCACGTAGTAATGGACCCTTTATTCATTTTAGTAGGAAAGAATGAGAGAATATACTCATTCTTCTTTTTTTTTCAATTTACCTTTGTCAGAAAAGAGTTGCCTACTCTAAGCCCTTTCCTAGTCAGCCACTAAGGCCTGTGGCTGGCCTGGGATGTAGTCTGATCAAGGTATCAATCCACATATAGTATGGAGCTATAAAATGGAATATCAAAGTATGACAAGAAATCAAGGATCCTAGATGATGGTCATGCCATCTAATGCAAAAGTGAATATGAATGCAGCCATTGCATTTGAATACCTAAGGGTAAAAATCAAAAAGTTTAAAGACTAAGAAATCAAACACTCAAGGACTCAAGCCTCTTGGAACTCTATGAAATACTAATGTTTAATATAAGCTCTCAACTATGCGTGCGACTGCTTCAACATATGAAACCATTGTCTCCAAAAGGTAACTCTATCAACGTAACTACTGATTATGTTCTGTTAAAATCACCAACCAATTTCACTTTCCAAAGGTATTTTATTTTTTATTTTTTTACTCACAAAAATGATGCATCTAATTCTATGGTTGGCTAACCCAGTCGATGAACCACTCTGTCTAAAGTCCCTAAACTGCATACACTTTTGACTGGTCATACAGGGGTAAACAAAGTCCACTCAGATACCACTTTAAATTTTAAAAAATAGTTATATGAGATTGTGCTTGGAAGTGTGGCAGTTTACAACCTAAACTAGTTTTGCTTGTAACATTCATAAATTTTAGATTACTCAGCATTCCATCTTCAAAGTGTTGACCTAAATTTCTTTGTCTATGACTTGATACAAGTCCATCGTCTGTTACATCAATTGGGAATTGAGCATCATTACTGAAAATAAACCAGAGGTCTTTTGCCAAAACACATCAGGAAGTGGAACTAAAACCATAAGGACAATAATATGACCAATGTTAGTCAGGCTAAATCTAGCGTTCTAGAGTAAAGATTGAATTCATTAATAGTGCAATTCTTATCACTGTTATATGTACTTCAAATTAGACGAGTCGCACTAAATGGATAGTAAACACATAAGCTTTACAGGGAAATGTAAATCATGATATATGATTCCGTTTAGGCAAGATAAGTATGTATACTTTCTTTAGATCATTGATTCCTTTCTTGTTGAACTTAGTCAAGAATTGAATTATGTCTCATCTTAAAAATTTCACATCGATGTAAACAAGCCATAAAACACAGATTGCAGAACAAAAATGATATAGCAATATACACGTACCAGTTTCTGCAATTAGAACATGTGCCTCTTCTGTATGAAACCCACAAACTACTAGAGTTGGATGAAGGGAAGACAATACATCAAACTGGTAACAAAGCAAACTCGTGTAAGAGAAACTAAGCAACTAGACATTCATTATCAACATATGAAGAATTCAAAATCTAAAGTCAAATAATTATATATATATACACACCCACGTATCAAACAACATGAATGTTCACAATATATTAGTTCAGGAAGACAATTTTAGATGGTTACGTAATAGAGTATGGTTTGCAAAACAATCATTCACATATGCCATATACTTATCATGCAGCTTAATAACTTTTCTAACAAAAAGCTGAATAAGAGATTGCCACGTTAGTTTCTGTGATTTCCAACTTCAACTACATTACATAACAAATGTATAGGCAATGAAAAAATTACCTACTCCTATGAGACAATAGCATTCTCCGCCTATGGAGAAATAACCGTTAACACTTTGAAATGAAATAATATAATTAGCCATCGAATTTTATGATTGACTGTTACTCTTTTACCATTCATTCCTACCACTTTTCTATTGTTCATACTCTAACGGTCCAACCAAGAGCAATTATAATTCTGAGTGTATTTGTTTACTGTAAGAAAGGTCTCACCATTTGATATGTGGAGCAATCAGAGTATAATTATCTAATGTATGAAGGAAACCACCATTTGATATGAATGATCAAATATTATTTTATATGATTTGTTTAGTTTTTAGTTTTGTTCGAAGACCTAATCTGTCTAAGCCCTAATAAGGCCAATGTGTGAACAACTTATAAGACCAATACACAAAAAAAGAACTTGACATATGATATAATGCGTGAGATTAATTTTTATATTTTGTCCTATACTTTCGACCCACTAGAATTGTAACATAGCACCATGCTCTCCAAATGAAGTTAATTGTGTCCTACACTCTCTCAAATTATATTTTATACATAATTATATATACACCAATGTACAACCCTCTAAGAATCTGTAAGTGATGAACCAACAGATACACAACAACGCTACAACAGATCAAGCAAAAAATAGAAGCTAACAAGACACCCTTGAGAAGTTTCTCATATTGATGTACTCGGAACGTATCAGTGTCTATACACGTGCTTCATAGCGTTTAATAAAGACTTTTCACAAAACACCCATCATGATGATTTTTATTTACAAGAATGATGTAGCCACATCATTCTTGTAATATTTTATGTATTTATTGTGTTTCTCTTGTTGACACCCTTGAGAAGTTTCTTATCCTTTTCTTTATTATTTCTTCTTCACCTTTTACTTTAATTAATTTCTTTGTCGGTGAAGAACAACTTGGGTGGTGGTTGTCCAGCCATCACATGGGCAAACCCCACATACCGTGCAGTAAACACCACATAGCTCAAACTCAAATCCAAGAAATCCCAATGTAACAATTATATTTTATTGCCTTGACATGCCAATCTCAAAAATCTAGCAAACTGTTCATGATCATATTCTATTCATTTTCTTTATCTATATCAAGATTTATTATAGCTAGAACACCTATTTGGTGTGAATCAAAAAGTGAAGTTGTGTCAATGGTTTCTCCAATCCCAAATTACCCTAAGAAACTACTTTTATTTCTCAATTCTCATCATCTCTCAAAATGCTTCAATTTCTAATATCTTAAATTCAAAGACCCCGATCAAAATAATTAAATTATATAATATATACAGATCACTTCAGCAATCGGCATCTACAAAATTAAAAGTGAAGCAAAAAATCAGGGAAAAAAGCTCTAGTTCTGAAATTTTTTTCAAGTTTAAATATTTCTAAACCAATACAACAGTGGTATTTCACTAATTAAAAAAAAACAAAAAGAAATACTGTGAAGTCCAATTTGAAGCAAACAATCAGAGTATCAAAAAAGCATTCCATACGTCTAACAATCAACACAATTCCCAATTCGCAGTTTTCCTTTCACTTTCTTTCACTTTCCTACTTTTTCTCACCAACCAAACACAAAACACAAAAATAAAATAGGAAAAAATAGCAGCTAACAAGATAGCAGTGCTACACCAATGTAACAGCATACTAGAACACATATACAGCAAAACATAGCACAGGTACACTAGAGCAACACACACATACAGAGGCACTAGATTAGCATAAAATATAACTCTAAATTTTCCATCATGTTTATATTAGCTTCATGTAGATGATTTCTATGAAATCTTGAAGATGAAACTTTCTATTTATGTAGCTTCATGTAGAGAGAGAGAGAGAGAGTACTAATTAAAGTTCAAAAACAAGTAGACTATTCGCTCCATTGGAGTTTGAAATACAAGTAATCGAGGGGTTAGAGTTCAAATCTGAGCTTCTAGAAATCACTGAATCTCTAAATCTCTATCTGAATCTTCGATGGAGCTTAGATTTGAATCTTCGATGGAGCTTCGAAATTGCTTCGATGGAGCTTCGAAATCACTTCGATGGAGCTTCGAATATTTGAATCTTTGACGGAGCTTAGATCGCTTCGATAAAGCTTCGAATATCTGAATCTTCAATGGCTCTTAGAGAGGGTTAAGAGAGAGAGAGAGAGAGAGAGAGAGAGAGAGAGAGAGATGTGTGCATATAAGGGTTGAGAGAGAGGGCTCAAATTCAAATTGAGGTTTCGAAAGGCGCATGTGGCTACTGCATTTGGAGGCATTTAAAAATGCCTCTTATTATAAAACAGTACCGTTTTGTTTAAAAGAATATGCGGCGTTTATAAAACGCCGTTAAATGTTAATAATAGTGACGTTTAAAAAACGTCGTTAAAAAAACGCCACCATATCCCCTATTTCCAGCAGTGGGGTCAAGTGGTTAGTGATCAACAAGAGAGTTGGTGTTTAGTTTTGATTCATCTAATATTTTTGTTTTCTTTTCTTTTTGTTTTTGTTTGTTTGTATTTTTGTTTTTGTTTTTGTTTTTGTTTGTTTTTTTGTTTTTTTTTATTTATTACTTTTTTTATGTGGTTGGCCTTGTTGAAATATTGGTTACTTACCTTGTGTGCACATTAGATTGTATGGACACTATGTCCAATCTTTACAATTGAATTAAATTTCACTTTTTGTTGATTTCTTTTAAACAAATAAAATATTAAAGATGTGTAGACATGTGTGGGTTTTTTTTTTGTTTTTTTTTTTTAATGATCTTTTTTGTTAAAGATGTGTTAAAATTATTAATGACCATTTTTGTTAGTTTTTGTTCCTTGCTTGCATATAATCTTAGAACTTGTATAAGAATCTTTATTAAAGATTTGTAGAGATATTTGGTGAAACTCTTATTGAATTTTTCAATTTAAATAGTTCATAAATACACAAGTCTATATTGTACTATATTATTCCTAATCTTTCATTTCTGATAAGACATGGATAAAAGTTGGATTGCCCTAGGTAGGACGGTTGATGGAATGATGAGTAAACTATATAATGATGGGGTGAAGTTATTTCTTCAATTTGAAATGGGGGGTTTTTGACCCGAATGGTAATATTTTGTGCCCGTGTATAAAGTGTGTGAATGTTTGTAGACAAAATCTTTGAAATGTGGAAATTCATTTGCTCCAATATGGGATTATGCAAACTTACACTATATGGCACCAGTATTGGGAACCCTATGTTTCAAATGAGACTTATCATGATGATGAGATGCAAGTCACTGGTGATCAAATTTTAGGTAGTATTGATGCCTTAGTGGAAGATCAAATAAGACGGGAATCGATTGATACAATCCAAGGGGAGAAAGTAAGAACTTTTGATAAGTTTTTGATTGATGCCATATAGCGATCCCGGGTTTACCCTTGTTGTACAGTGATCCGGACATGTGTCCGCGGATGTTGGTAGTTGTTTATTATCTTGTTTGCATCCTTTTATACTTTTTGTAATGAAACTCTGGTAAATGGAAGAATGTGGAACTTTTACATATCAATGCATATCTTTATTGATGGGTTTAATGTTGTTATTTTGAGGGCGTTACATGCCAAGCGTGAGATATTCCCAGATTGTATAAATTATACTTTGTTGAAGTTTGTGATCGAGACGCTTAACATGAAGGTAACAAACCATTGGAGCAATAAGTCAGTTGACATGATGCTAGAGTTTTTAACTAAACTTTTATCGAAAGAAAATTTGGTTCCAAAGTCAACTTATGAAGCTAAAAAAAATACTATATGACTTGGGCTTGTCATATGAGCTCATTGATGCTTGCATAAATAATTGTGTATTATTTGGGAAGGAGAAAGCAACACTAGAAAAATGTCTAAATTGTAAGACATCTAGATACAAAATCAATCGTTGAAGGGGTAAGAAGATCCCCCATAAAGTATTGCAATATTTTCCTTTGACACCAAGGTTGAAAAGATTGTACATGTCAAGGAAAATGGCTGAGGACATGAGATGGTACAAAGACAATTGAGTGGACGGTGAGGTATTAAGACATCCCACTGACAGTGATGAGTGGAAGGAATTTGATGCACAACATCTCGAGTTTGCCTTGGAGCCTTGAAATGTGAGGCTGGGGTTGGTTGTTGATGGGTTCAACCCTTTTGGGAACATGAACTACTCTTACAGTTTGTGGCCTATTATACTCATTCCATGCAAGTTGCTACCTTGGTTAGTATGAAGGATCCATTTTTCATAATGTCATTACTTATTCCTGGAGAATTGCAACCAAGGATTGATATTGGTATCTACATGCGACCATTGGTGGATGAGTTGAATGAGTTGTGGACAAATGGTGCACTACTTTACGATGCCTTCACCAATCAGACTTTTCAAATGCACGCAGCTTTTTTGTGGACAACATGATTAGCCTGCATTTGGTGACATATCTGGGTGGAGAACAAAGGGTCATTATTCTTGTTAAACTTGTAATGATAGACCATATTTTGAATCTTTGATAAGTAAGACTAGGTACACTAACCATTGATGTTACTTGCCTGAGGACCACCTAGAAAGGCGAAAAAGCAGGGCTTCCAATGGTAAGATTGAGAAACAAAAGAGATATTTGGAGTTTCCAATGGAAAAGATACAAGAGCAGTTGGACAACGTGACAGGTGTCATATATGGATAGCATCCAAGTAATAGGAAAAGGCCACGTCAAGCATCTAATTAGACAAAGGTAAGCATCTTACATGAGCTACCCTATTGAAAGAAGCGAAAACTTCGACATAACATTGATGTCATGCATGTGGAGAAAAAGTTTAGTGAAATTTTTTTCAGAACTATGTTAGGCATTGATGGGAAGAACAAGGACACAGACAAGGCACAGTTAGACTTGGAAGATATGGTTGTAAGGAATGAGTTATGGATAACACAACAACCAAATGGGTCATATGTCAAGCCTCAAGCAAGCTTTTCATTGACACCTAGAGAGAGGGAGGGTTTCTTTGAATTCTTAAAAACTTTCAAGTATCCATATGGGTATGCAACAAACATATCCAAATCAGTGAATACAAGAAATGGTAGATTAACAAGCCTAAAAAGCCACGATTGCCATATATTTATACAAAGAATTCTTTCCATTGGAATGCGTGGTTACGTGGATAAAGAAATTAGCATAACACTTTTTGAGTTAGGCAATTTCTTCCAAGACTTATGCTCTAGGACACTAAGGCCCAGTGACTTGGACAAATTAGAGGAACGTATAATACACATTTAATGCAAGCTTGAAAAGATCTTTCCTCCAGGCTTCTTCGATATGATGATCCACCTGGCTATTCATTTTCCTCATGAGGCTATTCTTGGAGGACTCGTGCAATATCGATGGATGTACCCAATTGAAAGGTATTTTTTACAATTATACTTGTAAATGAGTTGTGCATAATTGTGTTGCATGCGTAACAATGTGTTGGGTGTGTAACCATACTCCTAATTGGTTCTCTCTTCAAGATTTCTTAGAGCATTAAAAAATTTTGTGAGCAACCAAGCTTGACTAAAAGGTTCAATCGCTGAGACTTACATTGTCAAAGAGTGCATTACTTTTTGTTCAATGAATGTTGATGGGATTGAAACCATGCATAATCGACCAAAACGGAATGAAGATCGTGGTGAATGTCAATAAGGGTTGATAGTATTCACAAAAACTGCATGTCCAATTGGTCTAATCACACAGGACGTTGAAATGTTTCAAGAAATTCATGATATTGCTCATTGGTTTGTGTTATACAATAGCCCAAAGATAGGGAAGTATTTGGAATTTGTGTTTAATTAAATTATGTTTATGCATAGTTTTTTTATTAGTGGTGCGTAGTAATCACATTTTTTTTTTTAGTAGGGAACACAAAAACCTATTACAAACTTGAGCTGGATATGACATAACCCATATACAACAACAAAAATCTCCCAAGTGGTTCAAAGAGAGGTTAAAACATTTATAATTTTTTGATATTTACAATTTAAACAAAATTAAAGTTTTATAAAATTTCATCATTTATAAATTATTACTTATTGTTTGTTTTACATGTAATTGTAGATAAATAGATTGAGAGTTGAAGAGTCATCAGAGGTAACTGATGAATTGTGGTAATTAGCAAATGGTCCTAATTTGCTAGTAAAAGAATACTCAAGTTGCATAATCAATAGCAGACGGTTCCATACTAGAGATCTAGACAACCGTCGTAAGAGTCAGAATAGTAGTGTGCTTACATTAGGGGATCAAGAGGGAAAATTGCATGACTTCTACGGTCACTTATGCAAGGTTTTGGAATTTGACTACATATGTGACAAAAAAGTTGTTTTGTTCTAGTGTGAATGGTACAACATCGGTAACACTGGTAGAAACATAACAATACGATTGGATATATATTGCACAAGCATTAACGCGAAAAGTCAGTGGTACCAATCTGACCCGTTTATCCTACTTAGTCAAGCTAAGGAAGTCTTCTATCTAAATGACACCAAATTGGGTGAACCTTGGAATGCCATATAAAGGGTGCAACAAGAAGACATTATTGATGTTGTTTCAATTGACATTAACCCAATTGTTCGATATTATAGAGATAATGTTCAATCCAATGTTATTTTGGCACTAGAGTCAATAGATGAGATAATGGAAGAGAATAGAGATGACAAAGGAGATGAAGAACATGACATTCCTGATGTTGATACAGATTATGCTATGTAATTTTTATTTTATACTTTGTTTCTGAACAAATGTTATTAATTAATGTAATTTTTACTTTTTATATTTATGCGACTTTTTTTTTCTTCTTTTATTTAATGGTGCATAATTATATTGTCTATATTTTCCAATTAAAGTTGAATTATGTTATATAGTTGTAGACAATGGTCAAAGGCAAAAAACAATGGCTGAAACCAAGTGATTTGAGAACTAAGAAGCTAACAGAATATGAGAAACCAAGAAATAAGCGAATCAAGAACTATGAGATAATGAACAATCTTGGAGTGAAGAATATTACAAATTCTTTAATGAGTGCGGTTTAGTCCAAATGTGCAAATGCAAAGGAAAGGGGAATTAGGGTTGAGGTAGATGATGATGATGAGTCATTTAGTTCCTTTGACAACGAGGTATTAGATACATTATTTTATATTTGTGTGTGAACAACATGTCTTTAACTATTTAAATATCTTCTTCATATATCTTAAACATCATATCTTTTTTAAAATATATTTTAACTGTGTTAAATATCTTCTTTATTAATTGATTATGTTATTTCAGGAACAGAAAATGCCACCAGGACTCCGTTTACAGTCTCATTCAGGGCCATTAACTCCCATCCTAGAGGAAAGGATGGATCCGCCATGTCAGAAGGTTGGTACCTAATCCTTACCACCCCATAATGTGTAACATGAGCACGAGGTGACTACATCTAGCAATGTTGTTAAGTTTGCAAAGTTGTTTATATTCAATTTAAGGTCTAATTTGCATTTGTATGCTTGCTAACTCAATTAAAATTATGTCCTTACAACATCACATGACATACATGGTTGTGGCCTGACATGTGGAATATAGGCCCAACTCATTGTTGATAAGGATGGAAAGATGTTAGTTCCTGTACCTGAACAATTTTGTGCGCCAGTAGGAGATAAAGCCTGTAAGCTAGCCTTCAAGATTGGTGTAGAGGTTCAAATGCAGTTACTAGACTTGAGCGTTCGTAGGTAAAAGAAGGTTAACAATGTTGATAAGGAGTCTATGATATAACGCTTGGCGGTAATTATTGTCAAACTTTTGGTAAAAACCTAAATATGACATCAAACACAACCATATATTTCCCTAAGAACCTGGGCCTATAAATCACATAGTAGCCTCCTTTGTTGTGTATTTGAGGCTATGTGAGACATGATGAGGGAGATTGTAAGAAAAAATAAAAGAAAACAAGTAAAAGAGGTATGACACTTGGAAATTGAAATCGAAACCCTTCTACTATTGCCTTCTATATTTTTTGAAACGGAAATTGAGGTGATTGATGGAAAGGGTTAGAGAAGAATGGATCTTTGTTTTATTTATTTATCATTATTATTATTTGTTAGAAATGGGTCAAATGTGCAATGCTAAGAATCTGATGTTAAATACTGCTAGTTTTAGACAATTTTGGTTCAAAGGTTTCTCATCTCTACCTTATTGTTTTTCTCTTCCCAAATAGAAAAGACAGAATTTTGGAAATTTTTTATGACTCACCCAATTCATATTGGATCTGATCTAACTTATATCAGTGGTTTTTTATGACTCACCCAATTCATATTGGATCTGATCTAACTTATATCAGTGGTTGACTTACTAGAATTTTCGAAGAAAAATTTCTCCTATTTTTGTTTTGTTTTGCTTTTTTTTTTTTTTTTTTTTTTAAAAAAAAAAACGAAAAGAACTATTGTTACATTGCATGGTGGCTTACTCTTGTCTTTGAAGTTGTAGCATTGTTTGTGATAAGCCTTCAAATAATAGTGTAGCATAGGTGTTTATCTTGGTTTGTTGTTAGGCCAAGGCTTAATCAAGCTCTGGACCTGTAGTTATTTATTTATCAGTATTATTGTTATGTTACAACCCCAGAAGCAAGTAAGTATCATGTATGTTGTGAACTTAGACACACGTTTTGGGCACAAGATTTATCTACTCATTAAATTTGCTTCACCTCATCCTTAAATTTCAGAAGTTGTGATTGTAGTTGAGCTATCAATGCGTTCAATTTTTCTTTGAACACCTGTGCACTATGTTACATATTTCCTCTCAAGAGGAAGAGTATGGAAGAGGCAGTTTGTTCCCCATTTGGCATTTTACCTTTGACGAGTTATATGACATAGTCGTTGGTATGTTGAATTTGACAGATCAGATTGAAATCAATATTCTTTTTGATTTCTTTATTATTTCCATTGCATATTACTAGTTTTGCTATTGCTCTATGGACTAGTAGTTGCTCCAAGTTAGTGTGCATGTGTGTGTTGTGCTTCATGTGTGTTATGTGGACAAGGATTGTGGAGTTGCTCCTATAGCCTAGCTATTGTGTTTCACAATTGGTTGTTGCTACATCTAATTGTGTATGTGAACAAAATATAGGTTATTTAACTTATTAAAAAAAATGATTTGATTTTGCAGAATCAGCTTGATCTACAAGGCAATCCGAGTGACGTAGCAAAGGCTTTAATGATACAGTTTGGTCAGTGATTAAGTAGCTTCACCTATAAGTTGCACAAACAATACAAGCAACTTAAGGATGCAAGAGGGGAGGAGTACGCGAGAAGCCACCTACCTGCAAGTGTTACTCTTAATCAGTGGACATCTTTGATTGACAAGAAGTGGAATAGTAAAAATTCATGGTGAAATGTTTTATGTTAATTGTCAAAAATTAAGTTTCTTCTCACTAACGTTAAGTTTTTTTTATTTTTGTTAGTGTTTCAATCATGTAGGAACAATCACTAACTAATGTGAATAATATGATGCACATGGAAACAAAACATAGATGTGGATCAAAATCAATCCCGGTCAGGGTGCGCAATTCGGTGCGTTCTGCTATTTTATTTTATTGGATTAGTAGGCTTTGTTATTTAAATATTTGAAATAACATTAAAAAAACAAATGAATTAGATAATTATAAATGGAAAAGTGCTCGATTTGGCAGAATTTTACAAGTCTATCCACTATATTTTTTTTCAATTTTTTTAAAATTATTATTCTTTTAAAAAAATTATTTTTATTTCTATTTTTATTTTGTAAAATATATATTTTTATTTTTCTAAAAAATATATTTTTTATTTTTATTAAATTTTAGAATTGGTAGTAGAAGTGATACCCATGTCCAATCCATGTAAACCCAATTTTAGTTGGGTTGACAATAAGTAACCCATTTAAGCTCATTTATTTATTTATTTGGACGGGTTAATATGGAAAGGATAATTTGGCCCAATATATTAGTCTGTAAAGGACAATATAAAATATTTCACTTTCTAAACCCCTGAATAGGAAGTTTATTATTCTTGAATGACAAATTAATAGATATATATTTTTTTCTAGGCAATCTTACCCTGCATATATATCTCAACAAAGAACAAAGACAATGATCACACTAGGAAGTTTGCTGCAGAGAGAGAGAGAGCTGAAGTGAAGAAGAGCCTGGTACATGTCAACTACTCAACATTGTAGTTTCATGTATAAAGAATTTGTAACGATGTACCTTTTTATTTTTTGAGGATCCCAATTCCATAGATAAGAAAATGATATGTTTAACAAGATTGATTTTGCTGAACTTTGCGTGACAACTCGAATGAGCCAATTTTATATTTGAATTAAAAATCAGAATTTGTTGCACTTTAATTTTGATTATTTTCTTTTACTCCTTTTTCTCGTCAACCAAACAAAATAGGACCATTTGTTTGGTTACTGAGAAATAAGAGGAAAATAAACAGTAAATAATGGGTATTTATATTGCCATGATTGCTTAATTCAGTGGAAACTATCTCTACTACTCATTATTCTCGGTTGTCCTCGGCAACAAAGCTAATGAGAAGAATCAAGATTCACTGAAAGCAATGGGTCGTCGTTATTAATTTTTTATTTACGGGTTGATCTTCTCTTCCTTGTTATGGTACTCTCTTTTTATTGTTGATGTCATGTTTAGAACATACAACAAAATGTTATTGTCAGCTAGAATAACATTTTATTGTGAAAAAGAGTAACGTGTTACAGTTAAACAAAATAACATGTTACTATTTAAGTCAATTTTGACGGTATTTTTTTTTTTTTTTTTTAAGAATTTCATATTGAACAAAGATCTTATTTAATAGATCTTGATGAAAAGATTCCAAAATACTAATTTTATTAAAAATTGACATCTAAATCAAAAGTTATATTATTTTAAAATTTAAAATATTCAATTACTCACTAATGATATTTTGATAATAATGGTATGTGCTGGACTTTTTAAGAAAAACGTTTTGTATGTTTGTCCTTAATACATTAAAGTTATATTATGAGAGAATTTTGACAAAATTCCTATATTAAATAAATTATCAAAAAATTAATTTTTTGAGGTCTATTATTTTTTACAGTGAAAATGGCGTCCCAGTCCAATTAAAGGGGTTTTATTTTTGATAGGCTAGGATCATGTTCATGAATCAAAATTTTGGCGATTCTATTTGAACCCACAATATGTTTCAGGATGCTTAATTTAAATCCATAAATTTTAATTCATATTATATTTTCATATGAATTTACTAATAAGGACAACATATATTAAATCTTAAAATAAAATATTTTTTTTTTCTTATGATACTCCCTAATCAATTATTCCTATTCAAATCTCTGTATTTTCTTTCCTAAGAGATCAAAGTTATTTCTTCTTCTTCTTCTTCTTCATCCTCCCTTCAAAATTCTAATCCATCTTAGCAAAACTCACCATCATCATCAAAATCATTGTTTTTTATTATTTTGAAACTCCAAACCCTAGAAGAAAGTTTGAACAAAATCAAATAATGGATGAGAATAATAATCAAAATAATTTTTTGAAGTAATCCATCAAAAAAGAGGTAACTATTCATATAAAGGAGCTTCACAATTTTTGTAGAGCACAATCAATTATTTTCCATATCGTTTTTTTGACAAAAATTAAAGGCCCTAATAGTTAGATTAACAATAACATATTATTGAAATTGTTCTTATTTTATCATTTAAACGGTACATTATATGAAAACTACTCTTTCTTTTTAGTGTCCGATGCTTAATGTGCTTATAAGTTAGGTTTTTATTTTTCCACAAGCATTCTTGTGGATAATTTCTAATGTAAAAGTTTTTTTTTTTTTTTTTTTTTTTTGCGTTGAAAAGTTTTATAATGCTTATGTAAAAGTTTGATTTTTTTCTGTATTTATAATGCTTATGTGCTTATAAGTTTGGAGATTTTTTTTTCTGTATTTAAAAATTATTTTCTGTATTAAAAAGTTTTTGAAATAATTTTGTTTTTTTAGTTTGTTTATTATTTATTATTTGGGTTTATCTTGAGTGTAATTTGGAAAAGATAATAAGGTGTAATGAGAGTAAAATAAAATTTTAAATGATAAAACAGGGTGTATTTAGAAATTTGGAGTGCTTAATGATTTTTATAGGTGTAAATAGAATCTCCCCAAAATTTTAGACTCAAATATTGTCCAATAAGCTTGGTCCAAACTAGTTTTCTAGTGAGCTCAAGGGCTGGACCAGAGCGCCACCTCTCATGGATTGGCCAGTGGGTCAACCCAACCGACCGAGATTTAAGACGTATATTTTTGGTATTTTAATTTTTTTCCATATCTTTTTTTATTTTATTTTATTTTTTTAATATTTCTTTACGAGATTGACAGGCTAACAAGCCAGGCCAAACTCAAAATCATATATTTAAGACCCTAATCAAACCTCATTTAAGTCGGGCTAGTCCATCCAAAATATTAACACAAATCCTTACGTCTATAACCCTATCACCTAATTCACAAGATGGTAGAAATAGAAAAACCAAATTAAACTCTTTGCCATCTCTCTAGAAGCCAGCCCAATTTCACAATATTTCTAATGACCTTTTAAAAAAAGAGGTTTGTTGGTTAATATCGTTAATTCGAGTTCATTTTAAAAGGTTAGTTGTTATAATAATTTTTTTTTTTAAAAAAAAGGATAAAGAGCTTTATGAAAAAAAATATTAAGAAAAATTTCATAAAAGTTCTTTACCCACTACTAGGATATGACTTTTTGTGTGTGTGTGTGTGTGTTTTTTTTTTTTCTAACCATTTTTTTTTTTTTTGGTGTGTGTGTGTGACTGATTGTTTAATCGTCGCAAAAATCATTTTTTCACATCAAAACCTAATTTTACTTAAACTCCAAACGTGTTTCACTATTATTTCCCAATTCTGTATCCATTTCGCTCTCTCTTCGGCTAAATATGAGACCTCCAACGATGTCTCTTTGTCTCTCAAAATCTCACACACACACACACAAACTCTCTCTCTCTCTCTCTCTCAAAATCTCACTCTTCACTCTCTCTCACTTGACTCTACCTTTCAATTCTCTACTCTCAATTTTATTGTTCATTTGAAGATTTCGATCAATTATTGATGAAGATTTGAAGATTTTGATTATTTTTTATGAAGATTTCGATCGATTCATAATCGGTAAGCCTAATAATGAATCCAACTCTTTCTCTTTCTCTCTCTCCCCTCTGCTATATCTCCTCTCCGTCAGGGATGCTTCTCTTTCTCTTTCTCTCCAGAGCCGACTATGGAGACCTCCGATTTTTCAATTCTAGGGTTTAATAGAGTATTTATTTTTATATTTGAATTCTAGGGTTTTCAATTGACGATTTTGGATTGCTCGTGAGAAAATGGCGAATCAAGTAGTATTATTAGTAATAATAGACACAAATGCTAATGTAGCTCACTCACTCCCTCTCTCTCTCTCTCTCTCTCTCTCTCTCTCTCTCTTTATGTTTGTGTGTGTGTATATGTATGTACCAATTAGTTCGCTTCTGATGAAGCTCTGGTGCATTGCATTTTGAATTTCATTTTGAGTCGCATGAAGTTCATGTAGAAACAATCTTCTGTGTAAAATAAATAAATTGAAACAAATCAAACAAATAAAATAAATTACATACCGAATTTATTTTACCGAACCGAATAAATATTTAAAAGATCAAGTCGAGTGTGTGACACTATATCCTTAAGACAGATTCGCCCCGCTACGGTCCTTACGGATAAAAGGCGTCTATTTTCCAAGATACAATGATTTTCACAAATTACAATAGCACTCTAAACAATTTGTACGAAAAACAAAAAAACCTGTGTTCTAATACTCTCTGAATTTTTCTCTAAAACTAGTATGAAGAATAATAATGCAAGAGAGCAAAATGAAGGCAAGAAAGTCAATTTTTCTGAATAATTTGTCTATTGGAAATGCCTGCCATAAATAGACCCGAACAGGCCCGAAAATAAAACTGAACAAGTAGGTTTTTTAAATGAACAGGTGTAACAGATATAATTCAAATTTCACACAGATAACTACTTCCAACTGCAATAGATCTGCTGGCAGTTTTGGACAAATAACTGTTGGGTAGTTTGGATCTGTTCGAGTAGTTTTAAACTTATAAAACAGTTTGAATCTGTTCAAAAATTTGAATATGTTGTGGAATTCAGAAGAGGCACAAAATTTGGAAAAAATTTGAATTCAAATTTGAATTAAAAACATTTTGAAATTCAAATAAATTTTGTCCAAAAAATTAATGTTAGAACCGACCCAACCCACAACCTACACCCGCGTCCGGCACGGCCGCCACTGACGGCTCGTGCATTTGTGTGGTGGTTTGAGCTAAGGTTCCATTTGTCCATAACTCTTCCTTTCTACAAACTTGGGGTGCCCCTTGGGGTTCAACCCAAGAGTTGTCACCTAGAGCTTATATACATACAGAAGCTCTCTTAAAGTTTCAATGTAGGATAAGCCTTACAAGGAAACCCATATTAAATTCTTTAAATGTCCATTCTACGAACCTGAAAACGACGTCAAGTTCCCATTCACTTATAAATGGGTTTAACAAACTGTCTTCACCGTGTGACTTGCCATGCGATAAGGAACACGTCACCTCTTCGAACCCACCCCAAAAGACGTGTGGATCCCACTCAATTTTGGGCTCAAAGTTGGCCCAAAATAAGCCTATAAAAACCAATTTTCCAACAATCCGCCACATGAATGGAATTTGACGGAGAGAAAATGCAACAACATGATCTAATTATAGAGAGTACAGATATTGAAAATATTCTGCAAAGAATAGGCAGCTTTTGGCTTTGAACCTTCCCTTGTGAGACACTATTGGATTTATTAGCTAACCAATGAACATGATGTCTTGAACTGCTTAGCCATTTGTGTAAACCAAGACAATAGAACCCAAACAACATATTACCAAACATAGTTTAGTTCTCACAATTGCATTCATTTTGGCCCTGAACAACTTGGTCTTTCATGAGTGCTCTAGAGAATTGTAGCCCTTCACAAATCTCATAGAATTGGCCCAATTCACACTCACATAAGTGATTTTTATGAAGAGTATCCTGCCATACTCCACTAAGTTTACCTAGATATAAGAATCATTAAAATTTTACTTAACCTAAAATACTGCAAACATCATTATTTTATCAAAGAAATGGGTAGGAGTTTGACTCCCCAGTTATCTTTCTGAGTCATACACAACTCAGTTGTCCCTTTGAACCTATATCTTGGGATCTCCAGTCAACTAGGTTGGGTTGCCATTGTGGTAACTCTTATTTAATAGGCTTAAGTCTCGTTCTCCTCGATGAATTCTCAACTAACTCTCTTGCTAACCCTTCGGTTAGTGGATCCGCTATGTTGTCTTTAGACTTCACATATTCAATGGAAATAATTTCATTAGAGAGTAGTTGTCTTACGGTGTTATGTCAACAACGAATGTGTCACGACTTACCATTATACATATGACTCTTTGCTCTACCTATTATTGATTGACTATCACAATATATGCATATAGCAGGCACCAGTTTTGGCCACATTGGAATATTTTCAAGAAAGTAGCGACGCCATTTTGCTTCTTTCCCAGCTTTATCTAAAACTATGAATTCTGATTCCATAGTAGACCTAGCAATACAAGTTTATTTCGAAGATTTCCAAGATGCAACTGCCCCACTAAGAGTAAATACATATCCACTAGTGGATTTTGAGTCTCTAGTATCCAATATCTAGCTTGCATCACAGTATCCTTCAAGTACTGCTGGATATCTAGTATAATTCAACCCAATGTTACGAGTAAATCTGAGGTATCTTAGAACTTTTATAATTGCTTTCCAATGTTCTACTCCCGGATTACTCGTATATCTACTTAATTTACTCACTGTATAAGTTATATCCGAGCGAATGCAGTTCATCAAGTACATTAAGCTTCTAATAATTTAGGCATACTCTAATTGAGAAATACTTTCTTGTATATTCTTAGAAAGAAACAAATTAACATCCACAGGTATTCTAGCAAGATGATCATCATCTTTGCTAAACCTGTCAAGTATTTTCTCAATGTAATGTGATTGTGATAAAGCATATCCTTCTGATATTTTGATAATTTTCATACCAAGTATTACATCAGCAATTCCCATGTCCTTCATGTCAAAATGTTTATTCAACATTTTATTGGTAATTTTAATCATATCATTATTACTACCTATGATTAGCATATCATCCACATAAAGACATACAATGACATAACCTTTGTCTGTGCTTTTAATATAAACACATTTGTCACACTCATTAATTTTAAATCCATTTGACATCATTGCCTTGTCAAATTTCTCATACCATTGCTTTGGTGCTTGTTTTAAACCATATAATGATTTAACTAATTTACACACTTTATTTTCTTTTCCTAGAGCAGAAAATCCTTATGGTTGTTCCATGTAAATTTCTTCATCTAAGTCACCATTTAAGAAAGCGGTTTTCACATCCATTTGATGAATTTCTAGATTGTACAACGATACAATGACAATTAGCATTCTATGGATTTATTCTAGTAAATGGTGAGTATGTGTCAAAGTAATCAAGACCTTCTTTTTGTCTAAAACCTTTGACCACAAGCCTTGCTTTAAATTTGTCAATTGATCCATCCGCTTTCATTTTTCTTTTGAAAATCCACTTGTACCCAAGAGGTTTACAGCCTGGTGGTAAGTCCACTAATTGCCAAGTTTGATTTTGCAGGATGAATTCAACTTCACTATTTACAGCTTCTTCCTATAAAGGAGCCTCAGAACTGGAAATAACTTCTTTAAAAGTTAAAGGATCATTTTCTAACAAAAATGTTAGGAAATCTGGGCCAAAAGATTTTGAGGTTCTAGCACGTTTACTACACCTAGGTTCCTCTTCCTCGTTTTGATCTATCTCTTGCTCTTGTTCTTGATCATGTTTTTTTATCATGACTAGTAATCGCATCATAAGATCTTTTATTACTACTAGTCTCCTGTCCAGTTTTATTTGGAAACACATGTTCAAAGAAAGACGCATTCCAAGATTCAATAATAGTATATATATGCATTTCGGAATGTTCTGACTTATGAATCAAAAATCGATATGCACTACTATTCATAGCATAACCAATAAAAATGCAATCAACAGTTTTAGGACCTATCTTAGTCTTTTTAGGACTAGGAATAGCTACTTTAGCCAAACACCCCCACACTTTTAAGTATTTCTAGGATGGTACTCTCCCATGCCACAATTCATAAGGTGTTTGATTTACTTTCTTTCGGAGTACTTTATTAAGTATATAATTAGCAGAAAGTATTGCTTCCCTTCACAAGTTCTGAGATAATCCAGAACTTATTAACATGACATTCATCATTTATTTTAAAGTCCTATTTTTCCTTTTAGTAATTCCATTTTGTTGAGGTGAGTAAGGAACGGTGGTTTGATGAATTATTTCATGTTCTATACAAAACTCACCAAAAGGTGATTCATATTCACCTCCTCTATCACTTCTAAGTTTTTTAGTTTTCTTACCAAGTTGATTTTCAACTTCATTCTTATATTGAATGAAAGTTTTCAAAGCTTCATCATTGGTTCGAATTAAAATAAACATAACTATATCTAGTATAGTCATCTATAAAAGTGATAAAATACTTTTTTCCACCTTTAATTTGAATTGATTTAAAATCACAAATGTCACTATGAATTAATTCAAGTGGTTCCGTACTTCTTTCAATTGAATAAAAATGAGTTTTGGATAATTTTGCCTCAACACAAATTTCACATTTATGATTTGAATCAATGTCAAATTTAGGTAAACATTCCATATTAATTAATCTACAGAAAGATCCATAATTAACATGTCCTAGTCTACCATACCATAAATTTGAAGACTCAAGCAAGTAAAAAGAAGATGTATTTTTATTAATAACAGAGGGTACAACAGTCATTACATTCATTTTGAAAAGGTCATCAGACATGTAACATTTTCCTACATACATCCCATTTTTGGTAAGTACGAACTTGTCACTTTCAAAAACTACCCTAAACCCATTTTTACTTAACAAAGATCCGAAAACAAGATTCTTGCGAATGTCTGGTACATGCAGTACATTGTTGGGAATGAGTTCCTTTCCATATGTCATCTTCACAATAATCTTTCCATGTCCTTCAACTTTGGAATTTGAGGAGTTGCTTATAAAAAGTTGTTCACCGTTGTCCACTATAGAATAAGATGTGAACATCTTTTTGTCGGCAGAGATATGGCGAGTAGCACTAGTGGCCACCCACCATTCTTTAGGATTTCTGGCAAGATTTTTCTCGGAAACAACTGCAGAATGATTTATATCATCTACACCATTGGAATTTTTGTCCACTTCGGTCATATTGGCTTGAGCAGGCTTCTTATTTGTTCTTGCTTTTGCCTTGGCTACGTCAATCTTTGGCCCGATGTCCCTTTTTATCACAAATGTAACATTTTTCATTAAACTTGTACTTCTTAGTTTCTCCTCGTTTAGAGCCTTGTGAGGAACCCTCTCCAGAAAACTTTCATTTCTTGGCTTTTGGAGCATATTCCACCACATTTGCCTTGGACTCCATTAGATGCTTACTAGCCCGCTTCTCTGAGTTGCAGTTGTCCTCCTCAATCCTCAAACACATAATTAATTCCTCCAAAGGCATTTCTTTGCGCTTGTGTTTGAGGTAGTTCTTGAATTCCTTCTAGCCTTGTGGTAATTTCTCAATTAAGGCTGCAACTTGGAAAGATTCACTGAGAGACATGCCTTCTGTGTGCATGTCATGCAGAATGAGTTGGAGATCTTGAACTTGGCTAATCACAGTCTTAGGATCAACCATCACAAAGTCCAAAAATTTGCCAACCACAAATTTCTTTGAGTCTACATCTTCTATTTTGTAGTTTTTCTCCAAAGACTCCCAAAGTTCCTTTGCCGTTTTGATAGAATTGTAGACGTTGTATAATGTGTTTTCAAGTCCGTTCAAGATGTAGTTCCGACAAAGGAAATCAGCATGTTTCCAGGCATCAACCACAACAACCACTTGCCGATTGGTTTCATCCTCTTTCAGAGTAGGAGCATCCTTAAGGAGGAAATGCGCCAGGTTGAGAGTAGTAAGATAAAACAGCATTTTCTGCTGCCATCTTTTAAAATCAGTTCCTGAGAACTTCTATGGCTTCTTACTGTGATTGACTGGCACAGTCACAACATGAGGGGTTGAAGCAATTGCAGCCACCACACTAATACTTGTTTGAGCATTAGTTTGACCAATTTCAGTAGCCATGAATTCTAAATTATAAAACAAAATTAGTATTAGAATTTTATACTACACAGAAAATTTAAACCAAAACCAAAGAATTAAATTCTGTAAAAATAAAAGAAACAAAAATTGTAAATTTTTTTTCCAATTAATTTGAAAATAAAATAAAATTTTATTTAAACAAATTAATTCCACACAGAAAAATATTTCTGTAACACTTCAAAAATTAAAATACTGAAAACAGAATTTTAATTAACGAACATTCAGAAATTATTTCTGAAAATCAAAATTAATTTCTGACAAACTTCATAAATAAATATTCTGAATTGTTAATGACACCAGCATATTAATACTAGTTGTAAAAGAAAATAGACAATATATTACTACTATCTGTCAAACAGTATATTACTACTATTTATTTTTCCAACCAAAATATTATTTTGTAAAACTACAGAAAATAATTTCTGTAAGAAGAAAAAAGAAAAAATGAAACAAACAAAAAATTATGTATAAACAAAATTATTCGAATCTATCTTAAGATTGCAGAAACAATCTTCTGTATAAAATAAATAAATTGAAACAAATCAAAAAAATAAAATAAATTACGTACTGAATTTATTTTACCGAATCGAATAAATATTTAAAAGATCAAGTCGAGTGTATGACACTCTGTCTTTAAGACAGATTTGCCTTGCTACTGTGCTTACGGATAAAAGGTGTCTGTCTAGCTCCCAGGATACAATGATCTTCACAAATTATAGTGCACTCCAAACAATTTGTACGGCGAACAAAAAACATGTATTCTAATACTCTGACTTTTTCTCTAAAATTAGTATGAAGAATAATAATGCAAGAGAGCAAAATAAAGGCAAGAAAATCAATTTTTCTAAATAACTTGACTGTTGGAAATGGCCTGCTATAAATAAACCCAAACAAGTCCGAAAATCAAACTGAATAGGTAGGTTTTTCAAATGAGCAGGTGCAACAGATATAATTCAAATTTCAAATAGATAATTGCTTCCAACTGCAACAGATCTGCTGGCAGTTTTGGACAGATAACTGCTGAGCAGTTTGGACCTGTCCGGGTAGTTTTAAACCTATAAAATAATTTGAATCTGTTGAAAAATTTGAATCTGTTGTGGAATTCGGAAGAGACACAAATTTTGGAAAAAAATTGAATTGAAAACATTTTGAAATTCAAATAAATTTTGTCTAGAAAATTAATGTTAGAACTGACTTGACCCACAAACCACACCAGCACGGCTCGCCGGCCGATTGGGCGGCGGCGGCGGAGCACATGGTGGTTTGAGCCAAGGTTCCATTTGTCCATAACTTCTCCCTTCTATAAACCAACCCAAGTGTTGCCATGTAGAGCTTATATACATACACAAGCTCTCTTAAAGTTTCAATGTGGGACAAGCTTTACAAGGAAACCCATATTAAATTCTTTAAATGTCCATTTCACGAACCCGAAAACGATGTCAAGTTCCCATTCACTCATAAATGGTTTTGATGAATCGTGTTCATCGTGTGACTTACCATGCGGCAAGGAACACGTCACCTCTTCGGACCTACCCCAAAAGACGTGTGGACTCCACTCAATTTTGGGCTAAAAGTTGGCCTAAAATAAGCCTATAAAAAACCAATTTTCCAATAGTTCAATGTGACTCATGTAACTTTGTTTTCTGCATTGATTCAAACATTCTAATTTGCTATATTTTCTGTTAAAGAGGCTTTGTGATTAATAGTCTTATTTGAATTTATTATGCGCTGTATTTGTTTTTGTATTGCTCCTCCAGAGGGCTGGCCTTGCGTACCTAGAGAGGTTCTACACGGCTGCCTCGTACGTGGGCTTCAACGGATCTCCAGACTCCTTATCTAGAGGCGTCAGCTCCAAGTTCTCTAATGAAGTCGCTTTGCTTCTTTATGCTCTCTACCAGTAGGTTTGATTTTCTTTTAATTTGATCCTATGTTGTATGATGTCAAATTGTGTCTCAATTTGGTTGAATTGTTGTAGGAGCTGTATGTATTTGTATGGGAAATGATGGGTTTAATTTTTGTTATTTTGACTTTAATTGGTATAGGTCTATGTTTGTTTCGGGGGATTGAAATTGGAGTTTGTGGAAATGTTGATCTATTTGTTATGTGTGGTTGATGGGAAAGTGAAAGGTTGGAATTGGAAATTTTGATTCTTGTTTAGGGTGAATGGGAAAATTTGAAGGAAAAATTGCAAATCAGTGGAAACAACCCCAAGAAGAGAAGAGAAATTTTACCAAATTTTGCTATCCTCACGATTTCGTTCATCCTCTCTCTCTTCAAACCCTCTATATTCTACCAAATTTTAATCTAATTTTGGTATATTCTCATTTTTTTGAGAAATATCTTATTCTCTCGACTTAATTTCTCACATGTTTCTCTGTATTTCCATTTCCCTAAACTGTTTCAATTTTTTTTTCCCTTTCTATTATTGATCTTTAGATTTTGGTAAATTTGATTGTGTAATATATGGTCGGTTTTATTAATTGGATATTGACAATTTTAGGTTATATTCGTACTACTTTTTTGTTTTGTTTTGTTTTGTTTTGTTTTTTGTTTTTCATGCTCATTGTTTGGGTGCTAAGAAAACTTAGAAATGAGAAAATAAAATAAAACACCGAATCTTACGATTCCTTGCCACTTTTAATTTCTTATATATTAGGTTTAGTTGAGAGAGACTTTGACTTCTTGTCAGGTCACCATAATGAAAACTCTAAACTATCTTCACCTTTTTGTGATCTTTTATATTTTTGTTACGTATGGGCTTTCAAAATACAATTGAATTTGCTTAACTGTTACGTTCCTGTGTAGTTTTTGGTGCATATGTTTAATACACAAATCTTTTAAAAGAATTTAATTTGTTCATCAGTGTTTTAACTGGAGCAATATTGGCTTGTATTTTCTTATATCAATTGATACATTCGTGAGGGCTTTGCACACTCTTCTTTGTCCTTCCCGCACTCAGTAGGCCAACTTTTGATTTGGATCAATTTCTTCTGCTTGGTAAAAATTACTGCTACAGTTTGATTTGGTCTCAAACTTGTTAGGTTTTTATTATTGGCAATCCCGTTTGACAAACTCCGTCCAGTTGTACTTGTTTTCACACTTTTTATTTCAGTGAGGCTATGAGTTTTTAGATGCGATTCCAACCCGAGTTGTGCCTTGCAGAGAAGTTTGTGATGTTAATTCTTTCAAGATTGCCACTTTGCTGATTCGGACGGGGATCTAGCTGCCCAGTCAGCTCTCGGGGGTCCAGGGGGCAACGCCCCTTGGCGGGTCCAGGGCAGCACCACGGCGGGGTCTAGGGCCAGCGCCCCCAAAGCAAAATGCAAAAATGCATTCACAATTGCCTGTCCGCTCGAGCGAACATTCCCCCGCTCGAGCGGAGAATGCTGGGTTTCAGAAGTGTGTTCGCCTGCAAAAATACTGGATGTTGTTTTTTCCCGCTCAAGCGGAACTTTCCGCGCTCGAGCGTAGGTCCGCTCGAGCGGCCAATCTGACGCTCGAGCAGAGATCGCGGGACAGTTTTCTTTAAATACGTGTTTCAATCCAAATCTAGGATAACTTCTCCAGATCTTTTTCTTCGGTTCTAGGGTTTATATCTGGGGATATTTTGCTAGTTTTCTTTGTTGTTTTGATTGAGTATTCAACTCATGGTTTAAAGAGTATACATCAAAGGATTATTTGTTTGTTCTATACAAAAGAGAGAGTTGTTCTTTGGTGGATTATAAAGAATTCGAGCCTGAAGCTTTGGTGGATTCTGGAGTGGCTCATCGTCAAGACAATTCCGAGGTGAAGACGGGGTTGGAAGAGGCACATAGGGGTTGGTTCAATTCGGGCATGGATTCGCTAGGTAATTGAGAGTATACCTGTGTAATTCCTTTATGTCTTTTTAGTGGATTGTTTTGTGGCTTTTGCCCATGGTTTTTTTATCACAATTAGAGATGTCCAATTGTGGTTTTTCCACGTAAAATCGTTGTGTCGATTTGTCTTGATTGTTTGATTGGGATTGTTATATACTACTTAAAATTGATACATAATCACAAATCAACATCTAGGGGATTTCTAGATTTTTCAAAACTGATATGTAGTTCGATTTACTTCTCTTTGTATCCATTCATGTGAGTAATAAAATAATGTCAAGTATGTTCATAGTTGTGTATAGATGATGCAATATTAAAATCTAGGTCTTCTCTTTTGTGATCATGGAGAGTTGATTAGCTGTTTGTTTGCCTATAGTTTTGATCAAGTAAAATGACAATGCTTAATTGTGTTGAAAGCATAACAAGCAAAAATAATAATTGAAAATGAGTAGTATGTTAATAATTGAAGGCCCTAGAAAGGGAAAGTGAGTAGTATCTTGAATAATTGAAGGTTCTTCTTAGGTGGAGCTTATAGGTCGGTGTACATGACATCATTTCTGTTTTGTGTGGTTGAGATTTAACTTGTGTGTTCTGAATTCATCAAGCTAAATGATGAATTCTTTGTCAACAAATTCTTGTTACTGTTTTATGAAAACTCTTTGGACAATAATTGACGCACATTACTGCCTATACCATATCAAAATGTGATGTATGTGTATACGTAAATATTTGGATTTTTTTTATTTTTTTGGTTATGTTTTTGGTTGTGGGTGTGACTTTTTGGTACCGTCAGCAAATAATGAGTCCATGATATATTAACATTTGGCTGCATCATATTCATGAGTCAAAGTTAGGTTGAGTTGAGATTGGTACATTATTAGAAGAGAGTTGTTAAAATCTAGATATAGGTGTGGCAACAGTCATTTGTAGCTATATTGTGGTTTTGATGGCCCACATAAGCTTAGTAGTCTGTTTGACTCTCTTGTGAAAGATGTATTGATTGAAGGAAAGAACTTTTTAACTTATTGAATTCTATGATTTTTATTTTTTATGTTTTTGTTCCTTTACTGATTCAATTCTTTCATTCAATTTGATCAAGGTTAAATATACTTCTATCAAATTGCAAAATTATAATTTTGGTATTCAGTAAATGATCAACTAAGTGCGACAAAGCTGTTTTAGAATTTATTTTTATTATGCATTAGTGTCTTGTTGGTAATTATTCTAGGCTTAAATGCTTTTATGCTTGTTACAACTTCAGAATGATGTTCTTTATGGATGAATACGTATTTTACTATATTGTAGAACTTGAATTGATGAAATTAATCCGACAAGCTTCAAAAGAAGATGAACATGTATTTTACCATTGTAGAACTTGAATTGATGAAATTGATCCAACAAGCTTCAAAAGAAGATGTATTTGTAAAGTTTCCTTAGTAGCAATGAATTGAATTGGAGCTACAAATAATTTTTTGCATTGAAAAGCTTGAATGTTACTCACATTTTAACTGTGGCCAATTCATTATGACCTGCTCATCCTCATGACTTCGTATACAAAATAGTTAGTAGTAAGCAATTTTGGTTTTTTGGTTTTCTTTTCCAAGGATAAATAGTGGGGACGTTTTGAGATCGATCTATGGATTATTATTCTTCTTTTGAACTGACATCTTCTTAAGATATATGATCCTTGAATATAATGAATTCTTTTGTTTTACTGAAATTAGTTGTTAAGTTATATCTGCATTGGATGTTTAAATTACTTTTGAGGAAGTTCTTCATCTCATATTCAATCTCACTAGGAAGCTGGGGTTCAACCATATGTTTCCTTAAAGTTGTTTTAGTTTCACTTTCATAAATTTTGTTCTGCTAGTTTTCTTTTCTTTTTCAATTTATTGTAGTTTATGGTTATATTGTTACTGTTTATGCAGAGTTTCTCATGTTCTAGTCATATAGAAATTTATGATGTTGTTTAATGGTTGAAGACATCGTGAGCTTTTATGACCAAAGTTCTTAATAATCTATGTCATTGTTTGTGGATTGATGTAGTCCTAGACAAAGCATACATAAATATAGCATAGAATTTTGACGAGTGTTTCAATTTCATCGATGGAGCTAAAAGAATGCATGGCAGTGCGATGGTTCATTGTTTTGCTGGAATATCTAGAAGGTGATTTTTCATATTTACCTTGCTTGATTTTCAGGGTTCATGTTGTATATCTAGTGAAGAAATATTGTAGAATGGTTAATACCCCACATCACTTGGTCCTTCAATATTAAACTTGCACTTAGATTGTGGATAATAGTTTTATGAATCCTCTATAGTTGTAATGGGATTGAAAATAACACCTATGAACTTTGAAATATTTTTATCAATCACAAGACTAGTACACCACATTCATCTAATGCTTTCAATGTTGCTATAAATGAGGCTAGGCAGGTAGATTACTGGTATGCTTTTGTTTAGCTCTGTTAATGTATATTGCACTTTTACTTGACCATAGTTTGGCCTATCTTTTTTAAACTTAACTTCTTGCATTGGTGAGCAATTGTTGAATTGATTATCATTTAATTGTACGTAGTTTCTATTATGGCTTTTAATAAGAAGACGACTCTGAACATGCAATATCTTTCTTGAAATAGGATATAGGTTTTTCTTGATACTTTGAATAATTTCTAATTCTATACCTTTTGTGTTGTTCTTTTCTGGGTTTGGCATTATGCACCAGTTTTCATGTTTTCTATCATTGTTGTGAGAGACTCATATATAGGATCAACAATGAAGTTGGTAACAAATTGGAACTCAATCGGTACCTTGTACAATGGTGAACATTAGTATTGTAGATTTTGGCTTTACTGACATTCTATCTAGATTGTGTTTTTGTAGTTGTAATAACTTTTACATATGGCTCCAATTTTGAGACTCAAATGGAATGCCTGATTAAACTACAATGTTATACTGTTTGAATTCTTGTCATTGATATTCCTAGAATACTTAACGTCACACTTTTATGTTTATGTTTATTTATTTATTTACGTTTTTTTTTTTTGCAACGATAACAAGATGGTCGCCAAAAAACATGTTAGCATTTTTCTTTGTTTTTTGTGACGGCAAAATAGCAGTCGCCATAAGTAGTTTAGGTAGTCGCGAATAATTTGCGACTGTTGCTCTACCGTCGCAAAAAGAATTTGCCACCCCCACATTCGCAACCCCCATTTACCGTCGCAAAAGGTTTTTTGCAATTATATTTTTATTATTTGCGACGGCTTGTAGTGATTGCAAAAAGTGCTTATTTTAGTAGTGACCATTGGATTAGTTTGTGATGTTTTTTATATGCAGAATCGGCACTGGCCCAAGGCGAGCAAGACAGCCACCTTGGGTCCCCAAATTTCATCAAATTTTAAGGGACCTCAAATATTTAAAATTTTATTATACTCTCATTACACCTTATTATTTTTCCCAAATTACCCTCAAGGTAAACCAAATAATAAATAATAAACAAACTAAAAAAAAAACTAAATTATTTCAAAAACTTTTCAATACAGAAAATAATTCTCAAATACAAAAGAAAAAAAAAAACCGAACTTATAAGCACATAAGCATTTTAAATATAGAAAAAACCAAACTTTTACATAAGGATTATAAAACTTTTCAAAAAAAAAAACTTTTACATTATAAATTATCCACAAAAATGTTCGTAGAGAAGTAAAAAATAAACTTATAAGCATATAAGCATCAGACACTAACAAGAAAGAGTAATTCTCAAATAATGTACTATTTAAATGACAAAATAAGAACAACTCTAGTAATATTTTATTGTTAATTTAACTTCTGGGCCATTTAATTTTTATCAAAAAAAAAATGATATAGAAAATAATGGATGGTGCTCCACAAAAATTGTGAACCTTTTTATATGAATACTTATCTCCTTTTTAATGGGTTGCTTCAAAAAACTATTTTAATTATTACTCTCATCCATTATTTGATTTTGTTCAAAATTTCTTCTAGGGTTTAGGGTTTCAAAATAATAAAAAAACAATGATGTTGATGATGATGATTGTGAGTTTTGGTAGGGTAGATTGGAGTTTTGAAGGGAAGAAGAAGAAGAAGAAGAAAAAGAAGAAGAAATAACTTTGATCTCTTGGGGTGAATAGGAATAATTAATTAGGGTGTACCATAAAAAAAAATTATACATATTATTTTAGGGTTTAATATGTGTTATCTTTATTAGTAAATTCATATTAGGATATAAAATGAATTAAAATTTATAAATTTAAATTGAGCGTATTGAGACATATTTTTAGTTCAAAGGGAATCCCCCTAATTTAACTTCACAATCCAAATTAAACATCCATAGTGCATCTCCAACTCATCATTACTTTTATCTAATTTGATTTTGAATTTGAATAAAAAAACTTGATTTGATATAAACTATTCCAACCATTTCATCAAAGGATTTTCAAAATCTTTTTAAAAATTCTTCTCTTACCGCAAATTTCTATTTTCATCAAATGTAATAAAAATTTAAATTTTTATCAAATTCAAATTTAATATAATATATATATCATTGATTTAATCAACATTTATAAAAGGGTGTGGGTATTAGTATAAAAAAAAATTACAAGTACTTAATTACCATTTTATCTATAGTTTTTTTTTTATAATGATTATGTATACATTAATACTATGTACTCTTAAAAATTTTAATCAAAAAATATATTTATGTGTCTCAATCATTCTAGGTATAGCTCGTATTAAACTAATTTCGAATTTGCATTACACACCTTTAGGGTAAATTTTTGAATAAATAATTTTTTTATACATAAAAGGCCTCAATTTTAAAATTTGGCCTTGGGCCTCGAAGATCTCAAGGTCGGCCCTGATTATATGTTATGTAATCACAAACACTAAGTTACAAATTATCAATCAAAGAATATTATAGAACAAAACTAAGTTTATACTATTTGCAAATTAAGACTTAAATATTAAAACATACTTACATTAAGATAAGTCATTTTTCTTGTTTTGTTATCTACCACATTAGATTATTTCTAAAAGCTTCATGAAGTTTTTCTAAATAGTTTTTTCATAAAGCCTAACATTACTCAAAGATAAATTACACTGACCTCCCTTGCGGGTTGGACAATAGATTAAGCCCTAAATTTTGACATAATTACTGCGACCACCCTTTTAGTTAATCCAAAGTCACCAAAATTGATGCAAATAATGAAAAATCACAAAGATAAATAAGGCAAAAATATTCATTTTTAGTGTAAAAGTGATGATAACATTTTTTATTATGATATTGCCAATGAATTACTGGCAAAAAACGATCTAAGAATTATGTGAATTAAAATTTTAAGAGAATTCAATATAATTATGTCAAAACTGTAAAATTTATTGTATTTTCATAAATTTAAGAGGAAGTTAGTTTAATTTGCCCATAAAAAAAAAGAAAAGCATTAAGTAAAATAAGAAGTGTATTTATTTATTTATTTATTTTTATTTTTTTCGACGATTGAAAATTGAAGGAGAAATTACTATTCAATGGATGATAAAAAAAAATCAAATCTGTGATAAATTTCATTAACTTTAATGATTAAAATTATAATTTTTTTTATACAAATTTATAAATATTTTATAAAAACACCACTCACTTATAATTTTTTCAATATTAAAGTAATATGTTCGAATGAGAAAAGTTAGAGATCATGAAATTTTTTTCATGAAAGATTTATGATCCTTGGATTACCTTGATTAGTGTGTGGTGCTTTATTCTAAGTGTAATCCAAGAGTCACAAAACTTTCATGATTATTTTCATGAAAGATTTTTCATGATACCTAGCATTGTTGTATTCGAATTGTTCTCACAACTTCCATCATTCATAGGTCCCACTGATAAATTTGGAGTTGTTGTTGGAGATGCAATAAAAATATAATTTAATTTAAGGGAGACTTATTTATAAGTCTTTTTTTAGACACTTATGCTAGGTTAAGTCCTGTGTAATTTCTTATAGAGTCTCAAGTCCTATTTAGATAGGAATGTATTTCACAAGATCCTACATAAACGTAACGTGACGTGACACTTACATAAACGTAACGTAACGTGGCACCTACATAAACGTAACGTAACGTGACACCTATATAAACGTAACGTGACACCTACATAAATGTAACGTAACGTGTCACGTTACGTTTCGCAAACTTAATGAGTTTTTATTTTTTAAAATTGAATGTGAAAATGTTGCTGGTTTATGTTGGTGTCACGTTACGTTTCATATAAATATGATCTATGGTAACATTCAATTTCCTATATAGGAAATTGAATGTTGCTATAGATCATAAGTGTCACGTTACGTTTATGTAGGTGTCACGTTACGTTATATTTATATAGATATGATCTATGGTAATATTCAATTTCCTATATATGGTTTTACTATTATTTATGATATTAACAACTAATATTGAGTGTAAATGTGTCAACAAACTTCCCACAGGACTTATGGGAACATAAGTTTTTTAATAGGACCATATGTAGTATAAGTCTCCCTAATAGGACTTATAAATAATTTTTCCTTAATTTAATTCTATAATTACTACAATTATTAAGATTTTTAAATATTTTACTTACAAATGTTATGAATAGGTTTTATGGTGATCAATTATATTGTCTATGGTTAACTATCTCAAAAAACAATTATACTTGCTACAGAACTTCAGAGACTAATATTTAGGGACTAAGTAAATTTGGTCTCTAAAACTAATTTTTTAGAGAAATATTTTTGTCATTACCAATAAAAAAACATTTTGAGACCAAACATTTTTAGGGAGATTAACCAATAAGTCTCATATTTTGGATTTGTAATCTATATAGTCCCATATTTTTTTTTTGTGGTCCATTTAATCATTTTTTATGTGTAATGACCCATTTACCCACCATATTGGAGTGTCATATTTGAAAAAAGTATACTAAGTAGTTTTTTAGTGTCACATTATACCCGCTACGTTGGAGTGTCATATTTGAAAAAAGTACACTAAAAAGTTTTTAATTTTTCAGTGTCATGTTGTACTCGGCACGTTAGAGTGTTACATGTCACGTTTAGGAAACATACACTAATGAATTTTTAGTTTTTTTTAGAATGTCACATTATACCTATCACGCTGTCACATTTGGAAAAAGTACACTAATGAGTTTTTTTTTTTTGGAGTGTCACATCATACTCGTCACGTTGTCACATTTAGAAAAAGTATACTAATGAGTTTTTAGTTTTTTTTTTAGTGTCATATCATATCCATCATGTTGTCGCATTTGAGCCACCTTGTCACATTTAGAAAATGTACACTAATAAGTTTTCAGTTTTTTTGGAGTGTCATATCATATCCACTACACTATCATATTTGAAAATAATACACTAAGGAGTTTTTAATTTTTTTTTGGAGTGTCACATTATATCCGCCACGTTGTCACATTTGAGAAAAATACACTAAGGAGTTTTTAGTTTTTTTTCTCAGTAAAAAGATTTAGAATGTCACATTATACCGTCCATGTTGTCACAGTTAAGAAAAGTACATTAAGAAATTTTTAATTTTTTTGGAGTGTCACATCATACCCGTCACGTTAGAGTATCACATTAATCCTTGTCACATTGGAGTGTCATATCATACCTGCCACATTAATAAAAGGGTATAGTCCTCCACCAAAATGCTACCAAAATCGAAAATAGGACTACATGGAAATAAACTCTCTACTAATAGGATTTAACAAATCAATAATTATAATACTTGTTTGTAAGATGAGACTTATTGGTAAATATCTCATATTTTTATCATTTTAACAATTAAAAAGTCAGGACCCAAACTTCAACCCTAATATGCTCACTCTGTCCAACGAGTTTTCTCTCTTTCTCTCTACAGCTCCAAGGCAGATTGGAAGCATCCATGCCAGATTTGCTCAATCTTCCTCAAATTTTGGTGCATTTCTCTCTATCTCTTTCTCTCTCTCTCTCTCTACCTATATATATATATATATCTACATATATGATTTACAAGATTGAGCTAATCATCTCTCTTCATTTCTCTTCATCATTTTCTACATCACAATCTTCAATCAATGGAAGATTTCATCATCAATTCATTGAAAAAGAATCTCGGTTCCGCTAAGCAACCTCTCATTGTCGATTCACTTCTCTTCTGAGTTCTCTCTCACCTGGTATCGAAAACCCTAAGTTAGTAAACTCTGAAACTCTGATTTCTAAATATATAGGGACCAAGTAAACTCTGATATACCGATTTCTAAACTCTATATCAGGGTTATATATATAAAGTTTCTGATATTAATTTCTATAAATTTTTTATATCATTTTGTGTTTTATGATTGTTGTTCGAGTTTCTATACATGAGTTTTCTATAATTTTTTACCTGATTGATTTGATGAATAATTTTTATTTTTATTTTTTTACTTCCCTATTCATTGAGTGATTGATATCAGAAACTTCATAATATGTATATCTGTTACTTTTTATTTCTGTTAAACCTTTTTTTTTTCTTGATGGATTTTTGTCTTGTTGGTGTTTGATTGAACTATTACAATTTTATATTTTGCTCACCATGTTTTTGACAATATGCCCAATAAAGACATGAAAATCATCTTTGTAGTCCTGCATTCTTATTCACTGGTTGGAAAAGATAATGGAATTAATTTGGTTGCTTGTTTTTCTTATTTGAACTTTCACAAAAGAATCTATTAAATACAATTATTTATGTTGTATAATATCCAACCATGTTATTTTCATTCTTGTACCTTTCTCTGTATTTATGCATACCATATGTTTGTTCAGGTGATTTTTATGAATGTATTCAACTTTTGAGTCCTTACCCATCTACAATTTTCATTGTCTTGCTGTAATTGAAATTTGAAACTAAACTTCTTATTGGAAAACCTGTAAAAATCAATAGGTATCTGCTTATTGTTTGAAATGGTTTTTGATTTTTGTGTATATAGTATTTTATTTTGAAAATTGGTTAAGTTAGTTTGAATGACTAGCTAAATTAGATAGTAAAATGGCATTGGCCCTTCATGCCTTTTTCCTTTATGATATTTAAGGACTAATTGAATTTAGTCTCTAAAAACCATCATTTAGGGACAAAAATAAACTTTAAGAGAAAATTATACAAACACACCATATTCCTTTATGATACGCCAAAAAATATTATTTAAAGGCTTTTAGGGACTGAAAACGATAATGCTTATGTTCATTTGGGCACTTGAGCCGCTTGTGTGAGGTGGGTAAAAAGCTAGAGACCAATTAATTTGGTTGCTAAAGGTTGTTAAATACGCGCTGATATCAGAATCGATCTTCACTGAGACTTAATCAATCTTCAACTACAATCGATCTCAGCTATTTCCTCTATCCAGGACTCAATCGATCTTCAACTTTGATCAATCTTTAGCTTCAATCCTTATCAATCTTTGTGCTGCCTCATATCAAAATCGATCTTCACTTCAGTCCGAATTGATGTTTGTATTAATCACAGCTACTGATCTTAACTTTAATTGATCTTACCTATTGTAACTTTAATCCGAATTGATTAAGATCTCAGCTACTGATCTCAACTTCAATCTGAATCGATAGTTGAAAATATACGTTCTTTGGCTTCTATCCGAAGGTAAATCAATGATTTTCATGGCTGCTGAGATCTTCATTTTGATGCACAATTTTCTGAGATTTTCTATCATTTTTTTTTAGCTTCACACATGCATACACACATATATAGATACACATATTCTGAGATGTTATATCATTTATTATTCATCTTCTTCAAATTTTTTGCAGATATATATATATATATATAAGTTTCAGTAAATCGATTTGGTTTCTGACAGAGATTGTAGTAATTTGGATTCAATAGCAGTTTGGTGTGTTTTCAATCTCTCTCTCTCTCTCTCTCTCTCTCTCTCTCTCCCCCCATAGACACAGCATATATACATGTACATATATATACATACTCCTCTGTGTTCATTTAGATTGCTTGAATTTGAAATTCTGTATTTCTCTGCCGCCAGGATCATACACTCTTTTCCTCATTCCTGCACACTGTTGAATAAGTTGGTAGAAGTGGGTAACAAAATATGTTCTATTTGGGTGAGTTTGAATTGTTTTTATTAGCAACCATATTCAAAGTTTTTTTTTTCAATCTAATTTTATGTTACCAACTTCTAGTTTGGATTGGCCTAATAGCAAATGAATGATGACGTATCTAATACCTGGAGATCAATTTATAGAACCATATTGGCCTTTTCTTATCCATTTAGAAGAATCACATGTTCAAGATATTGGGACTTAAGGATAATGTCTTTGTTTACTTTGTAATAGGGATTTCGGGATGGATAGGAGCTGGATGCAACTTCATAATAAAAGGTTACATCAATACATTGATGGAGTAAAAGAATTTATCATGTTTACTTGTGATCATATGAAATTAGGGATGAGTGAGATTTGGTGTCCATGTAATAGATGCAACAACCATACCCAAAAAATCATAGATGAAGTTGAAATTCATTTGTTTGCATATGGGGTTGTCACAACTTACACTAGGTGGGTGTATCATGGGGAAGACTTTGAGTTGAATGTCAGTGATCCCTCAGAAAGTGAAAATGACGAATATTTCAATGGTGTGACAGAGAAATCAAATTCTCCCAATACCGAGGTGCGAGAAATTGTCCATGACATACATAGTGGACCATCCAAATTTGTTTATAATGGGGAAGCGTCCACATTTGTTTGGGATTTAACTCATATAATGAACTATGTTGAAGTGAATTTGAATACTCAGAGTTTTGATTTTTGTAATTTTTTTTTTTATATATACAGGAATAGATTTGATCTTGTGTGCAGGATTTGATCTTGTTTACACTTCTGGTGATGATCATGTGTGCAAGATTTGATCTTGTTTTTTTCTATATACAGGAATAGATTTGGTGTGGATGTCAATTTTTAGTTATGAAATAGAATGCTTTCAAAATGTTATTTCTAACCTTTAGCAACCAAATATAATTGTTGTTAAAAAGGTCACTATTTTGCTTTTTGCGATCAAATGGAGACATTTTGTGACGAAGTAGTAGCGACGAAATATTTTAGTTTTGCGAAATCAAACATTTTGTAACGAAAGAAAATTCGTCGCTAATTGTCATTTTCAGCGACACTTTCAAAAATTCGTCGCTAAAAGTCAATTTTGACTTTCTTGGATGGACTTTTAGTGACTTTTTTGGTGACAAAATTAGTTTTGTCACAAAAAGTATTTAGGGATCAACATAATGGTTTTAGGGACCAAAATAATTGGTCACCAAAAGTCTTATATGTTGTAGTGACTATTTATGGATAGTTAATTCCATTAATTACAAATTCTTATATAGGCTTATCTTTTTCACTTATTTTGTAAGAATTTTTTTTAATGTTTTTCTTTTTTAGAGAAGAAAATATTATTTGAAAGAGGAAAATTGTTTGAGAGAGTTTTGTATATTGTTTATGTTTTGACCAGCTTTGGTTCGCGGCTTAGTTCAAATTTCTTAGTGGTCGTGAACACTGAATGAGTGACACTATGAGCAAATTAAGTTTTATCTGTGAACTACTTCACTTCACTTCAATTATATTTTCATGAGGAAACAAAAAACAATTTTATGATAGTGATAGTGCAACTCTCAAACTACTATTATTCTATATTCTTATTTTTATTATTATTTGGGGTAAATTACGCTTATATCCCTTAAAGTTTGAAGAAAATGCAGTTATTTCTACACTTTTGACATAATTATGCTAATCTCCCTTAAGGTTTTAATTCACATGACAATTAGGGCCCATTTGTTTTCAGAGATAGGTTGCGTGAGATTATTAGTGAGGGGATTATTAGTGAGTGGATTAAGAAAAATTGTGTTTGTTTGATAACCAATGGACTAGCAATAGTTCATATTTCTTTTGAGAGATAGGAGTGGGATTAACCACATAAAATTTCACAAATACCCTTATTGCATTGCAATCAAATTTGGGCTTATATCAACTAATAAATGTATTACATATTTTAATATTAAAAATTATATTTCATAAATATTTATTTTTTTTCATATAATTTTTTTGGTATAAATATTATTATACTATTATATTTTCATATTAAAAATTATTTTGATATAAAGAATTGTGGAGTAAAAAGGGAAATTCACTAATAAATCCTAAATGTTGAACTTATGATCCAATTGGTCCCAAATGTTTTCTAATGATCTGTTAAGTCCTTTTGTTTGTGAAAGGATGCAATTGCCAATAGTTTGGTTGTTGGTCTGAGCATTACAACGGGAGGTAAGAAGTGGAGTTGAAGCGCGTGAGACACACACGTTATACGTGTAAGGTTTGAACGTGAGGAAAGTCATGTGCCACACCTTGGAGTGCTACATAACATAAAAGTGCACTAAGGGTTTTTGTATTAAAGTGTTGTATGAGTTCACTTCCACGTGGCACACAACCTGCAACCCATACCTATTTCTCATAACCCAAAATTGACATCCACATTGTAGACACCCCATTTTTGACCGTCCTCAAGACTTGGACGTCACCGTTTGAACACTCGGTGATCATCCATGTTTGTGTTCGTTTGGAGTTCCCGGAGGTCTTGGCTCGTGCGCCTTGCCTCAGGATCCCCGAACTCGACCGTTTAGTGAAATCGAGTCCGAACTATAGCATGAGGTTCCCCCCGCGGACTTGTTACACACATACGCACCTCTGTTTGTAATTGAAGGTTTTGTAATGTCAAAAACCCTAGAATTTCGTATTTCCAAATTTTGAAAATTTGATTGGTTGTCTATATCGTTCGTGATTCGGGGGTGTGGTTGATTAAATGAATCATATTCTCCGTTTTATGGTGATACGTCATTGCGTTTAGGGTTATGTCGGTGTTGCGTTTTTGAAGATGTGGTCGACGGTGAAACCCTAGTGATCAACCTCCGTCAGCCTTGTTCGTGGACTTTCAACAATGGCCGAAGTGGGTATATTCATTGACTTTGTGTATGTTTTTGTTTTCCCGTTGTGTGAGTGACAATGTAGTATTATGTTTTTTTTTTATTACCCCTGTTTTAGTCTTTTGATTTCCCAATTTTGCAGTTGATGTGTTGTGGGTTGTTCTCTATTGGGTGAATATTAATTGAATGTGTTGTATGATGTGGGTTGGGTTGATTTGGGTTGTTAGATTGTGGTGAGGGATGAAGGGGTGTGGGATTTGGAATGTGTTGTTTTTTTAAGCAAGTTGTTTACGTGTATTCTGTCATGGAAGACACATTCGTGTGTGTTGTGGATGGATGTGGACTGGGTGGGGAGGTGTGACAGTGTTATAGCCGTGTGAGTGTATTATGTTTAAATTAAAAGCAAGCGAGTGTCATTCTGTATCGGGTAAATATGTGGCAGGCATGGGTGGGTTAGTGTTTGGACTTAGGGTGTGTCTTGTTTTGAAATGTGTGGTGTGTTTGTGGTGTGTCATGGTTGGGACGTACGTGGGTGACATGTGTGTGTTGGTTGCTGACACGGGTGATTTCAATTTTTGGGTGGGACAACAAATTTTGAGTGTTAGCGTGTTAGTGTGTCGTATCGCATTGCATTTTGTGTTGAGTAGTCAATGTATGTGTTGAATATGTGGGGGAAGAACACACAAGTTGAATATGTATTGTGATATCGCAACAGTGGATAACGCTGATGTGGTCTGGGGTTCAAGTTTGGGTTTGCTTTGGTTTGTGAATAGAGTGTATGTGTGGGTTATGTCATTGCCGATATTGATGTGGGGGGGGCGTACAGGTGTTGTTGGGTATGTGGATATGTTGTGTGTGACAGATGTTGTGGTTGTAGGTATGCGTGTGTCGTATGTTAGAGGTGTGTTGTTTGGTTGGATGATGTGTTCTGATTATTAGCGTGACATGCACTACCATACAGTGAGAAGAAACACTGATGTTACTGATGATGTGGTGTGGCTTAGGTAATGGGTGGATTTGGAGATGGGGGTGAGTTACACTGCTGGCACGTATCGAATGTGGATGCATAGTTATGAATATGGTGTTTGCTGTGAGCATGTCAGATTATTGTCATGTGGTGTGTAGATATTTGTGTAAGTTTATTATGTGTGGTGGGGGGAATGTGGGCAGTTGTCATGTGTGGGTTAGTTGCATGGTGGTGTGTGGAGTAGATGTGGTTTTTTTTTTTTTTCTCACTGATTTGTTGTGTTGTTGGTGTTGCTGACGATGGAAGGGCAAGTAGTCCATAGACATGTTCATGTGAATGGAAACAGCTTGAAGAGGCAAATGGTTCCAAGTCAAACAAACTCGAGGTAAAAATGCAAAGGCGCATTCTATTCAAGCAGGCTAAAGTCATCAACCATGTAGTGGGACGAAATATGGCTAAGCGGGCCACCAGCCTCCAACAGCAGACACACATGAGATTGAACTTTCGTTCCAATATTGTGGGGATAGTTAAGGTTGTGAGTTCAATAAAGTTGAGAAATGCACACTTTAAGCATTTAAAAATGACACAGTTTTGGATTATGATTGAGGCAATACATATCAACAATTTGAACCACAACAAATGCCGAAAGTGTGACGAGCTCATCTGTAAAATTATTAGGGCATACAAGCAGGGAGAGAATGCATTCAACATGGGGGGTTCCAACGTCAAACTCAGGAGCAACGACATAAGGTTAATCTTTGGTTTACAGTGCGGGAAGAGGTGTATTGATTTGTCGCCAGGTCAAAGGCCAGTATCAGACTCCATTCAGCGTAGGTGTTGTGACACTTCACGCATAACATCCAAACTAGTGAAGACATTGTTCTTGGAGGCTGTGGCTGGGCGCACATGACAGGATGAAGAGGACACATCGAAGTTGTTGGCATTGTACCTTTGAGGCAAACATTTTTTCTCCAATTTAGGGTAGACAACAAGTTGGGCCTTTGTTAGGTACATCATTAACCTAAATACTGTTAAAATGTATGACTGGACAAGTGCAATAGCCCTGTTTGGTAGAGCTGTGGGAAAGTGCTTATAGCTTATGCCTAAACAGCTTATACCTTATAACTTTCAACTTAAGCTGATTTCCAGCTTATTTTTAAAGCATCTTCTGCCCCACTCAAAGAATAAGCTGTTTTCTGACTTCCACAAAGCTATAAGCTATAAGCTATAAGCTAAACCAAACACATCAAAATAGCTTAAATTAAGCTGAAAGCTGAAATAAGCTAAAATTAAGCTGTACCAAACAGGGCCAATACTGGTGGCATTGATGGAATCAATTAAGGAATTCCATCAGACTCTATGGAAGGTGATTGGATGCGTGGTTGCGTTACTAGTAGGGATACTATGCTATGTAGTTAGTTGTTTGACTGTTACATATCGTGTATTATTTTGCAGACTTGTTTGACTTGTTGAATTACATCTTGTTTGTAATGCAATACCGGCTATATGACCATTCAACTATAGTTGAGCTTCAGACCGACAACATGTTTCCAAGATTCCTGAAATTTGACATTAGGATGTTCCTGAATAAAGTTCAAGGGGTGGATTTTGCTGGCCTTGTCAATTTTCAAGCATTTGTTATGTGTTCATAATTTTGATTAGTCACGTAGCATAGTGTCGGTAGTTGTCGTCTTTTGGCTCAGTCAGCACATTGGTTGTGTTTTTGATGTAAACAGGGAAGTAATAGGATCAGATGTTGACGAGGGGCATGTACAAATTCCTGTTGGTAATAATGTGGTGTGTGGTGCCAATGTTGGGTTAGGTTGTGGCAAGGAACGTGAAGATTACAGGTTGGGTGATGTGCAACGATCGACAGGGGTTGAGAGTGGGGTTGACATGAATGGGGTGTGTGGTCCCACACATGCAACCTGTGAGGCCCCTACAAATTTTATTTTGTTAAAAGTCTCTTACTTTTGGAATATTGTAATAAAGACCCTTGATTTCCTAAATAATTTCAACTTTAACCCTAAAAGCGAAAACTCACAAACCCTAATTGATTTCGGTAAGTTAGGAATCATTTTTAATACTCTAATACTAATTTAATGACTCCCTAAATATGAATTTACCACTTGAAACCCTAATTTTTTCAATTTTCATCATGTTCGTCGATTGATAGCCTTTTTATTTGAAACAAGAAATCTAAGCCAAATTAGATTCTCTAACCCTAATTTAATTTAATTCTACACTTAAATAAATGTTCCAATTTATAAACTAAAGGAAAAGCCCTCACATTTTAATTAAATTACAAATTGACCCCAAGTTTGTACTATTATATATAAATATATACATGTTGTACCTTTAAACTTATTTAAATCTTTCGTACACAAAAAATATCTACAAGTAGTATACAAATTGTACACAAAATAGAAATAAAAATCCCCTCAAATCCACCCATGGGCAGGCCACCCCCTTGAAGATATATATATGTACTTTGGAGACAAATTGTTTGATTTTCGGAAGAATATTTGACCAAGGTACAAATGCATCATGTATACATCTTGTACTTGTAACCATGTTAGTTTACTTAAGTCCGAACCCTAACTAGATCATGTTTTGGTACACAATTAGGCTTCATAATCATCCTATATTCCATTAAATTCAAACTAAATCCAAAATATCCAATCCATTTCCAACCAAAGGGCAACTTGGACTTTTCACACCAATTTTTCTATAAATACACCAATTCTCTCTACACTTTTGAGCACAAAACGCACTCACACACTTATATATTCAGCTAAGAGGAAAGAGAGGGAAAGAGAGTGAGCTTGGTGAAGGAATTGAGAGAAATAGAAGGTTTTTGTTAGCAATTCAACCAAGCCTCAAGTAAGTCACATCACCATCTCTCCTTCTATATCCTTTTTAAAATCCATGTTATTAGAAGTTTAAAATCATATTTTTAGATGTGTTTTAATGGTGTTCATATGTTCAGAGTTGATGAGTTGAGCCTTGATCCTTCTTCTACCCATATTTTCTCTAAATAGATGCAAAACTACATTTTTCCTTCCATATCTCCCATTATTTCCAAAGACACACCATCACTCTAAAAATCTGAGCTATTAATACATTATTTAGTATGTTTTCATCACAAAAGAAGTGAAAAATTTCCCTTAGTTTGCATATTTTCTCACTAATCTTCTTATTTTGAATATTATGCATGAAACAAAATCAGTTTTACAGCCAACTTTTGAAAATTCTAAACAAATGTAGGAAAATCTCATGGACCTTAGTTTTATGTCAAAAACTTAAAGAGATAGATTTTGTTAAAAATTGGTTAAATTGAAAAAGAGTGAGCAATTTGAAAGAAAATTTGATTTTTGTAACGGTCGACGAATCTAGGCATTGCTGGAGTGTTTCTTAAATAACTAAAAATACAGAAAAGCTGTTCCATTTTTAAAAAATATTTTGAAAACTAGATAAAATTCTCGATGAACCATAGGAAGGCCAAGCTGGGGAAAAACTTTGAATTGCTCCTTTTGCTTTTAATCTTTAAATGGCACTGTAAGACAAAGTTACATTCGTGGCAATGTGAGCTACGTAGCCCCCTTTTTTTCTTTTCCTATATCATATTAGTTTGTTTTTTGTACTACATTGTGGCCTCATACCGTAGTTTTATGTTGCTAACATATGTTGTGAATTTGATTTTGGTATATGTCAGGTGATTGATGCTTATGTGGAGTTGTTAAGAACCGAGCAGCTCAAGATGTATGGAGGTGATGATTCGGTGGATAAGTCGTATTTCTTCAATAGGATTTGCCTGGTGAGTACTGGTTGTATATGTATGTCGTTTGCTTGTGTTACAACTGGGTGTAACGGCGTGTGTGTGTGATGTGTGTGCAGGATATGGTCAAAAACCATGACGTTCATACAACAGAGAAGTACATCCAAAGGAACATTTCTACAGGGAGTGAGTTCCGATTCATTCATTTCCCCATGTGTCACCTTGTATACTAGACACTTGTGGTATATGATATAGATGATAGTACTTGGAAGCATTTTAACCCGATGTGGTAGCGGTCGGAGAGGATAGATGTGCATTACACTGAAGCTCTCATGCTGGTAATTTTTAGAATAATATGTTTTGTTATGTTTTGGGAAATGGTTGTTGAAGGAGTGGTTTATGTTTTTGTTGCTGGTGTTGTTATGTGTTTTACAGAAGGAACGTGTGTCAAACTTTATAAGGCAGTCGCTACCTGCGTTTGGCTTGAATAAGCAAAGCATTGAGGCAAATTTCAGCCACCCCTTAGAGTCCGTAATTAGTTGCCCACAACAAAAAGCTGACACATAAGTGGAGATATTTTATATTGTATGCGCACACTGTACTTGTAACATTATAGTGAGCACACATCTTATTGACTACGCATGATGGTTTTGTATGTAGGCTTGATTGTGGAATAATTGTATGCACTATCATGCGCCAGTACATGCACCATTACAACGTGGAGTGGTCACTGCAAGGTACTGATTGCAGTGTGTTGCATAAGAATATGGTGAAGTTTCTCATCAACAATTCGCTCCGAGGGTTAAAGGATTAGTTTTGTCCGGTTATGATGTGTTTGCTTTGTGTATATGTCTTGGTTTTGAACTTTGACCCAAAAAAAACTTGTAATTAGTAGTTTTTGTTTAGGAAGGTGGTTTTAGCTATTTGATGTTTATTTTGGAACCATATGTTCAGTTGTTTAGAATGGTAGTTTGCAAGTTGGGATTTGCATATTTTGCACATAAGTACGTTTGGTTATGTATAGAAATCATTGTGGAATGTTTACCACACAATTTGAAAGTAATAAGTTTTGTTTAGCATATTAATGTTGTGTGTTAATGTGGTGGTAGTTTAGATTGAATGTAGTTCATATATGCAAATGTAAACGTATTTCGCCAAAAAGTTACCAAAGTGCACCCAAACCATGAACATTAAACTTTATATGTTTGCAATGCTTTGTTTACATGATTGTACAAACAGAGTCATGTGCAGGTGAATACAGACAAGAAAATGGATGGTGGAATATGGTCATGTTGCACCATGAAAAGCCACTATTTTCTCTGCATGAACAAATGGTGTACTTTGTGGGTGTGTTGATTGGTCATGTAATATGGAACATTCATATGGGTGTGAAGAGGGCGTGAAAAATAGTAGCGCCAGAAAAGAATGTGGCAAATGGGGCGATGGACACCGTGTGTTGTTGATATGTTGGACATTTATGTATGTGTAGTGTGTAACATCTCAAGTTAATCGAAACGAGCTATTTCTAACGGTTGAATATAATAGTGTGTCGGGCAAACATTTGAACAACACAGATAAACGTGAAATTCAAATGTGACGTTGGAACAATGACGATGTATCAGACGGAAACATGTCAGATGAGACGAGGGTACAACATTCCAACTACATGTCCAAGTATATGGCCTGGGAAGACATTCCAATTATCGTTTGAATGAGATGTAGAAACGAGTCAAATAGCGTACACATTGGTGACAACACGAAATATGTAATCATCATACGTGGTTGACCACAGTGTGATACGGTGTGTGGCATGGTAACATGTTTGTGAGGAAAAAAACATTCCAACTATACATGTCCAAGTATGTGGGCTGGCAAGACATAAAAATGATGGTCGAAATGAAACATGAAAACTGTTGAAATAGATTAAACATTGCTCACAGCACGAGATATGTAATTGTCGTACATTGTTGAATGCAGTGTGTGCGATTAAAAAATTGAAAAGCTTGAAATTAAATATAAAAAATCTATGTCTCTAAATTGAAAGTTATATTGGTTCCTTGCAGGTCTTCCTATTGTGGTTCCCCATGTGTTGGCAACGACTGCACCAAATTTGTTGCACATGTTTCCCCTTGGAAAGTATACGTTTCTTCATGGGCCTTTCCAGTGCTCTTTTAACAGCCGGTGGTTGTATGACAAAATCTTCAATGATGAATGGTGGTTTTTCAATCGTCAGAATGGGGTTTATGTTGTGTGCATACGAATTTCAGTACTCAACCATAGGGTAATATGGAGCAACTAAATCATACAGGTCAAGTCCACTATTACGGATGGCCACAACTGCATGAGCACATTGGAACCCCTTGATTTGCCACTGGAAACAAGAACATGTATGCCTCTCCACGCCAACCATGACTGACTAGAAGAAAGAGTGAACCTCATAAACCTGATCGTTGGATTGGCTTACAAGCCACGATCTGCCTTTCTTATACGATTTAACCAACCGATATTCCATTTTCGGACAAGCAACACTAGTCTATGCTTGTGCCTTGCATCGGCGTTTGGCCATCTGCAGCATAATCTTCATTTGAATATTGTCAATCATCTGAGTTATTGGGAGGTGTTATGCTTCCCGTATCCATGAGTTGAATGACTCAACGGTATTGGAACTCATCTCGCCATAACGTGTACCAGTGGCGTTAGAGGCAAATGAGGAATGTCAGACCAAAATGGAGAACATGCAATTAGGACATACAACTTGTACACAGTATGAACACATTAGGTTTGAAATAAAAAATGAAAGGTGTTTACCGAAAATAAACATTTACCCAATATTTAGGGAGTAAATATTTTAAGAAAGTCGGCACGACCTTGCGTCCACATTTCATAAACACCTCCAGACTTTGGTTGAATGCAGCTATGGTTGGTGCATAGGCACATGCGTAGAATTTAGACAACATTCCAACTTGATATGAACTATTCATGTAATGCAATTTATCCTGCAAGTTGCGTTGCAAGTGTTGTCAATAGAATGCATGATGAGATATAGGGAATTGATGGGTATTGATTTTAATAGTCCTGCATGTCGGTCCGTGACGAACGTAAGTGTTCTCTGCCCTATCACCACATTTGTAAGGTGTCCCAAAAACCAGGACCAATTCATCGTGTTTTCTAAATCTACGATTACTATGGCTAAAGGGAATAGACGTGCATTATTTTTTGTGTGAGTTAGAACAAGTATTGTGTTTGGGGAGAAATGTGGCAATGAATGTAATGACACATACCTAGATGTCAGAAAAAACAAACAAGCAGTGCGTTGGAAAGTATAATGTACTTGCTTGTAACAATGTAATTAATATTGCACACAGCAAGTGTTACATGTGAATAGAAGAAAACAACATCCCTTGGTTGCCATCCTTTGCGATTGTGGCTAGTAAGTTTTCCTTGAATTTCCCCTTCAAAAAAGTCCCATATCCAAAAAAAGTAATGGTTGACAATGTTTGAATCCATCAATATATGCTTTGAATAATATGAAATACCTTATGAAATGGTTGTTTTATTCATTATAGTCAATGTTGATGTAACTACCTGGGTTGTTCTCAATAACTGTTGTGTTGTACCATCGTAATTGGTCAAACAAACTAGAGTGTGCTCCAAACATTTCACCGCGAGCTTTTTCAATACCTAACCATGCAATTCGGTAACTAATCTCCAATCCACAATCTTTTTTCAGGTCATACACAACATCGGTTGGCATTGTGAGCGACTTGTCACATACTCGTTTAGAAATAACATTGGATACTAGGTCAAAACCAATCCTTGGGTTTTTAGGTGTTCACACGGCAACACCACAAGTGTGTTCGCTAGTCCACTTGCGAAAGTAGAAAAATCCATCAACATGTAAGACACGCGCGTGTACAGACTACATGCATCCTTTCGATTCCCTCATCATGCATACCACTATAATTCAAGTTGAAATCTGCACTCAACCGCATACCTGCAAAGAACTGTTTGGAATTTAGCAGCTCCACCCTTAAAACTTTGACCAATATGTCGAATTCCATTAACCCATGGAGTAGAAAAAAAAAAAAAAACCCAGTCAACGTGGGGACGGAATTTGTCCAATAAAGCCTTATTGTCATCCATGTCTGACTCGTCAACCATCCCTGCCGTGTGACATGGAACAATCCATGCATTGTAAAATGGGCTGTCAACGCTCTCAGCGCCAAGGAAATCTCGTAACTGAATATGACATCAATGCATTGCAACTTGAAAGACCGTGCGAGAGATACTATGTTTTCCATATCTGCATCAGTCTCTAATGTGAAGTTATTATAACCTAGCATTTCGAAGAATAAACGCACATCAGCGGGTGTCTCGCACGTACGACACACCATATCATGAAACGTAAACAGAGATTGCAAATTGACCACAACATTTGTATTGTTGTAACAACAAATTAACATAACTTGCGTGCCCATCCCTTGACATGGTTAACACAGTCATCATCAGAAAACAAACAAAAATTGACGTACAAACACACACACCCCCACACAACCCCCAACAACGAGAAAAATGCATATAGCCCACTCATTGTACGCCCCTCGACTCCCCTCTCCAGAAACCCATCATGCTAACCACATATCGTCGAAATAACGTATCACAGGACTCATCCACACAACGACCCCCATAACAAATCCAACACAACACTAACAAATGCACCATATATCACCCCCTCCCCATTAAACAGATCCAACTTCAACCTATATACACATCCCCCAACAGTGTTAAACATAACTTATTGGAAGGCGATGTGCAATGTGACATAAATGTACGACTAAACTACATTTGAACACCAGATTGATATGAGCAAACTAAAAAATAAGCGAAGCTACAAAAACATGACATACCTACATAACAACGGTGGTCACGACGTCCGAAATGCTATCTTTACCACTCCGTCACATAGCTGTCACACAAACACACCTACCACAAAACCCAAAACCCTAACTAGCAATGACTGAAACGTATGTGACATCCACATTCAACCTGCCTAATGTGATATCCAACTTAACCATAAACAAAACGTGATCCCATAAAAAATGTCCCAATCAAAACAAAAAGAAAAAAAGAAGGGCATAATCGCCCACGCAATAACGCCAAATATGGAAAATAAGATCACCAAGGAACAAATCTCCTCACCAGTAGGACTCATCGGATCAAAATTTTAAAGTTGGGACTGATTGGTATAGTTGTTTGTGAGATATGATTTATTGGTAAATAATCCGAGTAAAAAATGGTGGAATAAATTTTTTTTTAAAAAAATGATAGAGAAAAGGCCATATTAATGTCACATTGCACTTCAGATTGTTTTTCTAATACCATCTCCCATGAGGGACTACTAATCCCATTTATGGAGCCCTATCATAGTCCCAAGGTATTGTGATTCCCCTGTCCTATTTTGCAAACAAACAGAATATTAGTGAATTCCACATCCATCCTAATCCAATCCCATCCCTTACAACCCAAAACAAACAAACCCTTAGATCATTTTTTATTAGTAATTCGTTAGTCGTTTATACGAAAAAATGATGTTCTCATTACTTTGTTACTAAAATGTCTATTTTTCTTTATTTATTTCAATATCTATCCACCATTAACATTAGTTTCGGCTATTTGAACCATATTAAAAGGAATACTAGTATAATTTTGTAAAAATGTGGGACAATTTGCATTTTTTTAGGGTTTATTATATTTTATATCCCTAAATTATCGTCAAATTATCTATTTAGTCCCTAAACTATTAATTGTGTCTACTAGGTTTCAAAAGTATATAAATCAAAATCTATTTAGTCCCTAAACTATTGATTGAATCGATTAAATCCCTAAACTATTTAATTCAAATCTATTTAGTCCCTAAAATAATTACAAAAATAAAATATAAGACCATAAGTATTATAAATTAGTAAAATACCGAATCTAGTTAAAATTTGATTTCAAAAAAAAATTAAATTTTTATTATGTCTTTGAAAAGTGGCTTCAATCCTTATGGTGAATTTCCTTTATAAAGGTAAGAGTAACTACCTATAGTATTTTCTTACTTATCTTCTATAATGTTACGTATTTGCCTTTATCTAGGATTATATATTAGATTTCGTTTATAATTTCTAATTGATTGTTTTTAAGTTTTTCACTAAGTTTTTTTTATTACTTAATTAACATATTATTATGTTCTATTATTATTTAGATTATTTAATTATACTTTTTCAGTATATCTAATATTCATATAATTTATTAATATGATTGGGAAACCAGACTCTAATATTAATTTAACATAGAATGAAATAAAAACACTTGTTATAGATACAATAAAATTTTAATATTTTTCTGTAATATAATCTTAATTGGGCAAATGCTTTACTAATTTATAATACTTATGAGAATATATTTTATTTTTGTATTTTTTAGGGACTAAATAGATTTAAATTAAATATCTTAGAGACTTAATAGATTTAATCAATAGTTTAGGGACTAAATACACTTTGATTTATATAATTTAGGAACTTAATAAATTTAATTGATAGTTTAGGGATTAAGTGGATAATTTGATGATAATTTAAAAGTAGAAAATGTAATAAACCTTTTTTTTTTAAAAATCTTGAGTTTAGTTTACCCTATTATTTATTGTCATTATTATGATAATATTTTTATTATTTTATTTTTTTTGCCAAACTAATAGTTGTAGCTGTCCTGGTACTTAGGTCATGTTTGTTTGGTGATTTGAGTAGCCGGATTGGATTTCTATGGCTGTAGGTAATGCCCACAGTATGTTTGGTAGTGAAATAGAAGGGTGGATTGATAGTCCAAGGGGCTTAGTAATCTCCCTCAATAGGGGAATTAGTTTGACTTGGTAGAGGGTGAGATTAAGAAAATAGTGAGGTGATTGAGTTTATTTCATATAAAAATTTTATTTTTTTTACTAAGTACACCTGTTTGTTTTAATTTTTTTAATATAGAAATATTTTTTAGTTATTTAATATGAAAATAATTTAACAATTCCATCACTAACCATCTCCCATACTATCATCAAAACAAATACATTTTTATTTAATCACCTCGCTATCCATTCACTAACAATACCATGCAACCTAATTCATCAAACAAACATAACCTTGAAGTGTATACTATAAATGGATTACTATTTAAGAATGATCCAGTCAAAGATTATTGAAGCTGCCACCATTAATTATTGAGGGTCATTTGAAACTAAGAAAAAAGTCAGCTTATTAATTTATTGACTTATTTATGTCACATCATTTTTTTTATTTTTTTTCTGCACATTTAATCCAAAAAAAAATTAAATAAAAAAAAAACCAAAATTCAATAAGTTAATTTTTTGCCTACTTTCCAAAGCAAACCTAAATACTCTCTCTTTATATATATATTTTTTAGAGAGTGCTAAGCACTCTATTTAAAAATATATATTGACCCACCTAAAAGTATAGATGTCTCTATTTTTCATCAATTAAAAAGTGTTTATTATACACATTTAAAAATAAAAAATAAAAAACAAAAAGTTTGTGAACAAAATGGGAGTCACAAATTTTCGGTGCCTCGCATTTACTTCCTTTTGTAATTTTCTACCACCTCCAAATTTTAGATTCTTTTGTCCAATGAGGACAAATTATATTTCACACCTTTTAGAATTATTACTGAGTATTATTTTATTTTCTTAAAAAGTGTTATATTTTGTCACTTCAAATTATTTATTTGTAAAAACTGTTTGCTAAGAATTTGTTACGTAAAAAAGAAAAAAAAAATTTGACAAATTAGTTGCACATGATATCTTAAATTTTGGAAAGTTGATAAAAAGTTAACTTTTTGACTTTTTTGGTGACTTTTTTAGTAAAAAAATTGACTTTTTTGATAGCTTTTTTGTGGCTTTATTAGAAGAACTTGGTAAAATGCCAGTGATAAAAAGTCAAAAAATTAGTTTTTTACGAAGCTCCCAAATTGCTCCATTATTTTCTTCTATCCACGACAACTACTGTTGCAATCGTAGTATAAGTAACCATAACTGCGCACGTGGGCTGCCTACTGTTGCAATCGTAGTATAAGTAACCACAATTGCGGACGTGGGCTAGCATGTGAGGCACAACGCATTTGGAGGCATTTTCAAACGCCTCTGATTATAAAACGGTGTCGTTTTTTGTTAAATATATATACAACGTTTTATAAAACGTCATTAAATATTAAAAAAAGTGACGTTTAAAAATGCGTCGTCAAAAAAAGGCCACCTAAACCCTTTTTTCCTGTAGTGGCTATAGAAATAGAGAAATTGAAAAGATGAGAGAGAAAATAATAATATCATTTCAAACATTTTACAATATTTGATGTCATTTGCAAAATACATGTCAATTTCCATTTATTTGTATAACGGATTTTCAAAGAAAATTTCACGTTATTACAAATTAAAATTTTAATGTGACAAAGTGTCACATTTTTATTTGACGAGAATAAATTGATATTAAGTAGTTCAAAAAACTAAAGCACAATTTATCAAATAATATATGACAAAAAGGGGGGCATCTAATATTATTCTCTTTTTTTATTGTTATTTATATTTATGTTTTATGGGATATTTATCAATAAATCTCATTTCACAAACAAATACTCCAATTAGTCTCAAATTTTTTCTATTGATCTGTTAAATCCTATTGGTGAAGAGTTTCTTTATGTGTGGTTCTATTTTTTATTTTGATAGTGTTTTGGTAGACAGCTATACAATTTTATTAATGTGACAGGTATGATGTGATACTTCAATGTGGCAGGTATTAATGTGAAAAATTAAAAACTCCTTAATGTACTTTTTCTAAATGTGACAAGGTAGTCACTACAACATATAAGAGTTTTAGGGACCAAATGTTTTCATCTCTAAAAGTGAAAATTTTGTTGCAAAAAATATTTAGGGACCAATTTCCGTTGCCATGAGAATAGTTGCTAAACGGTCATCTCGAAAAGTCAAAAACAAGGATTTTAGCGACAAAATTTTGAAAATATCACTAATAAATAGACTTTTAGGGACAAAATAATTTGGTCTCAAAATGGTTTATTTTTTTAGACAAAAAATTTGGTCCCAAAAAGATAATAATTTATCACTAATGTCCAATTTTTGTTGCTAAAAATATAATAATGACACTTTTCGCAACTAAAATATTTAGTCCCTAAAAAATAATTTTGTCTCTAAATTTTAATCTCTAATACCCTAATTTTTTGTAGTGACTCCAAAATTCTTTAGTATACTTTTCCTAATATGATGACGTGGAGCCTATGATGTAACACTTCAAAAATAACAAAAACTCCTTAATGTACTTTTCTCAAACGTGACAATGTGACGAGTATGATGTGATACTCAAAAAAATTAAAAAAAAAATTAGTGTACTTTTACCAAACGTGACATGTGACTCTCCAACGTGGCGGGTATGATGCGACACTCTAAAAAAAATTAAAAACTCTTATGATGTGACACTCTAAAAAAATTAAAAACTCCTTAATGTACTTTTCCTAAATGTGACAACGTGGTAGGTATGACGTGACACTTCAAAACGTTTACTCCAAAAAAAATAAAAACTCTTTAGTGTACTTTTCTCTAATGTGACAACGTGACGAGTATGATGTGACATTTCAAAAAAAATAAAAACTTCTTAATGTACTTTTCTCAAACGTGACAACGTAACAGGTATGACATGACGCTCTAAAAAAAATTAAAAACTCTTTAGTTATAGACATCCCCGAACGTCCCGAGAGGGAAATCCCGTTCTGTTCATTTTGGGTTCACTACAGTTTGGACTCAAATTGTCACGGTTCTGAATCTAGTCTTGCAAAGTGCAATGTAAGACTGATAAATCACCGAAGAGTCCAAATCTGACAAATCGTTTTGAAAAACAGATTTTTGTAAAGAAGTGTCAAACATGGACTGCTTTGCCAGATACAGAGTCGTCACCTAAATATTTTACTCTAGGGGATTTAGGAAACCCTGACTCGTTTGTCTAAGGCCACGTGTCCGTCATCACCAAAGTTGCCTCGGCTCGGGAACTTGGGTACGATTGGGAAAGGTCAGCTATGAGCACCCCCGCTCGCCCGATCAAAGATCGGCCTCTACTAAACATGATATCTAGTTTTGAAAACATTACGCATTCTTATTCCGATTAATTAGCTAATCTTACTATGTGATGCACACAACACAAAAGTATAGACTAGATCGCCTAATTTGGAACAAAGCATCGCACATCCGTTTGTTTGGACAATGGTTTGATTTTTGCTACTCACAAGTAGGCTAAAATGCAGATTTCGATGAATTGTCCCGATTCAGGTAATCCAACCTTCACCCACAGGCATTCAGACAGTTATAACACATAAGCAATTAGCCTCATGGCAAGCATCCCGTCATGTTAACACTCACATACATGCAAGATGCTAAAGTATAAACACTTACAGTGTACTCTAAGCCAAAACAAGAAACTAGTTAACAAATATGCATGATTCTAGTTCATGTTATCGATGGCTAATGCAACGCATACAAAAATGCCACTAGAATAGGCTCGGCTAATCTAAGGATGGCATATGAGATGCAACAACTCGATACACGTATTCAAGTTGGAATTGAAATACTATGCAATTACTATGATGCGCCGAGCCCGGTGCATGCAATACGAATGAATGATGCAGACATGCGAGCACGAGGTATGCTAAATCAAATATTCCCTAGAACTAACCATCATAAGCGGTTAAGTAAAAGGGAGAAAGAAGTGGAGGTTGGAAGACATGCATCACACACATGAACACTTATTACACAATTATACTCTCTCTCGGAGAGACCGAATAAATAATACAAACTCGAATAAATAATCAACTATTCTAGCTAATTGAATATTACAGACCACTTAACTAGTTAAGCAAATTAACTAAGCTAAGAAAGCAATAAAACAGCCTCGGGAAGAGGGTCCAATGCATACGTGCTCGGGTTCGCTCGGAAATTCGTCGCCATGCACAAGCTGCCTCTGTTCACACTGCTCTGCATCTCTGAGACTTGCACAAATCCAAGGAATGCTTCAGCATCACTCCCTGAAGGTTGTGGGATGTCACCGGCCAAGGGGGAACACCACCGGCTATAGGGAATTGGTCATCGACCATTGATATGGCTCTCGGCCTCAAATGTTTGGTCGGTCGGCAATAGAGATGGTCAGCCGACCATGTATGCCTGCAGAATCCTGTTTTGACAACAGCAAAAGACAAACATGGCATGGCAATGCATTTCAAGCAAATGTGTGCACCAACACCCTCCTTATCATGTTCATGACTCAAAGGAGGATGATCCTCAACCCTCGGGCCACCAATCGCACATTTCAATGCGTGATGGCAAGCCAAGTATGCATTTTGATGTCAAATGTAATGCAAACCAAACAAACAAATGGACCCAATCTCTATCATAATCAATTCAAGAGGCAAGATATGCATGCCAAATGCAACTTAAGCATATAGGCTAGTATGCAACATGAACATGGAGGCAAGTATGCAAACATGTAACAAGTATGCAAGCTATCAAGCATGCAAAATGTAATGCCAACAAACAAACATGCAAGACATGTGACATGTTAAGCAACCAAAGCAAAAGAAATGCATGCCAAATGCGCTACCACCTAAGCATGCAACAACATACAAAGGGGTCAAGTGTGTGACAACATGCAAGGCAAATGTACACATAAACATTCACGCACGCAAGGTCCAACATTTATGCATCGAAGAACAAATTTTAAGCACACTTAAAAAGGGGATGAAAAGCATGCAAATGTGATAATGTTGCAAGCTCTGAAATGGTGCTAAGAGTGATGCCAAATCACATACACAAACCAAGCATGGCATGCAATAGAGCTTAAAGCCCAAAATAGCAAGAGGGCTTGAACCAAAACCATGCAAAACTGAGGGCATATGGCAAATGTGACCCAAGACAGTCCTAAAGCATGGAAAAGTAAGCTTAACACATACGATGACCAAAGCCAACAAGCTAAAAACAAAAGGGGCAAATGCATGAGGCATGCAAGGCCACTAGAGAGGCATTACACCACACTTAATGCAACCAAACATGGCATGAATTAAGCGACCAAGACCGAGATATGACATGCTAAAATGAGCCCCAAAACCCACCTAAATGGCATCTAAATGGCCTAAACCTAAAGGCATGCCAAAATGACCCAAGCATGAGGCATAAGGCATCAACCTTTTAAGGTATTAAAGGACCATCAAATGCAAACATACAAGCATGCCACAAGGACTGAAATGACATGATAAATGGTTCCGAACCACTAAAACAAAGCAAGTAAAGCATACTAGAGGGGTCAACACTCAAGGCCAACAAGGGAGATTGTATGGTAGCTATACAAAGCAAAGCATGGAGGACCTGAGCAACCAAAAACAGACCTCAAGCACACCAAAACATGCATAAAAGCTTCACAAAGCTAGGCCAAAATCATGCCAGAAACAAGGCTCAAACCACAAAGCATGTTAAGGCAATTTCATGGCATTACAAGACAAGTATGCCAAGCATGCATGGTGTGTTTAAACCAACTTAAAAAAGTGCTATAACATGGCAAAGTAAGCACAAATACCACCTAAGACATGGCCAACATGAACTTAAGAATGATGCTCACACATGAGGCAAAAATGGCAAGTATTGAAGACAACAAGGAGAGGGGATGACCCTCTCCTTCTTAGGACCTCAAAGCACCATCTCCACCACTAAAATCCCTGGTGATGAGGCCAAGACAAGGTGGTCCTGGAGCTCACCAAAAATGCACAAAAATGAGGCCAAACAAGGCCTAAGAGGGGTCAAACAACCCCAAACACCAAAACAACCTTAAACAACTATTTTAAGCACTCAAAATCAGAACTTTTATTAGTTATAGACTAAACTTAAAAACAGATACAAGGATGGCTAAAAGCTTATGAAAAAATGGGTAATAAAGGGGTAAAATTCTTACCCTTGTAGACCTCTTCAAGAATGGAGCTCCAGCAGCCTTTCCAAGCTTAAATCCACTCAAAAACTTCAAGAACAACCCTTTGGCACCTCAGCAACCAAGATAAGGTATGATACTAGGTGTCCTAGTGCAAAACTAAGAACAAATACCCCTTATACGCACACAAGAGTGAAATAGAGGGAGATATAAATCCTAAACCCAAATCTCAGACCCTCTCTGGAACTTCTTGGAACCCTTGAGGAGGGAGGAGAAGGCCCCCTTTATAGAGATTCACTCTTGCAAAGCTTACAAAACAAGCTAAGCAAGAGTGAAATCCCTCCATACACGTGTATGAAGGGGGTGCAAAGTGGGTGCCAGCTATCACAGCTGGCACAAAATATCTACCAAAAGCAAATACACAATGGTCGGCAAGCCAAAAATGACAATTTGACCAAAACAATGGTCAGCCGACCAGAAATAGTGCCGACCGGCCAAACATTTGGCCGATGGCAACAAAACAATTGCCGGTGGCCTCAATCCATGGCCGGTGAGGTGTAGGGATGGCCAACAAGCCATTCCCTGCCCCTTAAAAGCAAAACACAAGTATTTGGTACAAAACCAAACACAAAACAGGCAAGTCGAGAGGTCTTGAGACAAGGCGCATGGCCGAGACCTCCGAGAACTCAAGACGAACACGAACATGGATGATCACCAAGTGTTCAAACGGTGACGTCCAAGTCTTGAGGACAGTAAAAAATGGGGTGTCTACATTAGTGTACTTTTTTCAAACGTGACATGTGACTCTCCAACGTAATGTCTATGATATGACACTCTAAAAAAATTAAAACTCTTTAATGTACTTTTTTTTCCAAATGTGACACTCTAACGTAACGGATATGATGTGATATTAAAAAATTCTTTAGTGTACTTTTTTCAAGTGTGACACTCTAATATGGCGAGCAAATGAATCATTACACATCCAAAATGACTAAATGGATCACAAGAAAAAATATGAGATTATATGAATTACAAGTCCAAAATATGAGACTCATTGATCAATCTCCCTTAGTTTTAAACTAAGGGTAAATTATTTATAAGTCCTATTTGAAAGACTTATATAAGGCATGATCCTATGAAAAAACTTATAACTTAATAGGTTCTGTGATTTTCTTGTGAACACATCTACCCTCAATTTTAATTAATTAATAACCTAATTAATGATAATACCATAAATGGAAATCCAATGTTACTATAGATTGTGATCATATCTATATGGTTAGAAATTTGAAATTCAAAATAACATAATTAATGACAATACCATATATGTGAAATTCATGTTACCATAGATTATGATCATATCTATATGGTTAGAAATTTGAAATTGAAAACGTAAATATAACATGTAACATCCTAAATCCAATGTAACATTCCCATATGCTTTCGAAATTCAAAACAACTTGATTAATAGCAATATCATATATAGGAAATCCAATGTTACCATAGATTGTGATCATATCTATATGATTGGAAATTTGAAATTCAAAACATAAATGTAACATGTAACATCCCAAACCCAATGTGACATTTTTATATGCTTCTCATCTCAAACTCAATATGAATGTAACATGTAACATCCAAAACCCACTGTGACATTCCTATATGCTTCTCATCCCAAACGCAATGTGACATTCTAATACTCCACCACTGAATTATGAATAATGTAACCTCCTAAATGTAACATATAATATCCTAACCCAACCCATGTATTGAACCACCATCACCCCCAATCCTTCGACATCATATGATGAGGTTCAACCCACATTCAATTAGAAAATTAAAAAATTAGTACTTTTGCGCAATGTAATATGACACATATGTAAACACTAAATACAACAACGACACAACACACATTCAAAGACAAATACAACCGAACGTAACACAAAAAAAACATAAAAACATTGTGGATGTGGGTTAACATTACAACCTAAATGTAACGTCATTGGATGTTAATGAAAGTGTGCCAATGGATGGCTGTAATAGATTGTCAAATCCATATCAGATAAGATGACAGTGAAACATAACAATCGGCACCACACAATAACATATCTCACCAATTGGAGAAGCAAAAACCATACATTTTTCCCTCAACCACTTGGAGTCCAAATCAGCAGAAGCAAACAAAACACAACCTCCAATCTTGATGACAATATTGGCCATATCCTTATCCAAACAAGCAACATTTTCAAAATCCATTAGAATCTGCAATCAAGATGACATTCACGCCTACGGATGTAGCCTGCACAATCCATTTTCCTAAAAGTCTCCAAAAACGTAATATGCTGAATGATACAATAACCTATAATATGAAAATAAATAAGGGGTATAATGGTACAATAATACCATGTATTTACAACTCATGGACCTTATAGAACACATTCTTATCTTAGGACTTGAAACTCTATAAGAAATTACATAGGACTTCACATTAAATAAGTTTCCATAATAGGACTTATAAATAATTTTTCCAAATCGATAATGCATATGAATAATTTTCATGTTAGCACACTAACAGGTGTGTTCATAAAAAATTCATGAACAATCAGCACCACACATGAACAATTAGCACCATACAACAATTACTTCATAAGTTTCAAGCCCTATCATATAAGATGACAATGAAACATGAACAATTAGCACCACACAACAAAAAATCTCACCAATTGGAGAAGCAAAAACCATACCTCCTTCCCTCAACCCCTTGGAGTCCAAATCAGCAGAAGCAAACAAAACACAACCTTCAACCTTGACGATAGTATTGGCCATATCACATCCAAACAAGCAACATTCTCAAAATTCATCGGAATCCACAATCAAGGTCACGTCTACGGATGTGGCCTGCACAATCCACTTTCCTAAAAACCTCCAAAAACGTAATATGTTGAATGATATAATAACCTATAATATGAAAATAAATGAGGGGTTAATAGTACACTAATACCATTTATTTACAACTCATAGGATCTTATGGAACACATTCATATCTAAATAGGACTTGAAACTCTAAGAAATTACATAGGATTTCACATTAAATAAGTTTCCATAATAGAACTTATAAATAATTTTCCCTAAAACTAAATAAAATGAAATAAATTCATCTAAGCGACTTTTGAAATTAAAAATAAAAGAAATAGTTCTTTCAATAAAACAAATAATACATATATTATAACAAAATAAAATAAGAAGTTTCTATATTAACAAGGAAAATTGGAAATCGATAATGCATATGAATAATTTTCATGTTAGCAAGCACACTAATAGGTGTGTACAATTACTTCATAAAAAATTCATATTTTTTAATTTTTTCATAATTTATATTCAATAAAGATCTCAATAAGTAGGTTTGAAATATATAAATTTTATAAAAATAAAAAATAAAAATAAAAAGAAATGTGCAATGAAAGTTATGATATTATCAAATTTCAAAAAATAATAAGAACAAAAAATGTACTAATCTTGTTTGATTGATCATGATAATAAGTTTTAAAATTATAAATTTTAGAAATGTGTAAAATAATTATTATTCAGTCCGGTTAGATTGGTTTCAAAATTTTATTTTTAATCTTTTAATAATATAAATCAGTTTGATGAAAATAGATATTAAAAATATCTTTACCGTAAAAAAGAGAAAATTATATGAAAGTGAGTGCTTTTTATTTTACATTTCATTCCCCCCACCCCCCAGAACTAGCTTTTAATTTTAATTTATACATTTTTTAATAAATATATTTGAAAAACGAAACTAAACTGTGGAATACATTTTAAAATCTAAAACATAAAAAATAGAAGATTACCATGTACTGCTTTAAACTAAAGTAGAAAATTTTCTGAATAAAAAATGTTACTAAACACTTATTCGATAGTTGAGTGATAAAAAAATAATTCTTCAAGGATTAACATTACGAATTCCTAGAAATTATTCAAAATTTTCATTTTGTGATTTAGATTTATTCTATATATGAATCTCACACCACACAAATTAATTTCCACCACACAAGTACCTATCCAAAATTTTCTAGATGGATTAATATGGTCCCTAGCATATTTGTTTTTCAAAACATTCATCAACAACTAATTACTCAGTAATCCTTATATTTGTTGGTAAAGACACCCACTACTCATATCTTGGGCTGCAAATGAACCGAATTGTTCATAAACAAGTTCGGCTCAGCTCAGCTTGGTTTGTTTAGTAAACGAGCCGAGTTCGAACTCGAATATTAAGCTTGTTTAGTAAACGAATCGAGGTCGAGCTCGCATAAACTCGGCTCGTTTATCTTTATTTAAATTATATAATAAATATATTATTTATATATTAAATAATATATAAATAACATTTAAAAAAATTATCGAGCCAAGCTCAAACTCAATAAATGAGCTCGATAAGTAAATGAGCCGAACTCGAGCACAGGAAAGCCTGGCTCGGCTCGATTCGTTTGCAGCACTACTCCTATTTGATAATGTGGAAATAAGTTTGTGGGATGTATATGTAACTTTTGCAAAATGATATCTAAGATTAGCGACTAAGAGACATGAACTCGGCATAAGGTATTCCATTACATAACACATTCGATTTTTATTTTTTTTAAAATATTTCGATTACACACATAATTGTCAATAAAAAAAAATGGAAAAGATAGAAACAGATGAAGAGAGTCGAATATCCATCTAAGGATGGCAATATGAACCCGGCCCGAAGGGGCACTACAACAAAAAACATCTTTGGCGACGCTTTTTAGCAACCAAACTGAAATTAGTCGCCAATTTTACATAATCGGCGACAATATAATTGTTTGTCGCCAAAAGTACACAATTGGCGACGAGTTAATATTTTTAGTCGCCAAAAGGTTTGGCGCCAACTTAATTTTTTGGGCGGGAGCGCCAAAAATATTTTCGCGACACATAATTGTCAATAAAAAAAATGGAAAAGATAGAAACAGATGAAGAGAGTCGAATATCCATCTAAGGATGGCAATATGAACCCGGCCCGAAGGGGACTCGGATCGCCCGTTCCGATAAATAGGGTTTTTCCCAAAAATTATTCCGTATAGGGCCGGAGCTGGTATTGAAAAATACATCCCCTACGATTTTTGGGCTAGGCCAGGGACGGTGATAGATTCCCCCAGCCCAGCCCCTAAATTTCCCCAAAACATCTTGCCTTTATATATATATATCCATCTGTGTGTGTGTTTAAGGTTATTATTATATATCTCTGACTCTCTCTCTCTCTCTCTCTCTCTCTCTCGTTCTTCTCTCTCTCAACTCTCTCACTGTCTCAACTCTTTCACGATCTCGATGGTTCTGCAGTCATCCAAGCGCTAGAAATCACCTCCTCCGTTGCCGATCCTCTGCTCCATGGCCTCCTCTGTCATCTCCGCTACCACCGATTGTGAGATTTAGATCCAAATCAAAATAGAGTTTTAGAGAGAGAATCCATGACTGTTGTTTGTTGATGATTTTTTCAGATCTGTTGTGAATGACTTTTGTTGATAATTTTTTCAGATCTTTTTTCCTTTCACAATTTTTTTTTTTTTAAGTTGTTGATTGTTGTTGATGATGATTGTTTATGATGAATTGAAACATACTGAAAACAGATTTATTTATTTTATTTTTGTTCTTCTGTTGAACAAAATTTAAAAAAAAAAAAAAAAAGTCGGGGTTTTTTCGGGGGGGGGGGTGGGGGGGGTGGTGGCGTCCCCACCGGGGATCGGGGGCAAGGAAGGAAATTTTTTTTACCTTCGAGAATCAGGAAAGGAGAGTGTAATCCCCAACTCCGCCCTGACCCGACCCGTTGCTATTCCTGTATCCATATGAACAAGAATGTGCAGTTCTATTGGCAACCATTAGTCACACATTCGATTGGGGATAGACTCAGTCTTAATTCCTAGTGATTTGGACATAGGGGCTTTTCCCAAACTAAGCCTCTTTTGCATTCTATTTCCCAAACTAGGCCTAGTTTGGACGGTATTCCCAAACTAAGCTAAAGCGCTATTACAAATCGCGCTTTCACTGTTTGGAGCCCAAAATTTGATGAATAGTGAAAGCGCTATTGTAAAATGCGCTTTTAATTAATAAATCGTTATTTTAAATCGCGCTTTTAACATAAAAAAATTTTCTAAAGAAAACGCTATTTGAAATAGCGCTTTCACTGTGCATATAATTATTATTTTTTTTTTAACGTTTCTACTGTTGAAAACCACCCTACCCTCTGACATACGCACACATCCACACACACCCAAAACACACTGTAAAGCATTGAAATAAGATAATTTTTATATATAATAATAATTTATAATAATAAATTATATAATTTTTATAATTTTCATAAATATAAATCATTTTTAGGTTATGGATGGTTTGATTTATAACATGTATGTAAGGGTAAAAATTTTTATAATCAAAAATAATTTTTGCAATTTTTATAATCAAAAATAATTTATAAATTACCAAAAATAATTTATAATACGTATGTATTATAAAAATTTTTATAATAATTTATAATACGTATGTATTTACTTTAAATAAACTATATATAATACGTATGTATTATATATATAATTTTTATATATTTACTTTAAATAAATTATTTTTGATACGTATGTATTATATATATAAATTATTTACTTTAAATAAATTATTAATAAATATATAATAATTATTTTAGGTTATGGATGGTTTGATTTATCATTTATCAAAAATTTTACCCTTAAACCATACGTATGTAAATGTGAAGATGGGTTTACTGTAAATGTAAATGTGAAGATACGTATTAAATTATTTACATACGTATTAATTATAAATTTTTATAAATTATTTTTGAATAATACATACGTATTATAAAATGTGAAGATGGGTTTACTGTGAAAAATTTTAAATAAAAAATGTAAAGATTTAATTTAATACGTATCTTCACATTTACATTTACAGTAAACCCATCTTCACATTTACATACGTATGGTTTAAGGGTAAAATTTTTGATAAATGATAAATCAAACCATCCATAACCTAAAATAATTATTATATATTTATTAATAATTTATTTAAAGTAAATAATTTATATATATAATACATACGTATCAAAAATAATTTATTTAAAGTAAATATATAAAAATTATATATATAATACATACGTATTATATATAGTTTATTTAAAGTAAATACATACGTATTATAAATTATTATAAAAATTTTTATAATACATACGTATTATAAATTATTTTTGGTAATTTATAAATTATTTTTGATTATAAAAATTGCAAAAATTATTTTTGATTATAAAAATTTTTACCCTTACATACATGTTATAAATCAAACCATCCATAACCTAAAAATGATTTATATTTATGAAAATTATAAAAATTATATAATTTATTATTATAAATTATTATTATATATAAAAATTATCTTATTTCAATGCTTTACAGTGTGGGTTGGGTGTGTGTGGATGTGTGCGTATGTCAGAGGGTAGGGTGGTTTTCAACAGTAGAAACGTTATTTGAAATAACGTTTTCTAAAAAAAAAAAAACAAAAAAAATTATATGCACAGTGAAAGCGCTATTTCAAATAGCGTTTTCTTTAGAAAAAATTTTTTATGTTAAAAGCACGATTTAAAACAGCGATTTATTAATTAAAAGCGCATTTTACAATAGCGCTTTTACTATTCATCAAATTTTGGACTCCAAACAGTGAAAGCGCGATTTGTAATAGCGCTTTAGTTTAATTTGAAAATTCCGTTCAAACTAAACCTATTTTAAAAAATAGAATGCAAAAGTTAGTTTGAGAAAAGCGCCCTGGACATACCAAAAGGACAAATTGCCAGTATAACGCCGGTCTTTGCATATTGTTTGTGACATCAACATCAATGACTAGTAAGAGCAAAGTAACACAGGAATTTCTCGATGTAAAGTTTTGAAAAGTCACTTTTTAAGTTGTTTTTCTGTTAAAATATGAGATCAACAAAATGAAAGTGTTTGGGAATGATTTTTTAATTTTTTATAAAAAATATACAAAAAATTGAGATAGTAAAAAAAAATTAACTTTTTATATAACTTATATATATATATTTTTAATTAAAACTCTCTCATCCCAAATAGACCCTGAAAATATTAATTTTTATTTTAAAAAATGAGTTAGACCCCCTTTGTGGAGGACCCCCACAACCCCCTTACTGATCTACACCATTCATGATGTGTGGGGCCCACTCATATATGTGTGGGATCTACATCTTGAATGGTGTGGATCACAAAGGGGGTTATGGGGATCTTCCACAAAGGGGGTCTCTATCATTACTGTTTTATTTTACTTCTTATAGATAAGATTCCTTTGAACTGTGGTTTATAATGCGATAAATATGCTTTTTTAGAACTGATGTATGAATATATCAGTTCCATTACAATTTACACAAGCACTATGGAAATGTGTAATAGATAAATTAAAGATGACACGTCTTTTAGTCCTTCATTTGAAACTAATTCATTTGTTTGGGTTGAAAAATGTTTTGGTATTTGTTGGTGTATGGAAAACAATTTCCAAGGGCAGAAAACAAGCTTATATGAGTTGAAAATATTTTTTTATTTTGAAAATGTGAAAAGCATTTTTAAACTAAAAGCTTACTAATAGCATTATGCTATCACGATCACTCACACCTCCACCATCACCACCACCACACCACCCTCACCACGGCTGCCTCGGCCACCTGACTATCATGCCGCCACTGCCACCGCCACCGCCACCACACCAAACATCGAAAAATATTATTTCTTAGAAAAAAAATTGCAAAAGATATTTTCCTTTAAAAAATATTTTCACTTAAATAAATTTAGCACAAATGTCAAAAAAAAAATTATTTTCTAAATTCGTGGATTCATAAAGAAGGTTGGAATAAAGGCTTAGTAGTGATTGATTGACAAAGAATATACGAAGTTTCAAAATATTATTTACTCTGTTTGGTTAAGTTTCAAATTCTATTTCTTTTGTTTTCAAAAAATTTAAAATTGGTAAAAAAAATAAAAAAAATAAAAGAAAGAAAGAAAGAAAGAAAGACTCATGATTTTATATGGTTTTCTTTTCCTTTTATTTTGTTTAAAGAAGAAAAAAATATTTAGTGCTTATTTTTGTTAAACTAGTTTAGTTTTTTTGAAAAATAAAAAATAAAACAAAAAAAAAATCTAAAAGTGTATTAATGAGAAAAAAAAATCAAATATTAAACAAAATGGAAAGGTGCCAAACAATACCTTAATCAAAGAAATTGAGCATTGCAAAAAAAAAAATAATAATAAGAAAAGAAAATTCTATTGTAAAACAAAAACAAGCCATCATTAAGATTGATTTTGGCTAAAATTTGACAAGGTCAATAGGGTAAATCATGTTAGAAAAAATCATATGTGGCAGATAAAACTTTGAACTACATTTAGAAATTAAAAAATAAATCGAAACTGAAAATAAATTTGGTGAATTTAGAAAATAATTCAGAAAAAAACTTACAAATATAATATATAATTTTAGAAATAAAAAATAATTTGATCAAGACTTGTGTTAGAAACAATATCCTTAAAACAAATTTTGCCTCTCTCTTCGGTGCTCACGACTATCTCTCAAGATACAACGATCAGGAATCTTGCAACAACACTTCAATCTGCGAGTTTGATGAACATCGTTGTTCATGTATTTTCTCTTTTATACTAGACTTAACATAATGTATATGAAGGCTAAAACTCTTATTACAAATAAATGTCACAGGGATGGTGTTTTAGTAGCATTGTGACTATTTTGAAAAGTTATAACTCGTTTTATGAAGGGCTATATTATTTCATTTGAACAAGTACCTTAAAAGGTCATACATTTTCAATTTCTATGGAGATTGTACGAGTACGAAATAATCTTCTCGTATAATCCTGTTGATCAAGTTTACACTCCTCCAAACGTCGTCGCTTTGCAACCTGAAAACACAAACGTGAGTTAGCCAACGGTTGTACGCCGGAAACCTCTTCGATGCCTAAGTCAGCGAATAGACAATAGATACAAAAATTCTGTGTAATTGAGAGTCAGAATTGCGATATCTGTGCATAGGTCCTGTCTTGAGCTTTTATAGAATTCGCCTAGCACAATTCTAGTAGGACTCTAACTCTCCTTAGCAGAGTCCTCCTAGGAATCACATTCCTAAGGATAAAGCCTATCCTGAAAACACCCTTCCCACTGCCAACCAAGTGAGATGGTTCAGACCTGTTACCTCGGCTGGTAGCACGGTTAACCGGGCTAACTTGGTTCTGCCTTGTGCTGAACAGAACCAAGATGGCGTTCTATCGAGCTGACTCTAGCTTAGCTCTATGCACTGGTAATACCCCGGTTCGCACTCTAGACTACATCTAGGCGGCCTAGTCTAGGCCTTGGCGCAATGTTTGCACGGCTCAGGACCGAGCCACTGACTCAGCATGCAAAGAAGACTCCACCTAGCTTGACCTAATTTGCACACAAATTACCCTCTCAATTGCCCCTTAATTCCATCTGTGAAGCATGATTGGGATTATTGTTCCCAAGCCGTGCTAAGATATTCAATCCACCCGAATCGGAATGCTTAGGCCAACCGAGCTAAGACCTACTCAATTTCCACGTTGTTGAGGTCGATCAACCCGTCTTCCTACGTTTCTGACACCATGTCCTTACTGGGACACGTGGCCTCTCATGATTGCCTCTATTGCTATGTGTAGACGTCCCCGAACGCCCCAGGAGGAACGAGTTCCCGTTCCGTTCATTTGGGGTCACTACAGCTCAGGACTCTCAAATTTGTCACGGTTCTAAGTCTGAACCAAAGAGTCCAAATCCGACAAATCGTTTTGAGAAAACTGATTTTTGAAAGAAGTGCCAAACATGGACTGCTTTGCCAGATACAGAGTCGCCACCTAAATGTTTTTTAAATGGGAAATTTAGGAAACCCTGACTCGGTGCCAAAGCCACGTGTCCGTCATCACCAAAGTTGATTTGCCAGCGGCCGGTGAAGGACTTGATGGAGAGGGAGGATTGGAGGAGGTGGGTGAGGAGGTGGTTGATGCGGTCTAGGCTGTGCGGCGGAGGCGACGGAGGTGCGGCGGTGGGATGCATTTGGGATTGTAGGTGTGCTCTGCAATTCCGGATTAGCACCGGAATGGGCTGTAGTTGAGCTCAGGGGTTGAATTCATAGAGAGAGAGAGAGAGAGAGAGAGAGAGAGATGTGCTCTGAAAATGAAGGATTGCTTAGTGAGAAAGCTAAGTGGAGAGAGGGAGGGTTTGGAGGAAGACTGACACGAGAATGGAGAAAAGTGGAGCTATCGAGAGAGCTGTGGGGTTTTAGGAGGAGAGAGAGAGAGAGAGAGAAGGTCGACTCAGCAACAGATTGTGATTAGACTCGGTGAGTGCGGGGAGAGGATTGGTGGGTTGAGTTCTGGTGAGTTGGTCGAGTTGACTTGGTGTTTGAAGAGATTGGAGGAGAGAGAGAGAGAGAGAGATGTCAGCGGCGGAGATGAAGCTGCAGGTGGTGGTGGAGAAGTGGATGACGACAGCGAGGTGGTGTTGGTTTTGATAGATGAAAATCCGGCATGCAGAAATAGTTGGAAGATGAGAGGTCCGGCGGGCGGCCAAGGCGAGGCTGCCGCCTACCGGTGAAGTGAAAATACTAGGTTCTTACCATGTAAAATAAATTGATGTATATTATTGATTGATTGTATATTGTGTATATTACAAGGATTTATATAGGAGAGGATTTGGAGTAGGTGAAGGTGGTAGTGGAGGTGGTAGGTGGAGTGGGTGGTAGTGGAGGTGGTAGGTGGAGTGGGTGGTAGTATTTACTTTTACAATTTACATTAACAATCACTTTCTAAAAACTTTACCAAACAGCCCGAAACGGTGAGACTCCACCCATTTGCAACGGAATTAAAATTTGTTAATTTGTATATCATTATTTTTATTAAAAAAAATATTTTTTATAGAAAATATTTAACATAAATGTCATCGAAAAAACCATTGGAAAGAATTTTTTTCTAAAAGACTAAACACATATTTTCAAAAACCAACTGCGGAAAGATTCAGCTCATGATGACTTTTCTGGATGCGTTCGGATTGCAGAATGGGAAGCATCCAATTGGAATCAGGATTCTCTTTTTGAGGTTTTTAGTTGATTTTTTACTTGGCAGGTTATTGGGCTTATTTTTAGGTTTAATTTTGATAATCTGAATTATTTATATTTTAAGATTTGTTGAGTGTATCATACTTGTAAAAAATCAAATTAGTGGGATATCAGAAAACATGTGTTCGGAAAACTAACTAAAAACTATTTTTTAAAAAAATTTAATAAACAGTTTTTGAACATATACTTTCTGATATCCGATCAATTTGATTTTTTTACAGGTATGATATATTTAATAAATCTTAGAATATCAACGGTTCGAATTATCGAAATTGAGCCTAAAAATAAACCCAATAGCCCAACAAGTAAGAAGTCAAATAAGAACCTTAAAGAGAGGATCTTGATTCAATAGAGGGGGTTTGCAAGTGAAAATTCACACCCACTTTGTAGTCCATTGTTTATCAATGACAAAGAATTTGACTCTTATAAAACATCATCAATGGTGCATTAAATTATTTATTAAATTTGAATAAAAATTTGAGAAAAAAATTTATTTGATATTAAGGATTTCAACAGAGATTTTTGAAGCTTTATCAAGACACCGGTTGATCAGATGGATGTTTGGCCTGTTGACCAGCCAATGTAAATTTTGCATTAATTTTTGTCTTGAGGTGGTTATCCGAGGGTCGACCGAGCAGACTACCGGACGGATGACCGGTTGATGGACCAGCCAGTGTAATTTTTTCACAAATTTTTGTCTTGAAGTGGTTATCCGATGGTGAAAATTCAACGATAATAAACGGTGATTTGATGAAAGGCATATTGGTTCTCAGTTTGATGAAAGAAAAGTAAAATTCAAAATTTAATGATAGATAAAAGAACTATTTTGAGAAACTATTAAATGAAGAACATGGAAGTATGGCAATACGAGAAGAAATAGCTAGTAATACGATAAACTAAGACTATAGGTTCTATCGCAGGATTAGGAATTTTGAAGTGGAGATTGCACTTAAGAAGATGAAATCAAATAAGGCTTTAGGACTCGATGATATCCCTATTGAAACTTGGAAGTGTTTGGATAAAAAAGGGATTGCTTGGTTGACTAGTTTGTTTAGTAAAATTTTGTTGGCTAGAAACATGCCAGATGTGTAAAGGAAGAGTATTTTAGTATCAATCTATAAGAATAAAGGAGATGTTCAGAATTGCAACAACTATAGAGGAATCAAACTAATGTATCATATAATGAAAGTGTGGGAAAGGGTGATAGAATGCCGATTGAGAGATATAATAGAGATGTTAGAGAATCAATTTGGGTTTATGCCTAGCAGACCAACAATGGAAGCGATCTATCTTTTGAGGAGAGTAATAAAAAAATATAGAGAAAAGAAAAGAGACATTCATATAATGTTTATCGACCTTGAGAAAGTTTATGATAGAGTGCTCCGGGATATAATACGGTGGGTGTTAGAAAAGAAATAAGTGACAAAATGTTACATTGATGTGATTGGGGACATGTATGAAGGGGTGGTGACCACTATTAGATCGCTTGCTGGAGAGACAAATGAATTTCCTATCACTGTAGGGTTACACTAAGGATCTACCTTAAGTTCTTATCTTTTTGCTTTAGTTATGGATGAGTTGATGATAAATATTCATGATAACGTGCCATGGTGTATACTTTTTGCAAATGATATCGTGCTAGTAAATAAGACTAGAGAAGGAGTTAACACAAAGTTAGATATTTGGACAAAAGTTCTTGAATCTAAAGGATTTCAGATAAACAGAACTAAAACAGAGTACATGGAGTGTAAATTTAGTAACAGTATCAATGAAAGCAAAGGAGAAGTGAAGATTGAGAACCAAGAACTGCTTAAGAGTGAACATTGTCGTTATTTAGGGTCGATTATCATAACAACGGGAGAGATTGATGTGGATGTGGCTTATAGGATTAAGGCGGGATGGTATAAGTGGAGAAGTGCGTCTGGGGTACTGTGCGATAAACGAATACCCACTAGACTAAGAGGTAAGTTCTATAGAATGGCTATTAGACCAGCGATGTTGTATGGGACGGAGTGTTGGGCAACCAAAAAATAACTTGTAGATAAGATGAGTGTGGCTGAGATGAGGACGCTAAGGTGAATGTGTGGCAAGACTAGACAAGACAGAATTATGAATGAGTGTATTTGAGAATGGGTAGTGTAACGCCCTCAAAATAAACCCATAAATCATCCAACAATAGCATGTTTAGACATAGGAAAACAAAGTATAAATATATTCCATCAGAGTAATCATTACAAAATATATTACATGTTGACAACAAAAGTAAATGCCCTATGGGCTTATAACTTTCCAAGTCAACACTTGGTTACAAAAAAAGAGTACTAACTCTATACGAAGAAAGCCCTTGGCTTGATATACATGTAATACATCAAAAGAAAACAAAACAACAGAAACATTCTGTCTGCCTCTAGCCTCCCAAGCTATGTCCTTGGAGGTGGCATGCTACCTCTACCTGAAAATGATGTCCCATAAAGGGTGAGCCACAGCCCAGTAGAAATATACTAAACTAACTATGAACAATGACTAAAGTAATAACATTCAATAGATGGTCCACACTTGTACTCCAACGTATGTCGTATTGCAGTTTCACGACAGTCATGCCCATGGCACACTTCAGTTTCCATTTCTTATTCAACTTTGGGTTTGAAAACAAGGCTTAGAACCTAGCCAAATGACTTAATGAGATTAAGACTCATCTTTAAAACACTTTCGAAATTCATGATGGATACACATTTTGGTGCTGTATCAACATAACAAAATACTTCCATACTTTACAAATGATACACATTGTAGTGCTGTATCAATGTCATACAAAATCCGGTTTAGAGGTCCATCCCCTATCTTCCCCTAAACCGTGGAGTACATCCCCTATCTCCTCCAAATACCTATCCGGTTTAGAGGTACATCCCCTATCTTCCCCTAAACCGCGGAGTACATCCCCTATCTCCTCATATGCATCCCAAGTCTGCCCTATTTTTCGCATGTGCAGGGCACCAAGCCGCACGTGCAGCAGTGCTAGCAAAAACAATCCGAAAACTGCTCTGTTTTGGCACTGCATTCCTATACAAATTCAGCCTTAGTTTCAAGCAATTCAAGTCCCACAAACATTCAAGAACCCATCAGATTGAACATACTATCACGCCCCAAAAAATAAATACAAATAATCCAAATCAAAGCGATGAGAATATAAACGGAATTTGTATACTTTCATATATCAGAGTTTATATTACAAAAGTTATTACATGCATTATACTTTCATAAGTGTTCATTCTGAAACTACAGCATGTAACACTAATTAATAACAACAAAATAAACGCCCTACGGACTTATATCTTTCCAAGACATAGCTTGATTACAACAAAAGAGAGTCATTAGCTCTATACATTTAAAGCCCTTGGCTTGAATAAACAGTTAAACACAAAAATAACAAAAACAGAGCCTCAAGCTCCTAAGCCCTTCCTCTCTATGTCCTTAGAGGAAGCATATCACTTGTACCTGAAAGTGATTTCCCAAGTAGGGCAAAATGTAGCTGTAGCCCACGGCCACTGAGAGATGGTCTACGGGACCTCTCCCTCCCCTTAGGAAAAGAAACAAAGAAAACCTAGTCTGGTTCGCAAACCGAGGCAAGGCACAGAAGAGGGTTCAGAAATCCGGAGGCAGGGCTCACGGCCGCGACTCTGAGACTTCTGAACGGGCACGATATGCAACATCACCAAGCGCTCAATTGGTGACATCTGAGTCTTAAGGTCGGTCAAAAATGGGGTGTCTACACTATGATAGTCGTGAATCATTACTCTGAAATTTGAATAGTCCTGCCATTTTACCTCCATTACAAAGTCATCCCCCTAGCTTCAAACAACAACCGTCATTGTTCATCTTCTAACCCAAAAAACCCCTGTAAACAAAAATACTAACCTACACTTGCCTGCACTCAAACCCTGGTACTGTTGATCAAATCGAGTTCAACACTATTGCCGGAACACCATTTGCTGATCAACGTCACATTATCCACTCAAAACTTGTAAGTTCTACATTCTTTCAAACACTTCATATGAAGCTCTCTAGGTTCTTGGTGTTTTTAGTTTTATAAACATATTATATTGATACTGCAATAGTATTTTTAGTTTTGTTTATGCGCTAAAAAGAACCTAGAACTGAATTAGCTTCCCAAACTCCATGCCTTAGGAAGAACTCCCCCCCTAATTGGAACTTAAATCAAACAGGAATGTTGATTTTGATCCAAAAATCGTGCTGAAATTGAGCTATAAACTTATTTGTGCTCACTTAGATGCGTCTCACCGAACTAGGAAAACATCATCCAACCATGACCGGGCTCTAAAATGGCCCTTTTCATGGACTGAGATAAAACATCTCACCCTTTCTCAAGACTAAGCTAAAACCTCACTTTAGTTTTTAGCTGAGCTATACGCCGTCCTTTCTCCCAAGACCGAGCAAACTAATTTACACTAATACCTTAGCCCGGTCACCAGCTGGACATAACACATTCTATGTTCTTCACTGTGCAGACTTTGACTAGGTTTATTCAGTCACACCATTCACTACAAAGCCGAGCTAAGAAGCCAAGCATATATTTATAAACAAACTAAGGCCACACCCATTGTGATAACCCTGTTCCATACTATGCTAATTGGTCCTTATTATGAATATGATTATGTGTTTGATATGTTTATATGTGTCATTTATGTGAAAATATGTGGTTTTGAATTTCTATCTGTTCACCGTAGGAATATCTGTTTGATTATCTGCTTTGGAATTTAAATTGAAGACCTTATCGGCCACGGAAACCAAAATTGATTGCGCCATTGTGATTGGCATAATTTTTAGAGCCTACGGTAAAATTTAATTGAAAATTGATTCGGATCAGATTAATTAGATTAAATTAAGGCTATAGTGCCCAATTATTTAATATTGGCAATTATAATTGAGGGAAATTATATAAGTGGGGCACTATACACCCAATTCTCCTTTTTAGCTTCATTTTGGCTGATTTTGAACTCAAGAAAAGAGAGAGGGCTGGCTAGAGAGAGAGAGAGAAAACAATTGAAGATTTGCTCAAGAAGCTTGAATAAATTGAAGACTAACTCAAGATTTGACCATAAATTGGGGAGATTGTGCTTCTAGGTGAGCAATTGATTATGAAGTTATGAGTTTAATGTTGTAATTTGTGAATCCAAAGTTGAATGATGATAAAGAATATGAATTGAGTTAGTTTTGTTGAATTTGAAGTCAATAGACACATGCATGTACGAAATTGCTATAAATTTCCATGTTTGAGCATAAAGTGTGTAATCCATGTTGAATGTGAATGAAGTCCATGTATTTAATCATCTCTTCACCAATTAAGTTGAGAATAATGAGTATCTCCTATATGCAAGTGCAAATCATGAAAGTGTGAGCTTTGAATGTTTGAATTTAGTGTGTTGGTGATGAGTTTCAGTCAATTTGGAACATCCATGTAAGCAATTCTTGGAATTGAGCTTCATAATGTTGTAATTTGGTGTTTGTACCATGTTAGTACATATATATGCAAAGTTTAAGCCAAAATCATGAGTTTAGAGCCTTTGAATGTCAAGTTGAAGCTCAAGAACATGTTCTGGAAAATCCAAAAATTTTGATGTCCACTCGAGCGGTGGATCCGTCGCTCGAGCATAAAATACGAGCTCCCAGTATTTTCTGCAGACATGACGTCCGCTCGAGGGGGGAAGTTCACGCTCGAGTGGGGAGCTATGTAGACTAATCTTCAACTCGAGTGTCCGAGTTCGCGCTCGAGCGTGAAAATGTTGTATCCAATACTTTTGCAGACTTCATGGGTACGCTCGAGCGGGAAAGTCCACGCTCGAGCGGGGACCCTTGTTTCTGAAATTTTGTAATGATGTTCTGTGTTTCGTTTTCTGTTCTCTTTCACTTCTAAGTACTCTTAGGCATGCATTAAACATTGTGAATGAATTAAAAGAGTAAGAAAGAAGCCTAATGAGGAATATGTGAATTAAGGAACGGATTGAATTGGTTATGACTCATATGGTATGTGATGTGTAGGGTCAAGCTCCAGGGCAAATCAATCAACCGATCACTGTGAGTAATATCTCAATAAAGATATCTGAAATATGTTGTTTGTCCAATTGCTTACTTTTATGTAAGTTTCATAAGTTCCTTAATTTGAATTATGGACAAATATTTGTTATGCCAAAAGAATGAAAATGTGAATGGACCGAAGGCCAGTTTGATACGAATGAAAATGAGAATGGATCGAAGGCCAGTTTGATACGAATGAAAGTATGAATGGGCCGAAGGCTAGTTTGACGTAAGCGAAAGTCTGAATGGGCCAAAGGCCAGTTTGACATGAATGAAAGTACGAATGGGCCAAAGGCCAGTCCGACCTGAATGATACGAACGAATTGGGCCTGAGGCCCTATGATGTGCTTGGAACTGTAGTCACTTGATCTAAATTGTGTATATATGCTAAATAGAAATACGAATTGGGCCCGAGGCCGTTTGAAGCATGTTGTTCTACATACCGTTTGTATAACTTCTTTACTCGATATTATTCACTAGGCTTTTGCTCACGCTCATTCATGTGTTTGTAGGTGAGCCAAGAGAAATCCAAACCCAGCCTCAGTGAAATCTGTATGGAACAACTAAGGTTTTGAAGAGTCTGCCCTTGCATCTCACGCACGAGACACGTCTTCGCCCTTTTGCTATCTTGTGTCATTTTATCATGTTGGTGAGGACTTTGGATACGTTTGCATATAGTTTTGATTAGCTGACCTAGACTTGAATGATCATGTCTGTACAGAACTTTATGCTACTGTATTGTCTGATGTGAGTTATTAATATCTTTATGTATGGTTTGTTATGATGTGCCATGTATGCACAGCTCTATGGACAAAGTTTTAAATTCTACTTCTGTTTGGCCCCTTTACTCTGATGAATTATGTCTGATTTGGTTTGAGATCGTAGGTAATTTCAGGATTACTGGCCGGTTATGTCCTTAACCCATGGGGCGGGTTCGGGTCGTGACACCCATGGGCAAATACCGGTTCCTCGTGAGCTCGCTCGGTGCTATAGCTGAGTTTCGAAGGGACTACAATGTCCCCGATGACGTACAATTCGAGCTGGCCGAGTTGGACACTATGCCCTGGGGCAAACCAGGCTTTATCCTATTTACACTGCTATCTATTGTAGAAGGTGGACTTCGGTTCCCAGTCCAGCCCCTTATCTACAAATTTCTTAGGCAAACTAGGCTATGCCCTACCCAATTATCCGCCAATACGTACTGAATAATTAACGACATCGCGAAACTCAATTGTCGCCTTGACCTCAACCTCGGTCTGGCCTAGCTATTCCACCAATATTCGCTCAGCCAGAATGACAATGGCTAGGTTTATTACCTTAGAATCCAAAAAGGCCGAGAGAAAATTGTCAAGAAAACATCAAACAAAGATCTAAATGATGACGAATTTCTTTGGGTGTCTAGAAATTTTGAAGACCATGAAGCGCAGATACCAGGCTATAACATTAACCGGAATAAAAGAATGACTAGTAAGGATAGTCTGATTTTCCCTTCTTTCTTAGTTCAACTCTTGCCGCACTAACCCTTTTATTTTTCCTTCTTTGACAGATTTGAACCGACTTAAATCAATTTACGCCTACGCCGATCAAAACACCTTTCAAGCAGCGCTCTACCACCGTAACCGAGATTGGACCAAGCTCCTCAATTTTGAGCCGACCTATCGTTATAACGGTAAGAGAAAGACCAAGGTCATAGACTTCCTCCTTGAGTCATCGCCTGAGCCAGATCCAAATCTCCTCTAAATTAACCTTATTCCACTTACGAAAGAGCAATAAATGGCCAAAAAGTGAGCCGTGCGTGCCCTGATCACCGAACATACCTCAACTTCAAACATTGAGGTCCAGGCCGAGATACCACTAACCAACTAACCTCGCAACGTGGTGGTGGCCCTTCCAACTGCCCATGCCACAGCTTCTAGGCCAAGCAAATGGCTTCACACCAGTTCTGTTGCGCCGCAATGCCCGATGGATGAAAAAGACATCGAGTTGCTAGAGACCGAGCTATCCGAGGCCAATCAGCTCTAAAGTAGCCGCCACACTGGCCCTTCCAATCCACCATCTCCTCTAGTGTGGGCACCAACCGTGTCCTTCAGGGGTCGTGCTATGACTACACAGAGTTTGACCTCCACCAGGTCTACTACCTTTAGTTCGGCTGCCTTGCCGACGTATGCGAACAACTCGTTGCCTTTTGGTTCCTTCACCATTTGTACAAAACCTTTTGCAGCTCGGCTGTCGTTTACTATTACAAAGCACTACTTGGACATGATTTGATCTCCTAACGCCTCTTCAATCATTTCAACTGCGGTAGGAAACTGTATCACATGATTGTAGGTTGATGTACTGCCTATATGGTGTGTAACCATGCTCTTCCCAAGATTATGTTGTAAGTAGAGGGGACTTTCAATACCCAGAACTCCACTTGTTTTGTCATCGTTCTAGCTTTGATCGATAAAATTATCTTGCTAACCGGCCATTCTAACATCGAGTTGAAGCCGACCAAGGGGGATGTCATGGGTGCTAAATCCTTGTCCTCTAATTTGAGTTACTTAAAGGTCTCATAATACATTATCTCGCACGAGCTTCCTTGGTCTATCAGGATCCCTTTGATGTCAAAATTCTTGACGTGTAGAGTAACCACTAGTGCGTCGTTGTAAGGGCTTTATAACCTTGCTAAGTCTTTTTCAGAGAAAGTGATGACGTTTTTCGCCTTGTTCTTTCCTTTTTCATGGCCAGTTGTGCACTCAGTACCTCCCTCATGTGCTCAGCCTTTTTGATTATCCCTTTGAGTTCACATACTCGTTCAAGCTCGATGATCCCATGCGTTACATTGATTATGCCTTGAGGTGGTCTGTCCGTGGGCATCCCATCTGGCCCGTTGCGATCTTAAGGAGATGGCTGCACTCCCCCTGCAATATATTGGTCCAGGTGGCCTGTGGCCACTAACTCTTCCAAATGTTGCCTTAATGGTGTACAGTTTTCAGTTCGGTGTCCCTTTTCATCATGGAAGGTACAACGGTATCTATCATCATAGCCCCTCTGTGCTTCTCCCAACTTGGCTGGCTTCCGAACGAAGGGTTCGTCGCATATCTCACTAAGAATCCAACAAATAGGCTTATTGAACACCGTGGTGATGGCGGTGAGGACTTTTAACCTCCTTGTCTGGGAGTCCTCATCGTTTGGTCGTCTATCCCGGTCATTTTTGTTCAGTCGTTCTTCTCGGCCGACCGTGTTAACTTTAGCCGTGGGTTTTTTGTTCAACATTGCTGTCGTGCCAGACTTTGCTTTGGTGCGAGCACCATCTTCATCTACCCTGATGTGCTGATGTACTCTCTCTATTAAGGCCTCAATTGTAAGGAATGGCGTCATTATCATTGAATCCCTCAAATTATTGCCTGCTAGTAGACCCCGTTTGTACTATGCGATAGCTAGATTTGTGGGGCAATCTCCAGTTTGATTAAAAGTCTCTCAATACCAGTTGTTGTAAGACTTTAGTGTTTCTTTCTCATCCATGTCGGTGGAGAGCAACTGGTCTATCTCCACTGGCGTCTTGGTGTTTGTCTTATACCTGGTAACAAATGCCTTTACAAGTTACGCCCATGAAGCTATGCTGCCTTCTGGCAACCTCTCGAACCATGTCAAGCCCAGATCGCCTAAGCTTCAACGAAACAAGATATACATTAGAGCCTCATTCCGTCGATATACAGCCATGACCTGGCTCAAGTGCATGTAGGGGTCTGACTCTCCCTCATAAGTTGTGAACTTAGGCTAGTGGAAGCCTAAGGGTAATGGGGCGTTCTCTATCGCCAGAACGAACGGCGAACTCTGCAACCTTGCTAACGCTTTGTCTACTGGTTCATAGGCAAGACATGGTACTGGCATTCCAACCTTGACACTTCCATGCGTCCTAGGAGCCAACTGCTGTAGAGCAGAGACCCTTTAGGGGTCACGCGCCTGATGATCTTCTCTTCTTCGAGCCCTTTCTTCTAATACTGTCCGCGGGTCTACTGACCTAGGCAACTCTGTGTGCCTAGATGTCGTTTGGTGCATATGCGAGGACTGATAACTGCCTCCCTCCATACAAGACCTTTTAGTCCTCATTCTCTCAAATCTTGAGTAACGAGTCCTAGAGGTCCTCGACTGCGTGTCACCTGTCTAGAGGCTTCTGCTTTCAGTTTGAGATGGTGTGACTTGCCTGTCACGATCTCTTGAGTGGGTAGAGTGCGTTCTGCCTTTGCCCATCTCTTCTTCTACTACCCATGTGCCTTTTATTTGGCGCTTCATAGTCTCCATGTCAGCTGCCATTCTCCTTATCAGTTCGTCTTGCTCCCTTACATAATCTTCCAGAACCTGAGGATCCATCATCCGCGTCTATCTATTAGGGCTTTAAGAGCGGTGTGGACTTAAGCCTCGTCTTTCTCATGTGTCTCTTCATGGGTTCCGTTGCTGAGGATTCAATTCTGCCATGGGCAGAATAAAAGGAAAACCTTTGTCCCTCCTATTCTCTTTTGGGGTTTGCCCATCGATAGCAAAATACGACAGGTCTTCATTATGCGCCATTGGAATTAATTGAAGAAAAACTCGATTGAAAGGTTTGTTCTCTGTAAGGCTTCACACAGATGGCGCCAATTGTACGAGAACGAAATAATCTTCTCGTATAATCTTATTGATCAAGTTTGCACCCCTCCAAACGTCATCGCTTTGCTACTTGAAAACACAAACATGAGTTAGCCGGCGGGTGTGTGCCGGAAACCTCTCCGATGCCTAAGTCAGCGAATAGACAATAGACACAAAAGCTCTATGTAATTGAGAGTTAGAATTGCGATACCTGTGCATAGGTCTTGTCGTGAGCTTTTATAGAACCTGCCTGGCACAATTCTAGTATGACTCTAACTCTCCTTAGTAGAGTCCTCATAGAAATCACATTCTTAAGGATAAAGCCTATCATGAGAACACCTTTCTCACTGCCAACCAAGTGAGATGGTTTAGATCTATTACCTCAGCTGGTAGCATAGTTAATCGGGCTAACCTGGTTCCACCCTATACTGAATAGAACCAAGATGGCATTCTATCGAGCTAACTCCAGCTCGGCTCTATGCACTGGTAATACCCCAGTTTGCTCTCTGGACTACATCTAGGCAACCTGGTCCAGGCCCTAGTGCAATGTCTGCACGGCTCAAGACCGAGCTACCCAAAACTCCTACCTCGGCCCAGCATCCAAAGTAGACTCCACTTAGCTCGGCCGAATTGGCACGCAAATTACCCTCTTAGAGTTAATTTCCTTTCACAATAAAATTCCCAACAAATTATCTATTCTATAGATCTTGTCGTTTGATTTTGGAATAAGATTTTTGGAAATTTTCTAAGCTCAAAGTGCAAACAGTCTTGATGTTCATCAGGCCCTACGATGGTGTCAGGCCTTCATATTCTCATCGTGTATGTGCATTGCGTCAATAAGACATTCGTCATTGCACAATTTGAGAATGTACAGGGGTTAAATCGTACATGGAATAAAGTATAAGGAGTTAAAGTGCACTTTGCTTTCTAAACAGATGACGAAAATATAACGATATTTTAATCTTTTTCATTAAATCGTTAACGGGTTTAATGACACACTTCAATCCACAACTACGAGGGGGTTATGTGGCCATTTCCAAACGTTATGGAGGTAAATAGCACATGGCCTAAACTTCAAAGAGGTAAAATGAAGTTTTTCCTATAAATTATTATTGACTAATTCCAATTAAAATGACAACTAATTATAACAATAACAATAACAAAAACAAAAACTATTTTGGAAAAACAAATTTTCAAGTTTCTATAAACTATTTTGAATTTTGAATTTTTTTTTTTTTTGGATCAATCAAAAAGAGACCTTTATTGATAAGTAAAAAACAATACAACATTTGAGAAATATTACATCAATAAAGGGAGGGGTGAGAGGGGAGGGGTAAGTAGCAAAAGTCATCATATCTTAAAATCCAAATCCCAATTAGGTTGCCACCCGAAAACAAGAACAATCATATGGCTGCACCCAACCCCAAGTTGGTAAGGAACCAACATAGAACAAACAACAAATTCAATAAAAAAAACCAACCACATAAAAACCAGCACTTGCCCATACAACTAAACACACGCAAATACATAACCGTACCTGATTCATATTCTCCACAATATCATGCATTGAATAAGGGATCACGGGCAACCCAGACTTCATCCACAACTCAATCCTTACCTTTACAATCTCACTAAGCTTTTCTATGTTTGGCTGACTCCCATTAAAAACACACTCATTTCTTAACCTCCATGATGACCACAACAGTGCAACTGGTACAAGCCTCCAAATCTTCCTAATTATCTTCTTAAATTGTGTTCTCAGCCACCATAGCAGCACTCCATCAACAGTAGCAGGTGTGACCCGAGATAAGCCCCACAATTTCAGTAGAGATGACCAAACCTTCCAAACCTCAAAGCAGTACAACATAATGTGTTACAAAATGGGCATAAATCCTCCACAGTGTTACGCAATCCCACGAACCTTTATAATAGACTAGTTGTTTTCACACTCCCTCTCCATGCCAACCAACTCAAAAACTAAGCTTTTGATGGAGCTACACCTTTCTATAGCAGCCTAAGGACCTGCAATCTTGGACCTTGACTTAACTCATGCCATTCTCTAATTGCTGCCACATGACTGACCATCAAGGGATGTATCTCACCTAACTGAGTCCTATAGCCCCACATTAAAGCCAAAGAGCATCTTTTATCAACACTTGCAGTCTACTAACCTCTTCTTCCTCTCAAGCAAGGAGTGGTCTTCTAAACAGTAGCTTTCAAACCTTTGAGTTATCCCCTCATTTGCATGAAAGAGCTCAATGTCCCTTTTCTTTCCACATATAATATAAACAACCTGAGAAATTCCACTTTTAATTGAATGTTCTGAAGCCATCCATCATGCCAAAAATCAATCCTACACTCATCGCCAATCATAATCTTACAGTTAGATAAAAAAAAAAAAAAAATCAAACAGTCCAGTGTTAGTCCTTGACACACTTAGTATGTGACTCCACTACCACTTAGCTAACATAAAGTCATTTATATCCCTTACCCTTCTTATGTCTAACCCTCCTTGTTCTTTACTCAGAGTTACTTCTTTCCAATTCACTAAATGAATTTTTCTTCTTGTATCTGAGCCACTCACAAAAATGTTGCCATCAACTTATCAATTTCCTTTGCTACTCCTTTAGGTAATTTGAAAATGAAAATGTAAAATCCAGGGAGGCTATCTAGGACAAATTTTATCAATGTTAACCTGCCAGCAAAGGACAACATCTTTCTTTTCCATAGAGCTAACTTGGCCTTTACTTTCTCCACCACAGGTTGCCAATTCTTTTTTCCTTCTTGGATTTGCCCCAAATGGTAGACCCAAGTACTTAAGAGGTAACTTTTGGCATAGGAAGTGCAGTTTTGAGGCAAAGACTTGTGCAATTTCATCACTAATCCCAACTCCACACACCACATTTTTGTGGAAATTTATCTTAAGTCCTGACATAAGCTCAAAGCATTTAAGAATCCTTTTGATAGTCACAATCTCCTCCCACTCTGCTTCGCAAAATAGGATAGTATCATCGGCGAATTGGAGATGAGACGGTTTCAAACTTGTTGGCCCAATAGTAGCTTCATTTATTAACCCCAAAGCTTTTTCCCTTTCCAATAATAGGTTAAGTCCCTCAGCTGCTATATTAAACAAAAAGGGGGATAAAGGATCACCTTGCCTTAATCCCTTTTGTGGACAAAACTCTTATGTTGGCTATCAATTAACAAGTACTAAAATCCTTGGCGTAGTGACACAAGGTTGTGTCCAACCTAACCATCTCTCCCCAAGCCTAATATTTTCCATTTTAGAAAACAAATACTCCCAATTGACAAAAAAGTAAGCTTTTTCAAAATCAAGTTTGAGTATCACTTCTTCATTTTGGACTTCTTACACTAATTCACCACCTCATTGACAATCATTACTCCATCAAAGATGTTCCTACTTCCCAAAAAGGCAGTTTGCACTTCACTAATCACATTTGGTAATACCTTTTTCAATTTTTTTGAAAGTACCTTAGCCAATACTTTGTACGCTACACCCACCAAACTTATAGGCCTGTAATCTGTCAAACCTGAGGGGCTGCTCTTCTTTAGAATAAGGGTAATGAATGAGCTATTGAGCCCTTTGACCAGCTTGCTATTATTGTAGAACTCCTGCATGAATTGGAATAGATCACTCCTCATGAACTTCTAACATTTCTGGATGCATGCCATGTTAAACCCATCCGATCCCGACACTTTATTCCCATCACAACCTTTTGCTACATCCCGTACTTCTTCCATTATGAACCCTTTTTCAAGAAGCTCCACCACTTTAGCATTACTAACTTTCACAAAGCTACCAGACAGTTTTGGTCTAGATGGCCAATCCTGTGAAAATGCCTTAACACTTCATGTTTCACCAGTTCTGGATCTTCATTGCTAACATCATCAATTACCACTAAGTCTACTAATTTCCTTCTTTACCTTTAGCTAGCAATTATGTGAAAGAACCTAGTATTTCTATCCCCATTTTGAGCCCAGTTCAATCTAGACTTTTGGAACTAAATCTAATCCTTTTTCTTTCTTAATGACCATACCAAATTCCTCACCTCCATTCTTCTTGCAATTTCCTGAGATTCTAACAGCCTTAATTTTGCTAATAAATCAAACTTATGCAATTCATCTTCAGCCTTTTTCAGTTGATCCTCCACACAACCCAACACCTCAATGTTTCACTTTTTCAATTCAGCTTTAAGACTGCACAATTTCATCTTTACTCTATACCCAGCCCATCCTTGCACTTGTGAATCCAACCATGATTTTTTCACAACAGACGTGAATCTTGGGTACAGGATTCAAGCATTTAAGAACCTGAACGGCCTAGGACTCCAGTTTCTCTTGTCTGCTATTTTAAAATATATAACTCAAAACTACTTTGAAAATTTATAATCAAATAAATTTTGAATTTCTAAAATTCTTTTCACAAAATTATTTTTCATAATTAATTTCAAAACTAAACCGGACATACCATGTTTCTTTGAGAAACTAGCTTGTTACTAAATGGTATGTTTGACTCAAAATTCTAATTGTTCTGCCTCTTGGATGGCACACACTCCATATAAAAACGAAACAAAAGCCGATAGTGTAACCAAAATCAGTTATAGGTTATATGGGTTGTATCTTATTATACTTAGTACACATGTCCATTTGTCTGCCGATGATTTTTTTGGCATTGGCTAATTTTTCAACAAGCCACCGACAATGCAAATGGCAATGAGAGGCGACGATGGGCGGTGATTGAGAAAGTAAAAATATAAAAAATGGGGCACTTGGTTCAAAAGTCCAAATTTGATTTTCTTTTGTGGATTGGTGATTGAGAAAGTAAAAATAAAAAAATATAAAAAAATGGGGCACTTGGTTCAAAAGTCTAAATTTGATTTTCTTTTGTTCAAAGATCCACGGCAAAGTTATTGGGAGGTTCTATTTGCACACACCATACACTCTTTTCTCACACATTTAATGAGGAAATATGTTAGAGAGTTGTGTGTAGAAGATGTGTATAGAGAGAGGTGTGTGTGTGTAAATAGATGCTCCCAAAGTTATTGTGTCCATAAGGATAGACTTCTGTATAATGACCAAATTACCCTTACATATATATGGTATCCACGGTGAAACACAATGCAAATGCTCTCTCTCTCTCTCTCTCTCCATATTGTGTTTCTCTCTCTTCTCTCTTTCTCTTGAGTTTATGATTAACAACTAGCGCCAGTAGAATGCAGTAGCTGAGTCAAACGCCCTCGTGCGCTACAGCCGAATAATTCAATCATAAGGCAGGCGATACTCTCCGATCTCGGCACAGAGATAGTATTCCCAGTGTGCATCGGCATCGGAATTGTGTTCTCCTTATTTCAGTGGGTGCTTGCCTCTAAAGTTAAGCTCTCACTAGAAAAACCCTCTTTTGCGACCGCGACGGTGAACAACAAGAACGGAGGCTCCACCGAGTCATTGATTGAGAACGATGAAGGTCTTAAGGACCACAAAGTCGTCCAAAAATGTGTCGAAATTCATAATAATATCTCTGAAGGTGAGGTTTCTTACTCAACTTTGAGTAGATCTTGTGGATTTGATTGTCTCTAGTTGTTGTTTTGTAATTTTGGTGATTTGTTTGTCTCCAGGTTTCTTATACAATTTTTGTTTTTCTGCATAAAATATTTCATTTGCAAGGAAGATGAGGGATAAATGTAGTCGCCTTCATAGTCAGAGTTGCTGATAGTTTCTAGATCTGGATTTGGCTTCTTCTTCTTCAATCTGTTCAGATCTAGTTTTTATTTTTTTATTTTTATATCTTTTTTGGGGTTATCTGTTCAGATCTAGTGTTGAGTTGTGCTCTGCACAGTTAATGTAGATGAGTTATTTTTTGTAGTGCTTTGAACATATAGGAGTTGATTCTGATTTTGTTTGTAGTTTGTTGTTGCAGCTAAAAATTATACAGATGAAACATACGAAACATATTCTCTCTCTCACAAACATTTTTACAGTCATTAGATTTTACCAAGATCAATTCAAAAACATGTTTCTAGTAGAAGGTAGAGTAGACCAATTGAATAGATAAACTATTTTGGGATAAAAAATTGAGTAGATAAATTTTTTGAATTTTGTTTTTTAAACAGATTAAAAAATTAATATAAAAAAATTTGAACAGATAAAACAAATTTTTGTATTTTTTAAATTGATAGAGAAACTAATAGATTTTAAATAGATAAAGAGAAACTCACAGAATATTGACTAGATAGGAAAAAAATTCAATAGATAGATATAAATTTGAATAGATAAAAAAAATTTAAATAGATAGAAAGCAACTTGAATAGATAGATATAAATTTAAATAGATTTAAATTTGAATAGATAGTAAAAAAAAAAAAGTCAACAGATATATTAAGGGGTAAAATTGGAAACAAATTGCCTTCAAAACTAACAAAATGACTTCTTATCAAGCTATTTCACAAATGATGGATCTCTCACCAATAAAAAAATATCCACTGGACCTAATACCTTATACCCTCCTTAGATTGGATTTATCACCAATTTAGTCAAAAATAAATAAAGGAAAAAAAAATTATCTTCTAAAATAATAATTAGTACTTATTACCAATATATTTCATTAAGAATAATGCTTGGGACCCCCTTTCCCCCCCTTTTGCCACGTGGCGGGTGGTGATTGGAGGAGTAGGAAAAAAAAGAAAAAGAAAAAGAAAATGTAACCAATAAGAGAGAGAGGGGGTCAAAGGGAGTGGGGGGAAAAGGGGGATGAATCATTGTTGTTTCATTAAACATACATCTTTATAAGTAAAACAAACAAAGTACAACCAAACTTATCTCAGATGGGCTAAATGAAACCCAAGCCCTTCAGACATTGAGGCATTGCCGAATATATACAGTAATATGAAGAGTATGTCGAGTAAGGGCACTTGAGCAATAAGGTTAAGTGTATCGGGGAAGTCGGCTTAACTAGGTCAGGTGAATCCAGATTATCCTTTCTTTTGATAAAAGTGTGGTAGGGAGATGGGTATTGACAGAGTAATGATGAAGGACTAAGCTACATAGAGAAAATGTCAAAGAGAATATATATATATATAAGGTGGAGAGAAGCCCAAGAAGGAGGCATGTGCCAAGAATCTTGAACCTCAAGAAACCATAAAACACCAACATTTCTATAGATACTAACTTGTCTGTTAGAGTGCTAATTCCGGCACCATCTTTCGGAATTTTATTTCTATTTCAGGTGACAGCTAAGAAGATTATCCAAGGATTTATTTAGATTGAAAGAGTATTCCATATCTACCTCTACACAATTAATTTGCCTAAAACATAAAACAAAAAATAATTGTATACTATCATACATTTGAAAGAGTACAACAGAAATTCCTACCACATGATGATCGGAACTATCATTATTGTAATGTTGATTTCATCAATAGAGATTTTACTTGTTGATTAAAAAATAAATAAAACTATCATAATTAATATGAGTGCAAATTTATTCACACATATTAACAATACACAAAATATCATTAATTGAACCATGGAGGTGGTCCCACAAAAATGAATCAATCAAATGTCGTGTATTTTTCAAGATAAACAAATTTGCACAACCATATAATACTGAACGTGGGAGTAAAAGTCAACAATAATCTCCCCCCCCCCAAATAAATAAATAAATAAATAAATAATAAAAACAAAGATCAGCATGTTTGTTTATTAGGATATCAACAAACATGAATGACTTTTAAGATGATACCACAGCCATTTTTCTGATTGCAAAGTCTGAAAAGCCATTTTTCTCATTGCAAAGCGTGATCTTGTCGATAAGATTTCTCTCAAAAAATGCTCACTACTTGCCATTGTTCAATTCTCTAACGATTCTATGATAAGCATAAATTTTAAATTTGATATGTGAAGATGAACATCAATCGGGATAGAGGGTAGTGATACAAGATTTTTATCACTACAGAGTCTGAAGAAAGTATAATTTTCACGTTTTTATCTCCCAATATATGGAAAAACTATTTATGATATTTGAATTCATAATACTTAAGTCATAATAAGCAATTCTACTTATTGCCACGTGATTTCGAAAAAGCATGTGACAGTGAGTAAGATTGCCACAAAAGGGGTAAAGTTGGCAAAATAAAATGGCTCACAAGCAAGATTTCAATGTATAGCTAGAGAGAGAGAGAGAGAGAGAGAGAGAGCATAAATGTATCAAGAAAAATATCCAAAATTTGAATGTACATTTAGTGGAACACATCAGAGCCAAATTGAGACAAATATTTCAAATTTTGAGAATTTTTGTAGATAATTTTTCTAGATACTTGACATCACAGTATATAATGTATATTTTTGTGACATAAAACAATGGTTTCTTTTTTTCTTTTTTTTTTTCCTTTTTTTAAATACAGACAGATGACGGAATTTGACTAAGAAGATCAAACAAACTGTATTCTTACATAAATTATTGACTAATCTCTCAATTCATTAAGAGTGATTTTTATATGTAGATAGGATATATGATACAACGCGAAATGCCAAATAGTAGCAATCTTAAAATCTATTGATTAAAACAAGAATACCGGAAGTAAGATCCTCCTCTAGACTCATTGATTCACAAAGAATACCGAGAATAAAGGCTGAACAATGGTTGATTCACAAAGAATACCCAAAATTAGAATAAAAGAGTATAAAACTCAAATATATTAATTCTCAAAAACTATCTCTCTTACCATAAGGCTTATATCTTTATTTATAATGAACCCAATTTTGGTAAAACAAGTAACTAATAAAATAAGAAATAAAATCAAAACTAATAAAGTAAGAAAATTGCATCATCTCAAATTAAGAAATTAAATAACTAAATAATTCTATAATATTCTATACTAAATTAGAAAATTCCTAGTCAACTACTAATTTCAAAATAATAAAATAAAAATATTTATTTTTTAAAATTCGCCTTTCATAATGATGCAACTGAATTTAAAAAAACATCATAATGATGTAAGCCTTAAGGCAAGGAGGATACTTTTGAGAGTTACATATTTTGAGTTTTATACGCTTTTGTTTTAATTTTGGGTATTCTTTGTAAATCAATTAGTATTGAGTCTTTATTCTCGGTATTCTATATGAATCAATGAGTTTAGAAAGAAAATTTATTTTCTTTGCTAATAAAAAAAAAATGAGTTTAGAAAGGAATTTTACTTCCGATATTCTTTTTTGAATTAATAGATTTTAATATTGTTATTATTTCGTGTTTAAGGTATATATCATGTGGTATATCTTCTACTATTGTGATTGTTTTTTACAGTAAAGTCCACTGCATTTGTATTAGGTGTTTAGAGAATAATACGAAGAATATATACATTTATAATTGATAAAAAAAAAATAGTATCACATGTTATTTTATTAGCATAAAAAAAAATTCATTAAAAGGACAACAAATTTTTAAACTATTCTCATGGCACCATATATTTAAAGCCAAAACATGCAAGAGTTGAGAGGGTAACCAAAATCAATTATGGGTTATATACTCTTGTCCCTCTTCCTTCTGATAGCTCAATCAAGAACAACAACAACACATGGCAATGAAGAAGCTTCAACACATAGTAGTTATGGCAGTGACTCTCTCAATCGCACCAGTTTTCCACCCGGTTTTACCTTTGGCACAGCCTCTTCTGCTTATCAGGTTCCTATATATCTACCTCAATCTGCCGTATATTGTGGTTCATATTTGTGCTATTAATTATGTTGTTTGGTTGCCCATCAAGAAAAAGTTATGTTGTTTGGTTTGTGCTTTTGATTTTTGTTTTTATTTTTAGAAAACGAAAACAAAAAATAAAAAAGTTTGGTGAATTGTTTCCTAAAACTTTTGGGGGATTTTGTTTTGAAATAACAATATTTTACAAAGCACCAAAAAATTATTTTTTTTAGTTTCGTAAACTGTTTTTGCACCAAAATTAAAAAGATCAATAGGCAAATGACATGTTGTTTCAAATAGACATGAGTCATTAATTTTTATGGAATTTATATAGGACTCACACAAATCAACTGTTTAGATGTGTCTGAAGCAATTCAATCGAGATGACAAACAATATTTTTCACATGCATGCCTTTTCTTTTCTTTTTTCGTTTTCTTAGTACGAAGGTGCAGCAAATGAAGGTGGTAGAGGTCCTAGCATATGGGATACCTTCACGCATAGATATCCAGGTCTCACTTCTCACATTAAATTTTCTTCTTTAATTAATCTCCTTGTCAAATTATTTCCCCTATATACTCTTCTCTCTCTCTCTCTCTCTCATTTCATATCCCCTCTTATCTATTACTTATAGATTATTACATACTCTTCTCCCATTTATTTATTATTTTTTGTTTTTCAGTCTCTTGGGTGGGAGTTAGACAAATATTGAGAATGACTTGTTTAGGATTACTCTAGTGAATTTGGTTTGCCATATTTAGATTCAACAAATGTTTACAACTCAATTTGACTAAAATAAGGGAACTCAGCTTGATTAAGAAAAATAATATTAACTTGACAGAAAACTCAATAATCAAGCTTTATATGTATCGCAAGCTCATTAAAATATATGTGTGTGTTTGTGTATGCAATTCATAGGATTACATAATCCATGTAAACTTCACTTTCGTTAAACAGTGAAGACGACAAATGAAAAATTTATAAATTATGCATTCTCTCATTCAATTTTTTATTTCATATATTTTCACTTCATAAGAACAAAAATAAAACTATAATATTTTAAGATATTGAAAATTTCTGGCAATCTTGTTTATTGTATATTATATCAAGTTTGATAATCAAAATTTAATTGATTGTTTTCGTTGACTCAATGAGATAAAATTTTGAGTAAAGTTCAAGTTTCAAATTTTGAAGCTTTGGTTTAGTTATTGTGATTTTCTTTTTGCCCCCATCATACTATTATTATTGTTGGAAAATCAAGGAATACTATAACGTTTGATAGACAAAAGTGTAGTTGTTTACATAAGTTCAACATAGGCCCCATTCATTTTGAATGTCAAAAATGAAAATTTTCAGGTTTGGAAATAGCATTCACATGAACCCCTTTATTAAATGATAATGACATAAGCTCAAAGTATTGACATTTGTTGTTTGTCTGTTTGTTTTTGTTTTTTTTGTTTTGGAGTTTGGATCTTGAATTTGTAAAATAAAATTATACAGGAAAAAGAAGAAAAATAAAAAAGGGAGAAAAAAATGAAGAAAAAAAAATTAACTTCAATTGTATTTACTTTTATTTCTTTTGTTTTTTGTTTTTTGTTTTTATTTTCATTAATTTCTCCACAAATTTAAAATTCAAACCCAATATTTGAGTTTTATCATGCCAAATATTCCAAAGATTTGAATCAGATTTAAAATTCCTAAGATTCCATTTGAATTATAAATTTCGATATGAATTTATAAAGAAAAATAAAAAAGTAAATGAATATATTATGTTTGTATTTTTTTTTTTTTTTTTTTAGATTTCTACTTAAATTTATGATCAAAATGTAACATAAGTGAAATTTTTTATTTAGAACCTCAGGTTTGGAAGTCAACTTTAAGATCAAAGCATGGGGAAAATTTTAACAATTTCGACAAACATTATTTGTCCTATTGTGCAATTAATAAATCAACAATTTATTATATTTCTAAAACCTGTCAGTGTCGGTAACTATGTCCTTTAGCTACAGTCAAACGTCCAATTCGGAGGGTCACAAAAACCGAAGCCCCATTTTAAATTTTTTGCAAAAATGTTAGAGTTTTTAAAAATTTGATCAAAAGTTTTACAAAATATTTTATATAGGTATGAGATCTATATGGGACTCATATTAAGTAAGTCTCACATTTATATGAGATATTTAATAAAATTTTTAATAAAATTTCTGAGATCTCTAGCATTACTTAATTTTTTGAAGAGATAAGTTTAAATTTTAATGAGTGAATTTATTGTTTATTAAGTTTTATAATACTTAATAGTATTTTTTATTAAATATTATTAAAAATTATTATTAATTGTTAATTTTTAGCGACAGTTTAAAAATTGTCATAAAAATGTCACTAATTATAGGTTTTAGTAACAATTTAAAAAAATCATCACAAAAAAGTCACTAATTGTAAGTTTTGACGATAATTTATAAAAATAATGACAAAAAAAATTGCTAATTGCCAATTTTTAGCGACATAGAAAAAATCATCACAAAAAATTATTTTTAGAAATGATTTTATTATAACTTATTTTTAATAAGATTTGATGAAAATTAAATCCAACTATTATAACTTATTGATAATTTACCCTAAATTTTTTAAGACTTGACTAACATGTTATTAAACTATTTTGTTTTACATAATCAACTGTTCGGACAAACTTGTGCAACTTAACGAAAGACTAGGTCTCGTTTGGGAACAAACTTTTTTAGTAACTTTTTAAATTTTTTGGTTAAAATGTGATGTAAAAAAATTAGTATGTTTGAGATGACTTTTTGACTTTTTATGAAAAGATGTGCAAAAAGTACAGAGAAAAGAGAATCTTTGACTTTTTGATATAAGTTGTTGATTTTTTGATTTTTTAATAACTTTTTGACTTTTTGACTAAAATGAACACTTCAAACGAGGCCTAAATTTAGTGGGAGTTTGAATGGCAATTCAGAAATTCGAAAGGAACATAATTTGTCTAAAATAATAAATATATGTTGAAATCAATACATCTATCCAGGGCCGGCCCTGCCCTAAGGCAGGTAAGGCTTGTGCCTTAGGCCTCATATTTTGGCCCAAAAATAGGGCCCCAAATTTAAAAAATTGTTATAGGTTCAATTTTTTTTTTTTTTTGGTTTTAAGATCAATTTAAAGGGCCCCAAATGTTTTATTGGGCTCATGTATAATTTAGCCCATATTTATTTATAAATGTGTTTGGCCCATATTTATTAAAATGAAAATATATAAATAAATAAAAAAAGGCAGGTAAGGCTTGTGCCTTAGGGCCCATATTTTGGCCCAAAAATAGGGCCCTAAATTTAAAAAATTGTTATAGGTTCAACTTTTTTTTTTTTTTTTTTTTTTGGTTTTAGGATCAATTTAAAGGGCCCCAAAATATTTTTTTGGGTCCATGTATGATTTACTCCATATTTATTTATAAGTGTAATTTGGTCCATATTTATTAAAATGAAAATATATATTAAAAAAAAAGTGTTTGGACTTAAGAAAAATAATACAGACAATATATGGGCCCTTTTTTTTTATTTTTTATTTTTACCTTCTTTATCTATTAGATTTTAGTGGAATAAATAATTTTGCTCAAATTTTTTTACCTAGGTCTTTATCAATTTTAATTGAATAATTTTTTCCTAATTTTTTTGTTCTAATTTTGTTTTATTAAATTGTTTTATTTATAATTTTAATGATTATATGTGTAAGTAAATTTTTTTTTGGTTACAAACAAATAAAAAAATTGTAACTTATCGTTTTATTCATGAATTTTTTTTCAATATAAAAGGGCCTCTATTTCTGAAATTCGCCTTAGGTCTCGACGAACTCAGGGCCGGCCCTGCATCTATCTATCTTTTGAAATTAACTTATCTCTCTATCTATTAAAATTCACCAAACTAATTATCTATTAAAATATGACACATGTCATTCATTCAACAACTCATCTGTTGAAATGTGACATATGTCACTTATTTAACACCATATCTATTAAATATTACACATTTCTCTACTCACCACCACTATCTATTGCCGCTGGCTGCCGATCACCGCAGCCAACAACTTTTCCAATTAATTTTTCGGTAACTTTTTTCGACGCGTCCTTACTACCAAGTAAGATTTTTCTTAAATCTAATTCTTTGTATCACTTTAGAATTGACTTGTCACCAATTTTCTCTTAATAATAAAAACCTAAATAATTACATAACCCTGAAATTAATATATTTGTTAAAAAATTACAAGATATTATTGAATGAGTACATAATGGATTCCTAACTCGTGATAATTTCTGTATTCATAAGGCTATTTGTTTCTGCTCTCTACGCTTAAGTTTATATTCGCCTCGTTTAGGAAGTGATTATTTTAGTAGGCTATTTTAGTTTTTGGTTATTTTAGTAGGCTAAAATTTTTGACCTTGTTTGGTTTGGATTTCCCAAAAAATTTTGGGTAAAATTCTCTACAAATAAGCTTTCAAAAGTAATCAAAACAAACAAATTTTTCCAAAAAAATTTCCCAAAACTTATTTGGTTTACAAGTTTTCCAAACAAATCTCTCTCTCATACACATCAAATCAATCACTTTTTCCAAAACTCTCTCTCAAAATAATTTTCCAAATCATCTTTTGAAAAAAACCAAACTAAACAACTTTTCGTACTTTTTATCTCTAAAACTCATCTCCCAAACTCAAACCAAACATACCCTTTGTGTTTGGGAAGATGATTGGATTTTTTTGTGGTTGGATGTGATGTTTGTGAGAGAAAAAGTGAAATGATTATGGGTTTGATGTGATATTTTGTCTTATTAGCTATTTTAGTCTATTTTATCTTTTTGTGATTTTTAGCCTCCAATAGTGGTATTTATTATATAAATTTTAATTATGACTTAGTTATATACATTGTAGTATTAATTATGATTTATTATAATATTAATTATGATATTATTTTAATTATAATCTAAGATATGTGATTTTTTATTATAACTTCTTTTTTTTTTAAAATTATGACTCGCATACGATTGAGTTATGACATTTGTAGTAATCAACCCCACAAATGTCATAACTTACCTATAGTACACATTATTTTGCCCTTTGTTCTATTAGGGATGTTTGAAAAGAATGTTGAGCTAAAATAGCCTACTAAAAGACAAAATAAACTAAAATAATTAATAAAAAAAAATGTCACATTCAAGTCATGATCATTTTATTTTTTTCTTTCACAACCATTAAGTTAACTACCAAAAAAAAAAAAAAAACCAACTTTCCACACACGACCATTATTAAATTATTTTTGTAAAGAGTTTAGTTGTTATGTTATTGTTGCTACTTATGATTTGTCAAAAAAAAATGTTAATGGGACTCAACATTAAAAAATTAAACAGCACAGCTGGTAAAAAAAAAAAATTGTAACTTATCTTAAATTTGTGAATAATATAACCCAAGTTAAATTATAATTCAAGTCGAGTTTAGGTAGACAATTCTCATGACAATTCGACTTGACATAAACACCGACCCAATAGTTGAATATGATAGAAACCATTTATGATAAACCTTTGATGTGATGTGGCAGGTAAAATACAGGATGGTAGTAATGGAGATGTGGCTATTGATTCTTATCATCGTTACAAGGTATACATCAATCTAAGCGTTATCAAGTTGTGTCCATAATTTGTTTTCAACTTCACAAAAGCATTAAGGCCGCGTTTGTTTTGGGTTATAGCAAGGGGATTAGGATTACTAGTACTTTGGGATTAATATATGGGGTGTTTGTTTTGAGAGATAGCCTTGGGACTATTAATACCTTGGGACTAACTAATACCTTGGTATTACTAATACCTTGTTTGTTTTGAGAGATAGGGAGGGTATTACTAATACCTTGGTATTACTAATACCCTTGGGGAGGGGATTCATAGTGAGGAGGTAGAGATGATATTAGAAAAATAGTGAGGGGATTAGAAATTTTTTTATTTTTTTTATTTTTTATATATTGGAAATTTTTTTTAAAATATAATTTTTAATTTTTTATATTTTTTTATTTGTTTTATTATTTTATATAAAAATAATTTAACAATTCCTCACTACTAATCCCCTCACTATCAATCCCCTCACTACTAATCCCCTCACTATCAATCCCCTCACTAACAATCCCCTCATTATTAATCCCCTCACTATCAATCCCCTCCATTCTATCTCTGAAAACAAACGACCCTCACTAACAATCCCCTCACTATTAATCCCCTCACTATCAATCCCCTCCATTCCATCTCTGGAAACAAACGGGGCCTAAAGTACATGTTGGTTCATTTAAATCTATATCCTAGGCAACGCTATATTTTTTAGATAAGCTCGTTGTATTTAAATTTAGGTTTATTGTGAACGGGCTACAAAGAATCTGACAGCCTTTCGATTCCAAAACCCTCCTTCAATGTATTTAGGGATGCTTACAAGTCAATTTTATTGAACAAACTTACTTATTTATAAGTCTTACTTTTTTTTTCCTCATATATTAATATTCTCAAAATGCGTCCTCCTCACCTTCTTGATATCCATTATCAACAATGTTAAGACTCCTTCCCTCCTCCGGCCAACAACCTCTGGCCGTCTTCTTCAACCATCAACCGTCATCTTTCATAGCTGTCTCCAACCACCAACGACCACCTTGGTGTTTAGAGATATTTTTTTAATAATTCTTTAACAATTTTTCTAGCAAAGTCCATCTCCACCATGCCTAGGGGTGCAACTTGAGCAACCCGAGTTTAGCCCTAATTGTTTTAGGGCATAGGTACAATATTTTTGAATTCGATACAGATTTGAACAAAAATTTAGAAGTTCAAATTAAATTTGGGTGGGTTTGGACAAAGACAACCCGAGCAACCCGAAATTCGAATTATATATAGATATATAAAAATATTAAATATATATAAAATTATTAGCCATTACATGATATTAAAGTAATTTAGATCATTAAATTATATTGAATATATATTATATACACAAGTAACACAACACAATTTTTTTTTTTTTTTTGTATTTTCACTCATAAATTATAAAAATTACTATAGTGGCATCTCTCTTACATTATAAAAATTATTTGTTCTGAAATTATTAATGATTTTCTTAAAAAAAATTGTAAATAGAATTTAATTTTAATAAATTATTAATTTAGTTGAAAAAAAAAAACCACTGAAATTTATGTACAATTCAGACAACTCGGGTTTAACTTAGATTGGCCTTGGGAAGACAAGCTTGGGTTATAATTTGAGCCTAGGCGAGTGTAACAAGTCCGCGGGGGACCTCGCTACAGCTCGGACTCGATTTGTGTCACGGTTCTAAGTCTGAACCAAAGAGTCCAAATCTGGTAAATTGTTTTGAGAAACTGATTTTTTGAAAAGAAGTGCCAAACATGGACTGCTTTGCCAGATACAGAGTCGCCACCTAAATATTTTTTAATGGGGAAATTTAGGAAACCCTGACTCGGTGCCGAAGGCCACGTGTCCGTCATCACCGGAGTTGCCTCGGCTCGGGAGCTTGGGTACGATCGGGGAAGGTCAGCTATGAGCACCCCCTCTCGCCCGGTCTAAAGACCGGCCTCTACTAACCGTGATATCCAATTTTGAAAATGTTATGTGTTTTTAATCCGGTTATTAGTCTAGAATTAATATGTTATGCGCACAACAAACAAGTATAGACCAGATCGCCTAAATTGGAACAAAACATTGCATGTTTGTTTTGAAAATGGTTTGCTACTCGCAAGTAGGCTAAAATGCAGTTTTTGCTACCCTCAAGTGGGCTTTTAGAAAAGATGGTTTTGCCACTATCTAGTGGGCTTAAAACTCACGGTTTTAATGCATTATTCCAATTTAGGTAATTCAACCTCCATCCACAGGCATTCAAGCAGTTATATCACATAAGCAGCTAGCCTCATGGTAATCATGCTATCATGGCAACATTCACACGCATGCGATATGCTAAAGCATAAAAGCTTACCTAGTACTCCGAGCCAAAACAGAAACTAGTCAGTAATCATATGCATGATCCTAGTTCATGTTAAAAATGGCTAATGCAACACATGCAAAGATGCACAATCTAAACAGGCTCGGCTAACCCTAAAATGGCATATGAAATGCTACAAGTAACATGTATTCAATTTGGAATTGAAAAGTACAATGTAGTTTGTATGATGTACCGAGCCCGGTGCATGTCAACAAATGCATGAATGCACGCATGCATAGCATAAGGTATGCTAAAATAAATGTGCCCTAATCTACCATCATAAGCAGGTAAATAAAAGAGAATAAACCCAGTCTCCCGCTCGAGCGTAAAACACCCCGCTCGAGCGTCACTCACAGACTCCCGCTCGAGCG
>NW_021027430.1:286966-367294 GCF_004153795.1 Camellia sinensis
TTATTTTTCTAGCTATTTTGCTTGCTGTTTTGAGCTCCGACCAAAACTGAAAGTACCCTTTATTTGAGCTCTATTTCATGATTCATTAAGGGAATTTTGTCATTTGAGGTCCCCATCTTACACTTCCTTCTTTATCTCTCCTTTAGGCCCTAATCTCGCATGTTATTTTTGGCCTATGTGTATTCTGGTTTTGAGCCTGATGTAAACTGAAGATAGGGTTATTTTGAGCCCTTCTTCAATATTGAAGAGGGGCTCAAAATAAGCCTATCTACAGTTTGCATCATGCTCCAAAACAGATCACATATAGGCTAAAAATATCATGCAAGAAGATGGCATTCAAGGAGGATATTGAAGCAAGTGCAATATGGAGGGCTCAAACCGGGTTGAGCCCTTAAAGAAACAACAAAATGAGCTCAAAAAAATGATATTTCCAGTTTTGGTCGGAGCTCAAAACAGCAAGCAAAAGGGGCTAAGAAAACTTGCAAAAATGAGCTAGAAAGAGGGAGAAATCAACTCACCCTTGAAGACCAATCCTTTGCTACCTCTTGGACCAAGAAAAGCTGCCTCCTAGCCTCTGAGAAGGCCCTCCAAGCTGCTGGAATGGAGTGGTGGTGTGGTGCTATAGGGTGTAGTGCAAATAGGCCAAGAACAAGGGTCTTTGAACACTCTAACACCCCCAAAATGTAGAGAGAGAGGGAGATATAGAGAGAGAGTGTATATATATCAGATATATATGCCCTAGGTCTGGTTTTTGTTCAACCAAAACAATGGAGGAGGATGACTTTCTTTTATAGAGCAAGGAAAATGACATAAAGCTTCTCAAAGAAGCTATACAAAAGGGTCAAAGGGACCAAGCTTCTAAGAGAAGCTAATGCAAAGGTGCAAGCTTCTTGAGGAAGCCAAGACAAGGGGTCAAAGCTTCCTCAAGAAGCTTTGAGCAAAGGGTGCAAAAAAGAGGGTCAAAAGGGGTGCAAAGGGTGCAAAACAGCCACACACGTGCATGGGGAGCAGAGTCTGTGCATTCCAGCTGGCACAGCTGGCATCCATTCAATTTGTAGAATACTCCGGAAGGTCATCGGCTAGCAAACTTGGTCGGTCAGCCATCTTTTCTGGCCGGTCGGCAATCTATTTGGCCGACCGACCAATGGCCGACCGGCCATTTATTTTGGCCGGTCGGCAGGAAAAATCTGCTCTGCAGGTCTAACTTCAAATGGGTATAACTTCTTCATATGAACTCCTTTTCAGGTCATTCTTGTGTCCACATTCAAGCCCCGGAAGTAAGCTTTCCAATGGCACCAGCCTTGCATCAAAATTCCAACTATGCAAAAAGGTATGCTTGTTTTAGTGAAGGCTACTCAGTTTCAGTCCAACCGGGATGATGCCCAACTTCAACCAATCATATCTCCGCCCTCCGGTCTCGGATTTAAGAGATTCTTGAGTGAAAAATGAAGCCCCGGAAGTCTTCTTTCCAATGGTGGTGACCTCATAACTAAACTCCAAGTGTACAGACAAATAAGTTTGATTTAGCGAGGACTGCTCGTCCTTCTCTTAGCAATTCTTGCCTATCTTCTTCTCCAACTGAGCTTCTCCCCTCTTCTCCTCTTTTCTTCAACTTCAAACCCCTAAGCAAGGTGTTTTGAAAGATTTTTCAAAGATTTCATATCTCTTTCATTCATTTCCACTTGTCCTTGCTCGATTTATCGAAAAGCGCATTTTTTGACAAAATGTGAGCCTCGGAACATCGTAGAAACTTTATTTCAAAAATGTTTTGAAAGAGAGGGTTTTAAGGTCTAAAAACCATTCAAAATAGCTTTGGTCCAAAATGGGGTGTGAAGTTGGGATTTGGCCCTCTCATTGCCGAAGAAATTGAACATTTACCCTGCACACCTTTCATCATCGAGCAAACCATCAGTAGCGCCCAAGTCTTAAGGGCGGTCAAAAATGGGGTGTCTACAGCGAGCCTAGACAAATCTTAGCATAGTTTGGATTAGGCTTAGACAACCTTCCAACCTAACTGAACTTGTTTGAGTTGTACCCCTATCAACATCACTACTCTCACCATCTCCTTAGATCTGGTAGTGACAATAGAAATGGATGGAGAGAAAGGGAAGGGGGAGAATGAAAATTTGGTAGTGATAAATTTAAGGCAAATTATACTAATAGTTCCTATAGTTTGGGACTCGTGTCAATTTGGTTTCTGACTTTTTAATTGTGACGCATTTGACCCTGAATTTTAAATCTTGTTCTAAATAAGAACAATTGAAGATATCATTACTCAATTTTAAAGCAAGTTGTCAATTTGATAAAATATAAACTAATTTAACAAAAATAAATATCAAAAAAATATTTTTGAAATTTTAAAAATTATTTCTACCCACCAAAGATAAAATTATGTAAAATTAATAAATCTTTTACGCATATATTTATTTTATCAAATTAATTTTTATTATATGTTTGGATGATGATCATGTAATGTGTGATTGTTAGGCTTTTAATGTGTACTCAATATGTTTAATATATGAAATATTTTTAGTTTTGAATTTTTTGATTTAATGGATTGATTTAATAACGATATCAAAATGGTCGATATATTTGAGTTTTGGAAAAATAGAAACTAATTTAATAAAAATAAAAACAACCATCCATTACATGATCATTATCCGAACAGATAATAAAAATTAATTTGGTAAATAAATAAATGTGTAAAAGATTTATTAATTTTACATAATTTTATCTTTGGTTAGTAGAAATAATTTTTAAAAATTTAAAAATATTTTTTTGACATTTATTTTTATCAAATTAGTTTATGTTTTATCAAATTGACGACTTTGCCCTGGAAATTGAGTAATTGTATTTTTAATTGTCCTTATTTAGAACAAGATTCAAAATTTAGAGTCAAATATGTCATAATTGAAAAGTTAAGGACTAAAGTAACACAAGCTCCAAACTACATGACCGTTAGTATAATTTGTCCATAAATTTATCATTGATAACACTAATTAATTACTTTCTGTCACTCTCATATCCACACTCACTTATTCATTCACAAAAAACCAACACACACAATTGCATTGTAACTAATAAAAAATAAAGTAAGATTGAAAAATTTATTATTGTAATTTTATTCATTGATAAATTTATTTAGATTTTATTCACCCAAAAAAATTTATTTAGATTTTACAAACAACAAATTTGGTACTAGATCTTTACTAGCGCGCAGAGAGAGAGAGAAGATCTCACTAGTAAAAGCTTTGATTACCATGTAATGGCTACATCTTGACGGCCAAGATAGTTACAGTACCAAATCAATGTCTAAAATAGTAGATCGATACTGTAAATGACCAGATTTAAACGGTCGCTCTAAAGATTAGCGATGGTGAAATGTAGATCGGTGATGGTGGAGGTGGTTAGTGATCGGTAGTGGTGGATCAACGACGATAGAATATAGATAAGAGATGATAGTGCAGATCGGCGAAAAAAAATTGTAGATCAATGATAATGAAAGTAGAGGTGGAGGTGATGGGTGGTGATCTGAGGCTATTAAAATGATAGTGGAGAGAGAAAGAGCTGCCTTTGGCCTTCACAAAATAAAAATGAGAATAAAATAAGTATTTTATAATTTTTTAGTGTTTTTAAAAGGTGTGTAAGACATGTAATTCAATAGGACTCACTTGAAATTTTTCCATAGACTAGTTTATCACGCGGCTCACATTGGATTCATTTATATTATTATTCACAAGGCTCATGTCAAGAGACAGGCTAGTTTGTCAAATAATTATTCTATTTTTCAGAAATTTTATATTGGTTGTGTCCGACTAATAGTAAGAAGACAACTGAATAAATAGCCCTAATAATAAGGAGAAGGTAGACAAACTATAATATATCATTAGCTAAACACATGAATATGTAATCACCCTAACCTACTAGATAATTTCTACAGTTTGTCAAAGTCATTATACTACTAGAAAATGCCTTTTTGCATCGGCTAGTGGCGGGTTTGGCAAACGCAACATTTGTAGGGCCGATCCTGACATTTGGGGTTAAGGTGAATTTAAAAAATGAAAGCTCCTCTTACATTAAAAAAAGAAAAAAAGTTTATGAATAAAATGATTAGTTATAATTTTTTATTTATTTGTAGTTATAAAAAAATTTATTTGCACACATAATTATTAAAATTATAAACAAAACAATTTAATGAAACAAAATTAGGACCAAAAAATTAGAAAAAAATTATTCAATTAAAACTAATAAAGACCTAAGTAAAAAAATTGGGGCAAAATTATTTATTCCACTAAAATCTAATAGATAAAGAAGGTTATAAAAAAAATTTAGGGCCCATATATTGTATGTATTGTTCTTCTTGAGCCCAAACACTTTTTTTTTTAATATATATTTTCATTTTAATAAATATGGACAAAACTACACTTATAAATAAATATGGGTTAAATCATATATGGACCCAATAAAATATTTTGAGACCCTTTAAAAAAATAATTGAGCCTATAACATTTTACTAAATTTGAAGACCTTATTTTTTGGTCAAAATTTTGATACTTAAGACACAAGCCTTAGGCTAGGGTCGGTCCTGAACATTTGGATCGCTTTGTGTTAACATAAAAGGAACACAAATATGGGGTGAAAAAGCAAAAATATTTGTCGCTGCAGTTAAGCCGTCACTAATTCTTAGTTACCGTAAAATATACTTTTATATTGTATTTGGTTAGGAGATTTGAATAAGGATTTAAAAAAAGAAATGAAAAAAGTAGGTAAATATGAATAAAACATACCTATATTTCACTTAATTTTACACACTTTTTCAATCTCTCTTTTTAAATCCATTCTTAAATTCTCTAACCAAATACAGCGTTAATGCCGCTAACTTTACAGCAAAAAAAAGTTCTTAAAAAATATGAATTTTATTTGCGACCACCCAAATGCCAATGAAAAACATGCCTTAGTGTTAGCTAGTGCCCGGACACGAAAAAGTCCAATATTTATTTGCGACCACCAAGTTGCCAACGCCAAAAAAAATAAAATAAAATAAAATTAGGGAACCATAGCCACAAATACTATCACCTAGCAACTTCTTTGGCCACCCTTTTGTCATCCTAACAAATAAGTCATTTTATTATACAAAATTAATTAGGAATTTGTGACTGGAAGAAAATCCATCACAAATATCCAACAAATTTTTATAAAAGATAAAAGTAAATAAAATTGAACCTATACTACAAAACATTTATTTGTAATTAATTTATAGATTAATTAATCAATAATTATAAGTAGTTATATACATTTGGAAAGTTCCAACATTCATATGTATGTGTGTACCATACCATGACCCATCGATCAACCATTCTCCCAATATATGTATAACTAAGGGCAAATGGTAAGGATCAGATTAGATGGTTGGCTTCTCCTTCTGGGATTTTTCAAGTCAGATCTCTGTATGGGTGGCTTCAAGCTGATGAGGGTCATGTTGTGGAGTTATCAAAATTTATCTGGAATAATATTGCTCCTCCGAAAGCCAAATTTCTATTTTGGCTGGTGTGGAGAGGTAGACTTAAGACTGCTGATTTCCTCCATAGAATTGGTGTGCTGAGAGGTAATTCTATTTCCTTGTGTCTGTTTTGTACTTCTGCCCCTGAAAATATTAATCGTATTTTGTTGCTCTGTCCTTTTGCTTGGAAGTTATGGTCTGATGTTATTGCTTGATGGGGAACTCAATGGGTTCCCCTGGTTCTTTAATTGAGTTGCTTTATTGGTGGTTTGGGTTCAAGTTCAGAAAGAAGGAACTTAGGATCTGGAATGCCATTCCTATTGCTGTGGTGTGGTCTTTATGAAGGCTTAGGAATGAGTGTTTATTTGGAGGAGCTCAACCAAATTTGGAGGCTATATCAGAATTAATCAAAGTCATAGTGGCTTATTGGGCTAAGAATCATCATATTGGCAGCATGTATTTATTTCATGATTTCATCTCCAATTTGGGTCTGATCTGTAGTTGCCTCTAAGGTTGTGGTGTTGTTTACAGCTAATGGTTTGTGTTGCTATGGCTTGTTGTTGGTAGTGGTTCCCTTTACTGTTGGTTTTGGTTGGTTTTTATCAGTGTATATGTAGCAATGTGTGGTGCACTGATTTTTGAGTGGTATGTGTTTGGAGAAATGTTGTGCTCTAGTAATGGTGTGTTATTGGTGTGTGCTTCCCTATTACAGCTGTATTGGTGTTGTTGTTGCTGCTGATTTTGGTTTAGTTTAAATGTTAGCATGGCAGTTGTCCTGGTCTAACTGTAGAGTAGTGGTGTTTTGCTGCTGTGTGTTGTTCTGAAGCAGCTGTATTGGGGTTGTTAATGCATTGGCTACTTTATGGCCTATATGGTGGTTCAGGTTTGTGTGTGTGTTTTATGGAAAGTACTCTAGGTTGGTGGAGTTGAGTGTATTGATATTGTGAAGAGTTGTAGTCTGGGGCAAAATAGAGTTTGTAGATTACTTTACTCAGTGCATGAGTTGGTGTTTATTGTGTAGCAGTTTGGAAGATAATTGGGTTAGTGGGTTGTAATCTTGTAATTGTTCTAAACTGCTGTCTTTAGCTATGTCATAGGGGAGCTTGCTCCAGTTGCAGTGGTCTGTGGTTATGCTGTCACTGGTTTTGTATTGCTATTGTTGGCTGGTTTGTGTGGTTGTTTCTACTCTTAAGTGTTATTTGTTCTTTTCTATTTCCTCGTTTCTTTGTTGATTGGTTCCTCACTAATCTTGGGTCAAGTGCTAGCATATGATTGTGCTTCCTTTGTGGTGCCAACCTAGTTGGGATTGTTTAGGTTAGCTTTGATGCTCTCTACATTTCCCTGCTTTGTTGATGATTGTCTTGTTTTGTATCTTGATCCTTTCATCAATAAAGTTTTTTTGTTGATCAAAAAAAAAAAAAAAAAAATAGAGAGTACTAAGAGATCAAAGTTTCCAAAAAACAAAGGTGGGGAAATTACACCAATCAATGGTAATTTGAAATAAGTATTAATATTTATAAACTTTCCCACTTATTTGTAATAAGTTTTTAAGTTATACACTGGTATGAAATTTTTCCCAAAAAAATATTATGATGAGGACAAGATAACTATTTTGGAATGAGGATATGGTCTTATCCTTGATTGGAATAACTCATCCAAGGGCGGAATCAACCCAAATTTTGATTGATTTTATCCAAAGTCCAATTTGAAAATAATTCAAAAAAATAAAATAAAAATAGAAGTTATAATTCGAGGAAATATCCATTTAAGTGATAATGTTTGAGAAAATCTATTATTTGATAACTCTTCAAAAAAATAAAAAACTATTTTAAGATGTTAACTATAAAAATCCATTTTTCTGGATAATTTAATAATTTTCTGAAATAGTTCATATAACAGGCTAATCACCTCTCTTGATTATTACAATTTTAATAAATACAACAAAAATAAGCCAAGAGTCTCAATAAGTAACCAATTACTTAATAGAAGTCCAAAAAGGACACTACTACCTAGTCTTGGTTTCAAATTGGAATGAAGTGAATTTTATATCATTGGAAATATTTTTAAAATTATGAATAAATGGTCTTGGTAAATTTAAAAATTTAGGAAATTTCCATGTAAAATTGCCTATGAAATCCAAATTCACCGTTGGGTTTACAAGTTTCATATGAGGCTCAAATAAATCATAATGAGACTTACCATGGCTTTAGGTTTGAGAAGGTTCTCTTGATCCAGATTTAGTATTTTGAACCACTTCAAGAATTTCTCGCAGCCTGGATCGTTTCCAGCTTTTGACATTGGCCAATAATCCAATGATGGACTTCAACTATTATAGCGAGTTGAAATGTAGTGTATACACTTACATGAATAGTGTTTACATAAATCTCACTGGCTTATGATACTAGGAAATGTTGTAAATTTAACTGGAAAAATATAACATTTTTTCATAAGCAAATTTTAGTTATACAATTGAATTGATTTATTGCAATATATATATATATATATATATTGGTTAATTTTTTCTCTAATGATGTTACAGGGAGATGTAAAGATCATGAAAGAAATGGGTCTAGATGCTTACAGATTCTCTATCTCATGGTCCAGAGTATTGCCACGTAAGATGATCAATTATATAGTTTCTCTAAATGTTGTCAAATATACATTATATATGCATGGAAGAAGGGTCCTATCTAAGAACACAAGCAAATGAAACCACAATTGTAACAAAGAATTTGTGAAAAATGGGCTCAAATGAAAATGTAAAAAGAAAGTGAGACCCAAAATGAGATTATAATCATTTGATTTGAGTAATCCTAGGCATTTAACAAAAAAGGGGGAAAATATTTTGATAGAAGTTATGAACTAGGATGATCCAATCAGTGGTTACCATACTATTTTTTTTTATCTTTCTTACTTATATTTGCATAATTTTTAGATGATACTTGTAATATTTCTAGGTGGAAAGCTAAGTGGTGGAGTGAACAAGGAAGGAATCAAATATTACAACAACCTTATAGATGAGCTCATGGGAAAAGGTTATGATTCAACTCAATGATGTCATCATTAACTATCTTGTTTGATTTATATAGAGTTCTCCTCAGAAGGAAAATTTTGAATTTCCATAAATTTCCAACCAAGTTAATATGGTGGTAGCAATTTTAAAATTATAATTCATATTGATTGTGGGAATATATTTTCTGAGTACCAACACGTGGCAAGGTGACGCCGACGTGTCAGCCGAGGTGCCACGTGTCCTGGTTGTTATGCCGAGGTCATTTCGGTTAGGCCGAGTTTATCTCCGAAGATATCAGAATCCGAGATAAGCGGATAAGGGATATGGGACAAGAGTCCTAGAATAAAGAGGAGACTTAGCCAAGATAAAGATAAAGCTCTTAGGGAGTTTATTTTTATCTCTTGAGGAGTCCAAAGTAAGTGCTGAACAGGAGTCCATAGAAGTCAGGCTTCTATTGGGACTAGAATTGAGTTAACTATAAAAGAGAGGCACCCCCATGGGTCTAAGGTACGCAATTTATATTCTAAACAAGGAGTTTAGTACTGTTGATTATCTTTGAGAGATATACTGACTTGATCGTCAGAGTGCCCCCGGGTGGAAGAACCACCGCCGGAGTCTTCTCCTTCTATTGCAGGTTTTATAGGTGCCATCTATTCTGCCAGTGTTTTCCAACTGAGTACTAAGTTGGCAGTGTGGTCAGATTTTCACCCACACAATTTGGCGCCGTTTGTGGGAAAGAAAGTAGAATAGATGGCCAGTAACGGATAGAAGGAAAAGATTGGGAACGACACTCCTGCTGGGAGTGGGAGACCTATTGACCTTGATATCGAATGAGAAATGTCCAACGCAGAAACTCATGGACAAGCTCACGGAGTAAAAGACGTCGGCCAGACTGGCGACGTACCGGAGAAACCTAATCGAAGCGGGTACTACAACGAAGGCAACCTCCAGGTATGGAAGGACAGGTGCCTACGAAGGGACGCAGAGGTGAAAGAGATGGCAAACAAATTGGCAGACCTGCAATCGGTCGTCAATTTTATGATGCAAAATAACGTCATGCAGCCACCATACCCGCTGTAGGACACGTCGATGCCAGCAGCCAATGCCCAGAAGAAAGGGCAGAAAGCAATCCCAGAAGCCCCCCAGCACACCAGGAGTGAGAGGCACTCTCACCAGCCTTCCAGGGAAGTCGGGCGAGGGGAGCCGAGAAAAGAAGAGTCCTGAAGGACATGTCACACAAAGGATACAGACCCCAAAGAACATCGGCATGTTCAAGGGCTGGCACTGTGTTTTGACATAACCTACGGAGAAAGATCAAAACGGGCCCACCACGAGGCCGAGAGCAGTATGCCGAAAAGACTGAAGTCAAAAGATAGCCGAGCTCTAGGGAGGAGTAAAGAAGACTTGAGAGACTACCTCAAGAGGAAGCAACAGAATGCCGAAGCCGAGGTAACTTCCCCTATTAAGCCAAGGACACCATTCTCGGTGGAATTGGACAAGTTTGAGGCACCGAAGAGATTCAGTATGCCGAAGTTCCAAATATATGATGGTAAGTCAGATCCCAACTTTCATGTTGGATTATACTTGAATTCAATGGCATTATATAGCAGGAAATGAGTCGTTACTCTGCAAAGTGTTCCCCTCATGTTTCGGGGAGATTACATCAGATTGGTTCCACAAACTACCGAAGGGAAGCGTGAAGACTTGGGAAAGCTTGGCCGAGATGTTTGTGGCCAGGTTCATGACAAACAAGTTATAACCACTGAGGGTGGACGCATTGATGGCTCTAAAGATCAGTAAGGATGAGGGCCTCAGGGCCTATGCAAAGAGATACTATGAGGTATTCAACCAAATACCAGAGTGTAATCAAGAAGTGGCGGTCGTATCCTTCAAGAACGGCCTGAAGGATGACTGTCCATTACGAAAGTCATTGGAAAAAATATTGCCAAAAGGTATGGAGGAACTCATGGCCAGAATCGAGAAGTATACCAGAGCCGAGGAAGATACATCGGGAAGTAAGGAGACAAAGCACGAGAAAGGAAATGGCTCACCGAAGCGAGGCCGAGGTAACAATGGATCCTTCAAACAAGAGGCAGAACTAAGGGTTGTCCAGGCAGTGACAACTGTGTTCCGAATCCCAATTCACAAAGTCCTGGATCAAATCCGGAACCAGCCTTATTTCAGAACACCAGAGAGGACTCCAGGAGAGTTCATGGGAAGAAACATTGGCAGGCATTGTGCCTACCACAATGAAGATGGGCATACAACTCAGGGTTGTAGAGCCCTAAAAGCACACTTAGAAGACCTGGTGAGGCAAGGCCACTTGAGGGACCTTGGCGATGAGGCCAGAACAAGGGAGGAACAGGCAAGACTACCTCAGGTACCCGCAGCACTGCCTCCCCCAACACAGTAACCTCAGGCAAGAGGACCTTGGGTAATTAACGTAATTCACTCAAAGGTCAACGAAAACGAAATCCGAGGAGAGACCCAGAAGGTAAAACACCTACAACATGTCTACCAATTCGGGGAGAAAAGACATCGGGCAGAAGAGTGCCAGGGACCAATGATAAACTTTTCTGAAGCCGACCTAGAGATGGTCCAGCATCCGCATAATGATGCCTTGGTAGTATCCCTCCAGGTTGGGGAGTGCCAAGTGAAACGCATCCTGATTGACTAAGGCAGCTCTTGTGACATCATGTACGTCCGATGCTACAAGGAGCTCAGCCTTCACCCAGATGATATGGAACAATCCAATGGCCTAATGGTTGGGTTCAATGGAACGCCGACATGGCCACTGGGAGCAGTAAGCTTGGAGGTGCAGGCTGGCACCAGAAAGATCAAGACAGAATTCAACATCATCAACACACCCTCCCCTTACAACATCATCTTAGGAAGGCCATGGTTGCATGCGATGGGAGCAGTTCCCTCAACATTACATCAACTATTACGATTCCTAACAGAACATGGGATAGAGGAAGTCAGAGGTGATCAGCTGCAGGCGAAGAATTGCTCCATGGCAGCAATGAAATCTACCTGCAGCATACGAGAGCCAGAAAAGGAAAAAATTGAAGATGAGGGCGTGGAAGTCCTAGAAGACGTTGGCAAGGAGCCAGCCGAGAAGGGCGAAGAGGCACTGAAGAAAATTCTCGTCCAGGATGGGGATGAAGAACGCTTCTTTCTTCTCGGCTCGGGCTTTGACGAAGAAGAGGAAAAAGAGTTGGAAGCCTTTTTGAGAGCAAACATTGAAGTGTTTGCTTGGACACTTTACGAAATGCCTGGCATTGACCCCGAGGTCACTTGCCACAAACTGAATGTTGACAGGTTAGCCAAACCTGTAATTCAACGAGCCAGAAGACCGACGTTGATGCACGTCGAAGCAGTAGAAGAAGAAGTAGACAGACTTCTGGAGGCCAGGGCCATTAAAGAAGTTCACTACCCGACATGGTTATCCAATACAGTAGTGGTAAAGAAGAAGAACGGTAAATGAAGGGTCTGCGTAGACTTTACCAGCCTCAACAAAGCCTGTCCCAAAGACAGCTTTCCTCTATCCAAGATTGACCAGCTAATAGATGCCACTTCAGGGCATGGAAGAATGAGCTTCCTAGATGCCTACAAGGGGTACCACCAGATAGCCATGTACCCCCCAGACGAAGAGAAGACCGCGTTCATCACCCCAAAAGGCCTGTACTATTACAGAGTAATGCCTTTCGGGTTGAAAAACGCAGGAGCAACTTACCAAAGGTTGGTAACCAAAATGTTCAAACATCTGATTGCCCGAACAGTAGAAGTCTACATCGACGACATGGTCGTTAAGACCAAGGAGCCTGAGGGTCATCTCGCCGATCTAAAAGCAGTCTTTAAAATCCTTAAAACATATCGGCTCCGACTCAATGCATCGAAGTGTGCATTTGGAGTTGGATCTGGTAAGTTTTTAGGATACCTAGTGACCATAAGGGGCATCGAGGCCAGCCTAGATCAGATCAAGGCCATCCTAGAGTTGAAGAGCCCGATGTCGGCAAATAGGTGCAGATGCTAACTGGAAGGGTCGCAGCCCTGAACAGGTTCATAAGCAGAAGCTCAGACAAATGCAAACCTTTCTTCAACTTGGTGAAGAAAGCCACGGACTTTCTTTGGACAGAGGAGTGCAAAGAAGCATTAGCCAATCTGAAGAAGTACCTGACCACAGCTCCAGTTCTTTCAAATCCAGAACCTGGGGAGGAGCTGTTCCTGTACTTGGCGATCTCAGAACATGCGATCAGTGCAGTACTAATCCGAGAAGAAAAAGGGGAACAAAAGGCTATTTACTATGTAAGCAAAACCCTGGCCGATGCAGAAACAAAGTATTTACCATTAGAAAAATTGATGTTGGCCTTAGTAATGGCTTCAAAGAAGTTGAACCATTACTTTCAGGCCCACAAAATTGTGGTACTAACAGAACACCCACTGAAGTCCTTGTTGCAACAAGGAGATTTAACAGGAAAAATTGCCAGATGGGTAGTGGCCTTGGGCCAGTATGACCTAAAGTTCAGGCCGAGAACAGCAATCAAAGGCCAAGTTTTGGTCGACTTCGTGGCCGAATTCAGGCTAGAATCCATCGTACACCAGGCTCCGTTGAGCTGAGATGAGCGATGCCCAAGCAAGGAAAAAGAAACACAGCCGAATACAAAAGAACAAAGGAAAGAAGAAAAACTCAGACCCTGCAGCATTTACATCGGCGACTCCTTTCGACTGTTCATTGATGGGAGCTCAAACTGACAGGGAGTAGGGGCAGGAGTAGTATTGATATCTCCAGATAGAGAGATATTGGAACAGTCCATTCAACTGGGGTTCAAGGCCTCAAACAATGAGGCAGAATACGAAGCACTAATTGCAGGACTGAAGCTGGCAGTAGCAGCAGAAGCAGACGAGGTAATAGTTTTTTGTGACTCACAACTTATGGTGAATCAGACAACAGGAGAGTTTGTAGCCCGAGATGAAAGAATGTCGGCATACGTAAAGGAGGTCATCAGGCTAGCAGCCTTGTTTCATAACTGCCGACTACTTCAAGTCAGCCGAGATGATAACTGTCACGCCGATGCACTGGCCAACCTAGCCAGTGCCATACAACGTGGAAAAGTAAGGACAATAATGGTCGACTACTTGTCGGGCCCGAGCATCAAACCACGAACCACAGAGCATGTAGCAATGTGTGTGAACATGGGACCAAGCTGGATGGATGCAATTGTTGCATTCTTGAAAGAAAAAAAGCTGCCAGAAGACCACAAGGAAGCACACAAGGTCAGATTGAAGTCGGCAAGATTCAGTTTGACAGCAGAAGGACATCTCTACAGAAGGTCCTTCACTGGACCCCTTTTAAGGTGCGTACACCCTTTGCAAGTTGAAGATTATTTATATGAAATTCATGAAGGAATTTGTGGAAGCCACGCTGGGGGCAGATCACTAGCTCATAGGGCCATTACCCAGGGGTATTGGTGGCCCTACATGCAAAAAGATACAGAGGCCTACGTAAAGAAGTGTGAACAATGCCAAAGGTTTGCACCTTTGATACACCAGCCAGCTGCTGACCTGAACCCTGTATCCAGTCCTTGGTCGTTTGCCCAATGGGACATGGATCTCGTTGGGCAATTGCCCCAAGCAACTGGGCAAAGGAAGTACTTGCTGGTAGCAACAGATTACTTCACAAAGTGGATAGAAGTAGAACCTCTTGCCAAGATCTGAGATGTGGACGTCAAGAACTTCATATGGAGAAACATCATCACCAGATTTGGGATTCCGATAGCATTAGTTGCCGACAATGGAACACAGTTTGACAGTAAGCTAATTAAGAGCTTCTGTGCAAAGTTCAAGATCAAGAACTACTTTTCAACCCCAAGCTTTCCACAAAGCAATGGACAAGCAGAAGCATCCAACAAAGTAATTCTAGATGGGATAAAGAAGAGGCTGCAGGCAGCGAAAGGAAAGTGGGTAGACGAATTGCCCAATGTACTCTGGGCATATCGGACTACTCCAAGAAGATCAATAGGGGAATCCCCCTTTTGCCATGGCTTATGGCACAGAAGCAGTCATTCCACTGGAGGTCGGCATCCCAGGGATCAGAACCCAGGGAGTTGATAACAGGACTAATGATATACTCTTAGCCCGAGATCTGGATCTTTTAGAAGAAAGAAGAGAGAAGGCTGCCATACAGCTCGCAGCATACCAGCAGCAGCTTGCCAGAGCTTATAATAAGAGGGTCAATCCAAGAGAGTTTCAAGTCGGCGACCTAGTATTGAGAAAAGTCGTCGGCAACAAAAAGGATCCTAGAGAGGGAAAACTTGGCCCAAACTAGGAAGGACCCTACTGAATCACCACGGTATTAGGCAATGGGGCATATCGACTTGAAGATAATGAGGGCAAAGCATTGCCAAGACCCTGGAACACTTGTAACCTGAAATTTTTCTATCATTGAGATTTGACTTGTTTTTTGCCGACGTCATGAATAAAATTTTAGCAAGATTCTTCAACACTTGTGATTGATAAAGATACATAATGTTGTTTCTGGAATGCATAAATAATGAGAAGCCAAGTAGAACTCAGGTTCACATTAGAGGGCAGAGAGAAGACAAAAAGGTTTAACACTTGTTGAAATTTATAGTAATTTACAAGTTGAAGTTAAACCGAAATCATTGTTTAACGCTTGTTGAAATTTGTAGCAATTTACAAGTTAAAGTTAAACCGAAATCATTGTTTAAAACTTGTTGAAATTTGTAGCAATTTACAAATTGAAGTTAAACCGAGATCATTGTTTAACACTTGTTGAAATTTGTAACAATTTACAAGTTGAAGTTCAACCAAGATCATTGTTTAACACTTGTTGAAATTTGTAGCAATTTACAAGTTGAAGTTAAACCGAAATCATTGTTTAACACTTATTGAAATTTGTAGCAATTTACAAGTTGAAGTTAAACCGAGATCATTGTTTAACACTTGTTGAAATTTGTAGCAATTTACAAGTTGAAGTTTGTAGCAATTTACAAGTTGAAGTTAAACCGAGATCATTGTTTGACACTTGTTGAAATTTGTAGTAATTTACAAGTTGAAGTTAAACCGAGATCATTGTTTGACACTTGTTGAAATTTGTAGCAATTTACAAGACAAAGTCAAACTGAGATCATTGTTTAACACTTGTTGAAACTTAAGAAAAGCTTACAAGTTGAAATTAAACCGTATATGTTTTTTACCTTGTTAAAGTTTATGAGAAATTTACAAGACAAGTACTTGCCGAGGTAGTTCCATCAGTTTGTATAACCGAGGTATGTCACCCTGAGAAGGTTGCACAAAGAAGGAAGAGTATATCAAAGGCATGCAAAATATTCCAAGTATAGAGGACATACAAGAGCAGTAAAAGGAAGATAAAGATTCAAGCATTCAGGGAAAGCAATTGCATTTGTACACAAAAGAGGGCACTATGGCCTACCAAAAAGTAATTGTTTAGGAATTACAGAGAAGGCACATTGGCCATGAGGAAAGCATACATTGTTTCAAAAAACAAAGTACAAGAAAGGAAAAGAAAAACATAAAGCTAAGGCTCCTCTCCAGTAGCAGTTGATTGAATTTGAAGTTCAGACGATTGTTGAGAAGCTACCTCGGCTGCCTTCTCCGCCGCAAGCTCAGCATCAATTTCTTGCAAAGTTTCATCAATACTCTTGTCAGCAAAGGTGACATCGGCTGGTGCATTTTCAGGAACAGCTTCCTTGGAAATCTCATCACCCTCCTTATCCTGAGTCAAGTCCAGGACTTGCTCATTCTGAGGAGGGGACTTGGCCCCATCAGCATCTTTGGGCTTCCTCACCAAGACCTCATCTTCAGATTCAGAATCATTATCAGATCGAACTGGTGAAGGAGGTAGAGGGAATGGAAGAGGAATGGCATCAGCATTACGGAAGGGCGAGTCCTCGGGGACATTAAGTTTTTTGAGAAGAGACATCCAACCAAGGGTGAAACCCTTGTTGCATGCCTACTTCACTTGCTGTTCGTAAGCCTCTGTGACATCGGCTATGCCCTGGGCATACGCCTTCTCGTCGGCATCTTTGATTTCGGCTTCTTTGGTGGCCAAGGCCGCCTGAAGCTCCTTTTGGGCCTGGGCCATTTTTTCCTCGGCCTCTCTTTTCTGGGACTCAGCCACCTTCCTAATAGCCTCGGCAGATTCAGCCTTCTCTTCGGCATCGATCTGAGCCTTGATAGCAGCCTTAGCCTGATCTTCCAACTTTTTCATCTTTGATTGAAGACTTTTGTTGGCTTTTTGAAGAGAAGAGAACTCTCTCTTCATGTCGGCCAGCTTCTGCCGATTTTCGAAAGATTAAACAGAAAAAGAGTGGGCATGCTGGATGGCCCGAAAGAACACAAGGTAAAAGTTATTACAAAATTTTCTAAGTACAAAAAAAAAAGAAGAAAATTACCAAGTAAAAGACACTTACTTGGACGGAGCGTTGAAGCATCAAAGCGTAATTCTCATACTCGCTCAACTCGGCGTTTCGGTCAAGATCGCCAGGAAGGAGCAGGGCGGTACTGAGAGCAACGCCGACATTTATGTCATCGGCACTGTCGTTAGCCATAACTGGCTTATCTTCAAGGGTGATTTTGGGGGCCCAGGGAACATCATGTTTTTTTGAGCCCGAGGTGGTTGCTGAGGATAACCTCAGCTTCTTCGATTTTGGGGATTCGGATGGCTGGGCCTCTGAGCGCCTCTTCCCAGCAGAGGGTTGAGATTTGTCACTCTCAGCCAATTTGGAGATCGGCAACGTATCCTCAGACTCGATCTGAGTTACCTTAGCCTTTGGCTGAGTCTTCTTTATTCTTTTCAGCTTCGGAGGAGGTTAGGTTTGTGCTGGTTGATCGTCAACGGATAACGGAATACTGGCCAGAAGATCTTTTGCAACTGGTTTTGGGCGACCCATCTCGGCAGAAGAAACTGTTCGGCGTCGACGGCGGCGTTGGGATGTTGGAATCAAGTATGGAGCTGAGGTTGACGGTAGCTTAGCTGGATCAGAGGTTGATCCTTGGTCTGTCCGAGATGTGAACGCAGTTTGTGGAGTTGTGGCAGAGGGTGGAGAAAGGTTTTTCTTCTTCCTCCTAGGGACGTCGGGCAAAGTTGACTTGTATGTTGGAATAAAATTGAGAAGCAGAGGCGCCTTCCATTGTGGACTGGCAAGTCCAAAAGTTTCTTCAAATCCTTATTGGGAATGAAGGATTGACGAAAGTTTTTTGGTGGCTTAGGCACAGCTGCAGGAGAAACAGACATTAAGAAATAGATAAAGTGTGAAAGACTTTAGAAAACAAGTAAGTATGAATGCAGGGCTCTCACCATTACCCTCTACAGAGACTGAATGAGGAAGAGGGAAGAGATGGAGATCCTCATTTGGGGCGAACTCCCAATTCCCCGAAGTTATGAAATAGTCATCCCCAGCTCCCTTATTGGAGTCAGGGAGGTCGGCGACGATTTTGTATTCGGTTGACCTCGGCTTAAGGTAATAAACGTAGCCAGTGTCTTTTTTGAGGCCACACATAGTGTACTAGAATTGGATATCAACTAGAGTGATCCTAGCGTTTTCTTGTTTGGCTAGTGCTATGATACCATTGATGGTTCGATAAGAATTGATGGCAAGTTGCATTGGGTTCAATTTGTAATAATAAAGTATTTCACGGAAAAGGGTGTTAAGTGGGAGCCGAAGTCCACACTCAATAAAGGCAACTACAGGGAGGGGCATGGAGTCATCAGTAAGCATGATGGAGTCATCATCTCCAGCCAACCGTAGATTGACATCGGCTGGGATTTCAAACTCCTGCTTAAAATATTCTAACTTGGATGGGGTATTTACCCTATGTTTCCACATACCCATGATATCGGCCTGAATTAGAAGGGCTGGATTTCAAAAAAAAGATGTTTTCGAGAGGGTTATTTGGACCTCAGCAAAAACCTAGGCAAATGCTGGTTTTAGTTTTTTCCAAAGGAAATTTCTACAAGCAAATCCCAAACCTAGATCTATGAAAATGAAGATTGAAGGCACAGATCTGGAAAAGACACAAAAAACAGAAACAAGAACAAGTTTCAGAACCAAGAACAGAGATGGTCTATCAAAAACATAAAGAATACAAAGGGTTGAGGGCCAAGAACAGTGGCAAAACGTGCAAGAAAATTGTGAACAGTACGTGTATTCAAGACATAAGCAACGAACAAAATCAACGCACTCATGTGTATGATTCGCAAAATCAAATGTTTGAGCAAGGCAGTAATGACAACAAGTTCCAAAAAAAATCAAGAACTGAAATAAGAAGAAACAGTTGCTTACCAGAAAAAATGAAGCCGGTGTAAGGATCGCCGAAGTCAGACGACGGTCGTAGAGGCAACGAAATAGTGAAAAACATGCCGGAATGGGTGAACGGAACGAGTTTCAGAGCAAGGAAGCTTGAACAATGGGGGATTTGGGAAGAAAAGCCATAGAGAGAGAAAGAGCTTTAGCACGAATAATGCGAAGTAAAAATCGGAAGGAAGAGGGAAAAAGTTTTGTAAAAACTTGAAAAGGCGCCGAAATCGCATTAATGAACCTAGAATGACGAAACCGTCAGACGGCGCACACAGACGCAAGACGGCTTACAAGCGCGTCACAGGCACGATCCAGTAAGGATGAAACAAGTGGAATGAAATAGTTGAATAAGTATTGCGTGACAGCTCGTATGTTAAAAAGAACTCTGGGAGTCCTTAGTCTTCATGAAGGCATATCGGCCTGAAGTGAATGATCTCGGCTGGGAAATATTAAGCTGACGTACTGGAAGGAAGTACCGATATAGGTTCCATCACCTCAGAATGCCGAGGTAATAGAACCTAGGGGCAGTTGTGGGGATATATTTTCTGAGTACCAACACGTGGCAAGGTGACGCCGACGTGTTAGCCGAGGTGCCACGTGTCCTGGTCGTTATGCCGAGGTCATCTCGGTTAGGCCGAAGTTATCTCCGAAGATATTGGAATCTGAGATAAGTGGATAAGGGATATGGGACAAGAGTCCTAGAATAAAGAAGAGACTTAGCCAAGATAAGGATAAACCTCTTAGGGAGTTTATCTTTATCTCTTGAGGAGTCCAAAGTAAGTACTGAATAGGAGTCCATAGAAGTCAGGCTTCTATTGGGACTAGGATTAAGTTAACTATAAAAGAGAGGCATCCCCGTGGATCTAAGGTACGCAATTTATATTCTAAACAGTGAGTTTAGTACTGTTGATTATCTTTGAGAGATATACTGACTTGATCATCGGAGTGTCCCCGGGTGGAAAAACCACCGCCGGAGTCTTCTCCTTCTGTTGCAGGTTTTATAGGTGTCATATATTCTGCCAGTGTTTTCCAGCTGAGTACTAAGTTGGCAGTGTGGTCAGATTTTTACCCACACATTGATGATATTTTTTCTTAGAGTGATTACCCAAATTTTTCATATATATATATATATATATATATATTCTATAGCATCTCTCTCCTCAAAATTATCTTATCTTCTTATGCTGACATTTGTAGGTATAAAACCATTTGTGACCCTTTTCCATTGGGATCTTCCCCAAGCATTGGAAGATGAGTATGGTGGTTTCTTAAGCCCAAAAATTGTGTAAGTAATAATATATTCATCTAATGATTCAATTTTTTATCTAGTCAATTTGTGATATTTGTATATATTTAAACTAGATAGAAGCTTATGAAAATTCCCTATTTTTGTTTTTAAATTAAATTGTTAGTTCATACTGAATATATATATAAAGGGAATAAAGCAAATTGCTTTTTCTCTTATAGTTTTGAGATGGTTAATCTCTTCATTTGAAATCAAAATATGTTCTGAATTGTTGAGTTTTTGTTTTTCCCCTTCTTTGTTTTTGATGGTTGTCAAATGGTATATTTAAGTCAAACTAGGGTGAACAGTTGAATCCTTTATTTTCATCGCAAAGCCTTGCAAGTGGGATAGCTCAATTTATTTTTTAAGAATTAAAAAATAAAAATCATAAAATTTGATGAAAAAATTAGATTACTATACTATCAAACAATATATATATATATATATATATTATAGAATATTGAAAGACATTTCCATATGAAACCTAGACTTTAACGGACATGGAATGCCTGCTACACGGCAGGGATGCTGTGCTCCAAAAACGGCACCGTTTTTGTCCTTTTTTCTTTTTTTCGTTTAATTGCTTTCTTTGCTCACTCTATGTATGGCAATTTTTTCTCTTTTGACCTTTAATTTTTTTATTTTTTGTTTTTTTCACTTTGACACTACATGCTTTAAGTTTTGTTCAAAATTAAACAAAAAAATGTTACGGTAATTGACACGTGATAAAAAATATATTAATATATTTGAGTTTGGATTTATGTTAAATTTGTGAGTTATATATAATAAAATATTTTTATATCACGTGACTATTAATATATCATTTTATATCTAATTTTGGACATAAATTAGCTTTTAAAGTATTAAAAAAAAAATTGAAACATGAAGAGCTAAAGAGGGGGATAAAATTATTTACCTTAATTGTACACTACAAATTTAAATTATGGAAGTATTTCTCATAGTATTTTTTAAAAAAAACAAATACACTAAAAGATATGCATAATTAAAAATGTGCAAATCATATTATCTTGAATGTCGCACACTAAATTTAAATCTACACAATACAATTTTATTTTTTTTAAATAGTTGCACTACATATTCAAATTTTGTTCATCAATAAAGTTTCATTTGCCGATCAAAAAAAATATTCAAATTTTGTATAAATTTCAAATAGTTTTTTTAAATATTACTTTTGGTACACTACATTTCTTTTAATCTATTTATAATCTTTCTTTATAATTTATTTTTCTTACTGTATTAAAAATTAGGGTCATATTAATGACAATTTAAGAAATTCTAATAAGAAAAAGAAAGCCTCAAGAAATTTAAAATCTCAATACAATTTTTACATATATCATTTTTTTTACATATCTAGTAATGTTACACAGAAAAAGTAGGTGTAAATTTAAACATAGTGTGGCGTAAGGTATATTCAAAATGAATATAGTTCATAAATTTTGAATTATAAATACGTTTTTTTTTTTATTTTACAATAATATTATGCACCAAAAAACGTGGTGTAAGTTTAAACTTTTACTGTTGTGTAAAAAAGTTGAAAAGTGGCTATGTGGAACCTTTCATGAGAAATGGAACCAATGCATAGTTATTTTAATTAAACAAAAAATAGGATTAAAAAAAAAAAAAAAAAAAAAAAGCAAAACGGTACTGTATTAGAGCACAGCACATCCTGCTGTGCCTAGTGCACAGTAAGGACCCCGTGTCGGACTTTAGCATTCGATTGTAACCTAGAAATGGAAGTAGTCATAGAATTTAATTATTAGTCATAGAATTGAATTATTAGACATATAGGTGAGAGGATTGGCTGCTCTAGGAGAGACATGGGGATGAAGCATTTTAATGAGTTTATTGAGAAATGTGAGCTCCATGACTTACCTCTTCATGGTAGGAAATACACTTGGTGTAATGCCCAGGAAGCAGAGAAATGGAGCCGCATAGACAGAGTACTCCTCAGCCCAGAATGGTTGACCCCGTGTCGGACTTTAGCATTCGATAGTAACCTAGAAATGGAAGTAGTCATAGAATTGAATTATTAATCATGAAGTCCTGAAGTTAATATGTAAAACATTGTAATGTACCTGTGTCATATTCCAACATTGATGATCGACTTTATAGGGATGATTTCAAAGGCTTTGCAGAACTTTGCTTCAAAGAATTTGGCGATAGGGTGAAGCACTGGATCACCTTGAATGAGCCGTGGGCATATAGCATGAATGGGTACGCAGTTGGTAGCTTTGCACCAGGTCGATGCTCTTCATGGCTACAATTAAATTGCATTGGTGGAGATTCAAGCACTGAGCCATATATTGTATCACACCACGAACTTCTCGCTCATGCAACTGCAGTAAATTTGTACAAGCGACAGTATCAGGTGTCACTTGAAAACCCAAAGGAAACTACATATATAATTCACATTATTATCAAAGAGTTTTGAAGTATATGCTAATTTTAATGCTACTTCCTAATCATAGTCGATGGAAACTAAAGTAATTTTATGTTTAAGAATAGATTTGCTACATATGATAAATTTTTTATACAAATATATTAGATGGTTTTGAGTTACTCAAACGATGGAAATGTAAACAGACATCACAAAAGGGAAAGATTGGAATTACACTCATATCACATTGGATGGTACCTTTCTCAGAAGAAAGACAAGACCGTACTGCTGCACTAAGGGCCCTCGATTTTATGTTAGGATGGTGAGTGTTTTATAATTTTCCTTTTTGTGATAACGCATATATGGTACTGAACAATGTTGTCATAAGTAGGGTCATCAATTTATAATATGTCCTAACTATGTTTTACCTTGTGTACTGGAGGTTTATGGACCCTCTAACAACCGGTGACTATCCACATACAATGCGAACTTTTGTGGGAAAACGACTTCCTAAGTTCTCCAAAGAACAGTCCAAGATGTTAAAAGGATCATTTGATTTTCTTGGACTGAACTATTACACCGCTAATTATGCAGCATATGCACCAAACTCCAATAGTGTAAATGTCAGTTTTTTAACAGATTCTCAGGTTAACCTTACAAGTTGGTAAGAAGTAGAAATTTAAGCAATTCTTCTTGTGGAGCTTGTTTAAATTTAATATATTTACGAACTTGCATATGAATAGAGATTTTTCATAATCAACTCCATAACTTTACACGATCTTGCAGGCTGCTTCAACTTGGCTTTTTGTTTATCCAAGAGGCATTTATGATATTCTTCTCTACGTGAAGAAAAAATATAACAATCCTCTTATTTATATCACGGAGAATGGTAATTAGTTCATTAATAATTTTGCATTAACATAAAATTGTTTCATTTAGTAACATATAAATCTAATAAATTTGTAATTACAAATTAAGTTTACAATAAACATTCTTAGCCCATTCATTTCAGGGATTGATGAGGCAAATAATGCTACATTATCACTTGAAGAAGCCCTTGCCGACAACATGAGGATACATTACTATTATCACCATCTTTCTTTCCTTCTACAAGCAATCAAGTAAGTTCTGAAGATGACTAATAAATAATGTTGCATTTACAAAATATATGAGTGCCAAGGTTACACTACTAGCAATTATTAAAAAAAAAATATTATTACATATGAAGTTTGTTGTTGATTTTGTTTTTCATATAGGGATGGTGCTAATGTGAAAGGATATTTTGCATGGTCACTTTTGGTTAATTTTGAATGGAGCTCGGGTTACACAGTTCGTTTTGGCATCAACTACGTAGATTACAAAAATGGTTTGAAAAGATATTCCAAACTTTCAGCCAAATGGTTCAAGAATCTTCTCAAAAATGGAGGCATATGATTGAAAATGTAATTCTCCAATAATTTTGCATCCTACAAATGTAATAGTAAAATAAGTTAGATTCTTCTCTACACTTTGTAATGATCTCTAGCAACATTGTTTATGCTTTTAAACATAATTTAATGGTCATGCAAGAAAGAGATGTAACTGAAATAAATCAATAACAGTTATCAAAAAATCTGTTACATTTCACAAACCAAAAGTATCAAGACCAACTATTATTATTAGAATGCATATATTGATCACAATCACAAATTTAGCTAATACTAAACAAATTTGCCTTCAAAATAAAGAATATTCTCCTGTCTAGATAGACCAAGAGAAACCATTGTTCACTTTTTCAAGGATTTGTGCACGATTGCGATTTTCAAAGGTCACATTCTCATGACTTTCCTTGAAAAAGCCAAACAACTAAGGATCACTAACAAGTCAGTCGGGATTGCCCAACCCACAAACTAGTTGTCCAAGGGCCTAGCATAGACCCAGCCTTTTGGCTTTGACCAATCAACAACCAATTCGAGTTGGGCCTATTCTAAAATCTAAAGCATATCCCACTCATAGACCCTAGCCTTGCGAACCAAAAGCAAGTAAAATTTGCTTTTGAAACCATTAAGCTAGTTTTTTTGGCCTTAATTTGCTTAAAATCTCCTTAATTTTTATTCATTCATTCATTTATTTTTTGACATTCTTAGGTATTTTTGGTTTTGCCTTTAAGATGGGTTAATATATATATATATATATATATATTAGTTAGTTTATGATTTTCATAGTTTGAAACTAGTAACTAGAGTTACAATTGTTGTATATAAAACTAACTGTATAGAAGCTATTTTGTGGAATGAAATATTAGTTTCAGATTCTCTTTATGGTATCAGAGCCTTCTAGCTCTTGCGAGCATTAAGACCTTCATCTTCAATCTATCAATGATGAATCTTCATCAAGAATCAGCAATGGCAGCTTCTTCATCAGGTATATCTACCAGTGCTTCTTTACCTTCCAATCTCACTCTGCTCATCTCTAATCTAAATTCGTTTGTTCCAATCAAACTTGAGACTACAAATTATCTGATATGGAGAAGTCAATTCCAAAACATATTACGAGCCACAAATCTACTTGGATTTGTTGATGGATCAAAGAAATGTCCTTCTTCCACAATTCTGGATGAGAATCATAATGCTGTAGTCAATTCAGACTACACAGAATGGATTACTGTTGATGCACATTTACTTAGTTGTATTACTGCTACACTGTCTTCATCCATATACACATCTGTTCTGCATTGTCTCACTAGTCATGAAGTATGGACTACATTGGCTACAAGATTCACTTCCTTGTCTAGATCACATGTACATCAATTGAAAACTAAGCTCAATCATCTTACCAAGAAGAATTCAACAATGGAGGACTATCTCTGTCAAATCAAGACTATTGCTGATCACTTAAGTCTTGCTGGCTCACCAATTCATGATCAAGATCTGGTTTTACTTACTCTAAATGGACTACCTGATGAGTACAATGCTTTTAAAACATCCATTCGTACCAGATCTGAACCTATCTCCATTACTGCCTTATCTTCCTTATTATGTTCTGAATCCATTCATATTGAAGTCTTTCTTAAACAAGCTCACACATCAGATCTTTCATTTGCTTACACTGCTACCAGACCTTATTCTAGAGGAAGTGCTCGAGGTTACAACAGAGGTGGATACAAAGGTAATAATTCAGGAAATTCAGGCAGCAGATTTTTTAAACATATGAACAGAGATGGAGGACAAGGTAACATCTATAGAGGTGGAGGACATATAACAACTTTCTAACTAACTAACACATCACTATATGTAACACACGCACCACTATCTCTAACTGATTTGTAACAGATTTGTATAGCTTCTGCTGTATCAATCTGCTGCAGAAAGAAGCTCAGCTCTGTGGCTTCAACTACAGCTCAACTTCTCTTCTTCTGCAGCTATAGGCTGATCTGTAGCTACTGTAGTTGTTGCAGAGACATTATCAGGCCCCTTCAAGCTGATGGGAGAGGGAAGAACCATAAGCTTCGACTGAAGATAAGAGGCAACATATGCTTTAGACTGTGATCCTCTGCCTTGTGAAGAAGAGGAGTGAAAAGATTGATCCATTCTGTGCCAGCAATCCATGGCTGAGTGGTTTGCTTTGCGACATATTTGACAAATCAGTTGTGAATGCTGCAAAAATGAAGATCTTCCACCACTTCTGCTGCTCCAGAATTTCAGTTTCAGTCTGCCTCTGCTGCATCTATCCCAGAATATCAGGCTACCTCTGCTGCATCTGTTCCTAGTTCAAATTGGTTCTTAGATTCTGGAGCCACCACTCATTTCACCAATGATCTTAATAATTTCACTCAATTTCAGCCTTATCAAGGCTCTGATCATGTCACTATAGGAGATGGTTCTACTCTGCCAATTCATCACACTGGAAATGGTTTGCTTCCTACACCAAGTACTTCTTTCTATCTTCATAATTTGCTTCATGTTCCTTCCCTTTCTACCAATCTTTTGTCAGTTCATCAATTCATAAAAGATAACAACTGCACCATTACTTTTGATGCTGATTGTTTCATTATACAGGACAAGTTTTCCAAGCAAATTCTGCATAAAGGTCATCACACAGCTGGTCTTTATTATCTCTCAGCTTCATCTGTTGTTCCTGGAACTTCTTCCACAACTTGCTTCAAAACTTCCACTAGACCTTCTTCTTGCAGCAAGAGCACTTGGCATAGTAGATTAGGTCCTTCTTCTTGCAGCAAGAGCACTTGGCATAGTAGATTAGGTCATCCTTCTAGTAATAAGCTACAAGTGCTTGTATCCCACAATTTGTTACCCACTAATGTACCTAGTTCTAATGATAATAAGCTGTGCTCACATTGCTGTGTTTCTAAGAGTCATAGGTTGCCATTTCATCTGTCCAATTCCACTGTAAATCAACCATTGGCTCTTATTCATTCTGATGTATGGGGACCCTTTAATGCATCTATTTCACATTTTAAGTACTATGTTCTTTTCATTGATGATTACAGTAAATTTACTTGGCTATTTCCTCTGACTTACAAAAGTGAGGTATTTTCTAAATTTGTTGAATTCAAGGCCTTTGTTGAGACTCAATTTACCACTAAGCTTCAAGTCCTTAGAAGTGATAATGGAGGGGAATATTTAGCAAATAAGTTTCAGCAATTTTTAAAAGATAAGGGCATTGAACATCAACTTAGTTGTCCTCATACTCCTGCTCAGAATGGAGTAGCTGAGAGGAAGCATAGGCAGTTAATTGAAACTACTATTGCCCTAATGCATCAATCTGCTCTTCCATTAACCTATTGGTTTGATGCTCTTGCCACCTCAGTATTTCTTATTAACAGACTTCCTACTTCCAAGCTTAGTAATCTCACTCCTTTTCAAACTTTGTTTCATCACTCACCTGATTACTCCTTTCTCAAAGTGTTTGGTTGTAGATGTTTTCCTTGGCTGAGACCTTACACCAGTCACAAACTTCAGCCTAGATCTGTCCCTTGTGTCTTTATTGGTTATGTTCCCTCTACCAAAGGGTATAGATGTCTTGATGTTGCTACTGGCCATATTTTTGTTTCCAGACATGTCATTTTTGATGAGAATACCTTTCTATTTCAGTCTCCATCTATGTCTTCTCCTCAGTCTGTTCCTTCTTCACTTTCTCAGTTGCACACTTTCTTTTGGCCTGTCACTGATTCAGTCAATTCCTGTTCTGGTTCTCATCCTACAGGTTCTTCTCTCCCTGCTGTAAATTCTATTTCCTCTACTCCAGTTCTGTCTGGTTCTCATTTGGCTCCCTCCTCTAGTTCTGAACACCTTGAAGTTGCAGGTTCTGGTTCAGTTTCTGTCCCTGATACAGTTGTTGTTTCTGGTTCTAGGCCTGCTGATTCTAGACCTGCACCTGTTGCAGTTTCTGGTTTTGTTCCATCAATTCCCATTTCTTCCATCTCCATTGATTTACCTTTTCCTGCTTCTACTTCAAATACTCATCCCATGCTCACCAGGTCTAAGTCTCACTCTCTCCATGCTGAGTCTAAGTCTCACTCTCTCTATGCTGACTGCCTTCTCACTTCTTTTTCTCCCACTGAACCTGATACTTTTCAAGCTGCTTCTGCCTCTCCTAAATGGCAGGCAGCTATGTTAGATGAGTTTCAAGCCTTGCAAAGACAAGGCACTTGGTCTCTTGTGCCTTTACCTCCAGACAAAATTGCTATTGGCTGCAAATGGGTTTATAGACTTAAAAGAAATTCAGATGGCTCCATTGCTCGGTATAAGGCTCGACTTGTAGCCAAAGGGTTTCTCCAAACTGAGGGCATTGATTATCATGAGACTTTTAGTCCTGTTGCCAAGCAACCTACAGTCAGAGTTCTTCTATCCTTAGCTCTACATTTTCAATGGTCTATTCGGCAGCTGGATATATCTAATGCCTTTTTGCATGGTGTTTTAGAGGAGGAAGTCTATATGCAACAACCTCAAGGATTCATTGATGCTTCTCATCCTACTTTGGTTTGCAAGTTGCATAAAGCTCTTTATGGTCTTAAACAGGCTCCCCGGGCATGGTTTTCTACCTTCTCTTCCTTTTTACTATCTTGTGGCTTTATCTCTAGTCATTGTGATTCATCCTTGTTTGTCAAGAAGACAGCAGACTCCATTACCATTCTCCTCATTTATGTTGATGATATCTTGTTAACTGGTAGTGATGGTACTTATATCACTACTTTGATTAATCAAATGCATGGTGCTTTTGCTATGAAGGAGCTTGGGTTGCTTAATTACTTCCTTGGCATCTCTGTGTCCTCATCTCCTATGGGCTATTTCTTATCTCAGCAAAAGTATGCTTCTGAGTTGCTTGTAAAAGCTAATATGGCTGACTGCAAGCCATACTCTTCTCCCATGGCTCTTAAACCTTCTTCTTCTCCTAATGATCATTTACCTTGTTCCAACCCATCTCTCTACAGAAGTATTGTTGGAGGCCTCCAATACCTAACCATCACCAGACCAGATATTGCTTTTGCAGTGAACTTTGCTTGTCAATTTATGCACCAACCTCTTGTTCACCACTTTGTTATGGTTAAACGACTGCTCCGCTATCTCAAAGGCACTATTGGCTATGGTCTGCAATTTAGTCCTGGACCTCTTACACTACATGCTTTTTCAGACTCTGATTGGGCTGGCAATTCCCTGGATAGACGTTCCACTACTGGCTTCTGTGTTTTTCTTGGTCCAAATTTGGTATCCTGGTCTGCCAAAAAGCAGCCTACTGTGGCTAGATCCTCCACTGAAGCTGAATATAGAGCACTGGCTCACACTGCTGCTGAGCTCAGTTGGCTTGGCATGCTTCTCTCTTAATTGCATGTTCCTTCTCCTTCTCCTACTTTATGGTGTGATAATATATCTGCTATATCTCTGTCTTCCAATCCTGTTTTTCATGCCCGAACTAAACATATCGAGGTGGACTATCACTATGTTAGAGAAAGAGTGGCTGCTAAACAACTCTCCATTTGTCATATTCCAACATCTGATCAGGTGGCAGATATTTTCACCAAACCTCTGTCTCTTTCCCGCTTTACTTATCTTCAGTCCAAGCTTATGGTTCTTCCCTCTCCCATCAGCTTGAAGGGGCCTGATAATGTCTCTGCAACAACTACAGTAGCTACAGATCAGCCTATAGCTGCAGAAGAAGAGAAGTTGAGCTGTAGTTGAAGCCACAGAGCTGAGCTTCTTTCTGCAGCAGATTGATACAGCAGAAGCTATACAAATCTGTTACAAATCAGTTAGAGATAGTGGTGCGTGTGTTACATATAGTGATGTGTTAGTTAGTTAGAAAGTTGTTATAACTGTACCTTAGGTTAGTTAACTAGTAACTAGAGTTACAATTGTTGTATATAAAACTAACTGTATAGAAGCTATTTTGTGGAATGAAATATTAGTTTCAGATTCTCTTTATATCCCACTCATAGACCCTAGCCTTGCGAACCAAAATCAAGTAAAATTTGCATTTGAAACCATTAAGCTAGTTTTTTTGGCCTTAATTTGCTTAAAATCTCGTTAATTTTTATTCATTCATTCATTTATTTTTTGGCATTCTTAGGTATTTTTGGTTTTGCCTTTAAGATGGGTTAATATATATATATATATATATATATTAGTTAGTTTATGATTTTCATAGTTTGAAATTTTCTTATGATCCAAAAAAATTTATTTAAAAAGAAAATTTAGTGTATTGAGTAATTACGTGAATGAAGATGATGCAATAATAAAATAATTCAATATTTCATGTGTGACATTATCCGTCAAGTGATGCTAAGGATTTATTTATTGTATTATCGATTACTTCTAAAAAATTGTGAATAGGTTAAAAGATGTTGGGCTTAGATTACAAATTTTTAGAGTTAAAAGTTGTTGGGATAAATTTTTTACAAATTTGAGCAACCTTGCATAGTGAAAACAACATCAATCTATGAAGATATAAAATTACAGAAATCTGAAATTACCAACTAATCCACATCAAACAAACATAGACTGAATTTCCAAAACTTGCGTGGAAAAGTCTAAACTTTAAACCCCACGTCACTAGACTTTGCTCTTATTTTGGTCTTTTTTGGATCTTGCAAGCTCCACATATTTTCCTCCATCATCGAACAACTATAAGAAAAGGAATCACAACCCATGTAGGATTTGCAATGATATAATAAACATAATAGTAATACAAGCTAGCCGCAAACTTATCACCTTCCAAGTAAGAAGTCAAATAATGCACACCAAGTCCACAAAGATGACACACAGAAATACCCAATTGAAGTATGTAACTGTATGGCTTCCTTGTGGCAATTACAACAAAATGGTTCTTTAATGACAAAATCACTTCATCTCAAATAGTGAAATTTTCATCACCAAATTGATCTACAATGGAATAATTTCATCACCATGTTCATCTTTTATTAGTTGTCGCTAAAAGTACCTAGTGACGAAATTTTATTTTGTCGCCTATTATTGTTATTTGTTGAGGAAACATTTCGTCGCTCAATGCTAAATATTTGTCACCTATAACGTCCATTTCAATTTAATGACGAAATACTGAATAGGTGTGACAAAATTATTTGTTGGGATTAAAAAGTTTTAGTGACCCGGGGGGGGGAGGGGATATTTGCAATTTATATATATATTTTTCAATAAACAATCCCTGTACATTTTAATAATATATTCAATAAAATATCTAATCCAAATCAATATAAAATTAAACTGTTCATTTTCATAAAATAACACAAGCAAAATACATGTCTCATAATATTAAGAAATTAATATATAACATGCAAACTATAACATCTATTCTAGTAAAATCAAAAATTACAACACAATCAAAATAAGCTGTGCATTTTAATAACATGTTCAATATAATATTCATTACAAATCATTATAAAAACATGTTCATTTGCATAAAGTAACAACATAGTCAAAATATATGTTTGATAGTATCAACAAAAAGATAAGATCCATCACAATATAAACATAACCCATAACAACATAGTCCAAATACGTGTTTGGTAATATTAACAAAAAGCAAAACTACACTATGATGAATACATGTCTAATAATATCAACAAAAAGCTCTTGCTATGCAGGTTATCAAATTCGTTCACCTCCAATCTACCATTACGGAAAGAAAAAATAAATAAATAAATAAAAAACAACAACAAAAGGTTAAGGTAATCATTCACTAAATATGTTAACATGCAACCTAGAAGAAAAAAAATAAAAATTTCGAAGTAAATTTCAAACCAAAATTTATTGTGCTTGTTCCATAAATTTTTACAACTTACATTAGTTCCTCCAAGGTGTTCATGATGTTTCCCGAGCATTTTAACGACTATTTCAAGCCTAATTGTTTTCCAACCGAGAGTCTTATGATTGTTCTGTAAGTTTTCACAACTTATGTTGATCCCTTCCAAGGTGTTCATGATAATTTCTAGACCTTTTCATGCCTATTTAATGATTTTACCCCTCGATGGCTTATTTTCATGCTTAAGTGTTGGAAATTTACAAATTTCAAAGTAGTTTTTAAATTGGGAGTCACATGCTTGTTCTATAAGTTTTCACAATTTACATTGGTTCCTCTCAATGTGTTCATGATGTTTCCGGGCCTTGTTCATATTTCACAATTTTGTCCCTCAATGGCCTATTTTTAAGCTGAAGTGTTGGCAAAATGCATAATTCAAAGTAGTTTTCAAACTATTAGTCACATACTTCTTCTAACTCTCAAGGTGTTTGTGATGTTTCCTGAGCCTTTTCATGCCTATTTCAAGCTCCTTTCCCTTCTTCCCAAGTTGTATTTTTGTGCCTAAGTGTTGGAATAGTGCAAATCTCAAAGTAGTTTTCAAATCGAGAGCCACGTACTTGTTTCGTAAGTTTGCACAACTTATGTTGCTCCGTCTCAAGGTGTTTGTGATGTTCCTCAGGCCTTTACATGCATATTTCACTATTCTCCGAGGACCTTTCATGCCTAAATGTCAAAGTAGTTTTTCTACCCTAGTTGAAAAAGAAATTTTCTACTAAATTAACATATAAACATAATATACTAACCAAGAAACTTGTGCATCAGATCTGAACTTTCCTCACTCTCAAAATTTTCCGTGATACCTTTCTGCCTCAAACACTTTATGATACTTTGTATCTTCTTGCTTTGTTTCTTCTCTGGCTTTTGAAACTTTGCAATTTATTCATTTTGTTGTGCTATTTGCATCTCAAGGCGATGAGTGTAATCATTATTTTCAGCAAGTGCAACAGTAGTCTTCATAGAAGAAGGCCTCATGCTGAGTCCTTTCACATAACCTATAACCTTGGCTGAAGCACCTTGACCAACAACTCCTCTAGGGTCAAGGGGATCGCACCAGTCTGTGAGAGGTGTTCTGCTTGTGTTTGTATTATGTTGTCCTGTTAATTTGAAATAAATCAAACAATTATTAATTATTCTACCCTACAATGCAAAATAAATAATTTTATAAAAATTAATATGCATTGCCTTGTACATATATAATTAGCTTGGCTCTCTAATGAAATCTATTCATGCGTGTCCGAAATATAGTGGATGGACTTGTAAAATTCTACCAAATCGGTCACTTTTCTATTCACAATTATCTGATTCATTTGGTTTTGAATGTTATTTCAAATATTTAAATAACAAAGCCTACTAATCCAATAAAATAAAATAGCAGAACGCACTGAACTGTGCACCCTGACCGGGATTGATTTTGATCCACATCTATGTTTTGTTTCCATTTGCATCATATTATTCACATTAGTTAGTGATTGTTCTTACATGATTGTAATACTAATAAAAACAAGAAAACTTAACATTAATAAGAAGAGACTATTTCTGACAATTAACAAAAAACATTTTACCATGAATTCTTTACTATTCCACTTCTTGTCAATTAGAGATGTCCACTGATTAAGAGTGCCACTTACAATTGGATGGCTTCTCGTGCACTCCTCCCTTCTTCCATCCCTAAGTTACTTGTATTGTTTGTGCAACTTATAAGTGAAGCCACTTAATCGCCGACCAAATTGGAGATTAAAATTAACAATTTAACGACACTCGTCAATTTTCTAAGGTATATACAAAAATTAGGGCAAATTACTCCGATAGTCCCTCTATTTTGGCTCTTGTGTCATTTTGTCACTATAATCTCAATTGGGTCGATTTTGACCCTAAATTTATAATTTTGTTTCAATTTAGTTCAATTAATTACAAATGTTAGCATTTTTTAATAGAAAATGCGTACATAAGTGATATATGTCATGTTCTTAGAAGTAAAACTTGGTCTACTTAGTAAGTTAATCTTAACTAATTTAGTAATTATTTTCTATCAAAAACACTAACAATAATATTAATTGGATTAAATTGACACAAAATTTAAAATTAAAAGTCAATTATCTGATTCATTTGTTTTTGAATGTTATTTCATATATTTAAATAACAAAGCCTACTAATCCAATAAAATAAAATAGTAGAACGCATCGAATTGCGCACCCTGACCGGGATTGATTTTGATCCACATCTATGTTTTATTTCCATTTGCATCATATTATTCACATTAGTTAGTGATTGTTCTTACACGATTGAAATACCAATAAAAACAAAAAAAACTTAACATTAATAAGAAGAGACTTAATTTCTGACAATTAACATAAAACATTTTACCATAAATTCTTTACTATTCCACTTCTTATCAATTAGAGATGTCCACTAATTAAGAATACCACTTACAAGTGGATAGCTTCTCGCGTACACCTCCCTTCTTGCATCCCTAAGTTATGTGTATTATTTGTGCAACTTATAGATGAAGCCACTTAATCGCCGACCAAACTCGAGATTAAAATTAACAATTTGATGACACTTGTCAATTTTCTAAGGTATACACAAAAATTAGGGCAAATTACTCCGATAGTCCCTCTATTTTGGCTCTTGTGTCATTTTGGTCACTATAATTTCAATTGGGTCGATTTTGACCCTAAATTTATAATTTTGTTTCAATTTAGTTCAATTGATTACAAATGTTAGCATTTTTTAATAGAAAATGTGTACATAAGTGATATATGTCATATTCTTAGAAGTAAAACTTGGTCTACTTAGTAAGTTAATCTTAACTAATTTAGTAATTATTTTCTATCAAAAACACTAATAATAATATTAATTGGATTAAATTGACACAAAATTCAAAATTAAGAGTCAAAAATTGAGCCAATTGAAAGTAGAGGGACCAAAATAACATAAGAGGCAAAATTTAGGTACTACTGGTGCAATTTACCCCGAAAATTAACAAATATTTAAACAAAATGACCAAATTAAAACTAGACTTAAAGTACACAAACCAAATTGTTTAAATTAAAATTATAGAAATTAAAATAAAATTTGATTAGTGAAAAGTGTAATTAAGCCTTTAAACAATGATCGGAAAAAAAAAAGATATATATATATTTTTTTTGATCAGCAAAAAAAGAACTTTATTGATGGAATAAGCATAGAACATGAAAAAAAAAGAAAAGATATATATATATATATATATATTTTATCAGCAAAAAAAGAACTTTATTGATGGAATAATTGAGTGCAAAGTACAAAGTGAATTACATTAATAAAGAAAAGGAAGGTGCAAAAACATCGCAATGGACTAAATCATCCCAACGAGATTGGCACCATCTAGCCCATCCTATCATTTGCTAGTACCCCAAGAGTTGGTGAGAGACCAACGAGAAGAGAGACCACCCAACAAGACACTAACAACACAAACCAGAACAAACATTCATCAAAGACAGACAGACAGCACAAACAGCCATTCATCAAAACAGACCAACCAGCACAAGATCCCCAAAACAGCAACCAGAGACAGAGCATAGCAAAACAGCAGAGCATAGCAAAATAGCAGAGCATTGGCATATACTGAAGCAATTGATGATGCTATGAATGCTGAATCAACTAACTTCACTAATGAGACTACTACTGATGAAGCAAATGTTGCTACAGGGGTTGCAATGACCATAACTAATGATTAATACTCTTAGCATCCATTGTTAGCTTAGCCACCATTTCTAAGGCAAATAAGACCTTGCCATGCATTTGTTTAGTAACTGTATGAATATGAGAAGAGATGTCACACTGCAGTTCCCAAAGCACTTCAACTGACTTGCCATGCATTAGATTAATCCTAGCATCTTCACCAAGTAAATTAACTCTCAACTGCAGCAGCATACACACACTAGCCTGCCTTCACCAGCATTGCAAATTGACACTGATATATATATATATTGTGTGTTAAAAAGGTTTTCTTGGAAACACTTAAATTTTTGGGTAAATTACATTGGTCTCTTGTGAAGTTTGAAAAAAAAAATACAATAAATTTTTCAATTTTGATATAATTACATTGAGTTCTCTTAAAATTTTGATTCATATAATACATAACTCAATATTCATCAATAACTTGTTAAGTGAATAAATGAAAAAAAATAATATTGTTACCTATTTTACATGAAAATATATATATATATATATATATATTATGTTGTTTATTTTTATGTTTTCATAACATTTGTATTAGTTTCGATCTATTTAACCATATTAAAAATAAGGTCAATATAATTATATTAAAACTATAAGACTCTAAATTTTAGGAGACATAAGTGTAAATTGTCCTAAATTTTTTATATGTAAAACTGGTTATGGAATAAATTTGGTTGCAGAAGGAATTTTAGGGCGGTGGTGGACTTTGAAAGATAGTTGGAGTTCTGGGAGTTAAGCCAAATGCAGCCAAAACATAAAAGAAATAAAACTTCTAATTTTTTAAATATATATCTTATTTATTTTTATTTTAAAATTTTAGTTAAGAAATTTATATATTTATTATTAAAATATGACTAATATCTTTACATCTAAAAAATTATTCAAGATCCATCGAGCTAACCCATGATTTATGTTTTTAGCTTAGAACTTAGTTTAGAGAAGTGATTCGTTAATTTATAAAAATATTTGTTAATTATTCATTTAAATTTTTTATTTAAAAATTTACAACTTTTTAAAAATACTTTAGAGATATTTATCAATAAATCTCATCTCACAGATAAGTACTCTAATTAATCCTAAATGTTTCCTATTGATATATGAAATCCTATTAGTGGAGAGTTTCTTTCCGTGTAGTCCTATTTTTATTTTGGTAGTGTTTTGGTGGACAACTATACCATTTTATTAATGTGATAGATATAATGTGATACTCCAATGTGGCAGGTATTAATGTGACACTCCAACAATGTGACACTCTAAAAAAATTAAAAACTCTTCAATATACTTTTCTTAAATGTGATAACGTAGCGAATATGATATGACACTTTAAGACTTTTACTCCAAAAAAACTAAAAACGTTTTGGTGTATTTTTTTCAAATGTGACAATGTGGCGAGTATGATGTAACACTAAAAAAAAACTAAAAACTCCTTAATATGCTTTTTCCAAATGTGACAACGTGGCAAGTATAACGTGACAGTATAAAAAAAATAAAAACTCCTTTAGTGTACTTTTTCCAAATGTGACAACGTGGCGGGTATTATATGACACTCTAAAAAAAATAAAAACTCCTTAGTGTATTTTTTTCCAAATGTAACAACATGGCGGATATAATGTAACACTAAAAACAAATAAAAACTTTTTAGTGTATTTTTTTCAAATGTGACATGTGACACTCCAACGTGGCAGATATGATGTGAGACTGTAAAAAAATTAAAAATTATTTGGTTTACTTATTCTAAATGTGACACTTCAACGTAGCGGGTATGATATGACACTAAAAAACTCCTTAGTGTGTTTTTTTCCAAATGTGACACTCTAATGTGGCGGACAAATAAGTTATTATACATCCGAAAGGACTAAATGGATTACAAGAAAAAATAGGGTAATTCTATTTCCACACATCATTTATTCTCTGATTACACACTTAATGAGTTAATTTTTTATTACAATTTTACCATTAAACAAAATGACCACTATAGACATCAATACACAAAATATTAAAACTAAATTTTCTCTGTACACATTTTTGGGAACAAAAATTCTTAATGCCCCTCTTTTGAAAAAAAAAAAAATCATGCTAAGGCCTACATTGTTCTTCTATTGTTTTTCACTCTCACTATTGTTGCACTTATTTTACTCTCGTCATTCTTAATTTGTGTGATGAAAGATTTACAAGATCACAAAAGTTTAAATTTAGAGAAGAATATGATTTTACAACCAATGTAACAATGAAAATGTAATTTTTACATGTGGATGTGTTTTTTTTGTTTTAAAAGTTTAAATTTAGAGAAGAATATGATTTTACAACCAATGTAACAATGAAAATGTAATTTTTACATGTGGAAGTGTTTTTTTGTTTTTGTTCTTTTTTTTTTTTTGAGCAAAAGAATTGCTATTCTTTTGTAAATTCAACTTCCATAGGATTGGGGAAAAAAAACAGTGATGAAAACTTTTCATATGATTCGTTTTAAGACTTTTTTGATCGCGATGAAAACTTACTATCATCGTTGATTACGAATCCCAAAAAAAACAAAAAAAAATTCATCAACTTCCATCAATTTTTTCATCATTTCATCGTTGATTGGCTCTAAAGAACTGCTAAAAATGTGTTAGTGGATTGTTGGATATAGAGTTTTTTTTTATAATATTCTAAAAAAAATAATTTAGAGAATAGACCCACTTTTTAAATTATTTGGAAACTAACCTGTTTTTTTGAATTTGCATTTTGAAAATGCAATTTTAAATTGAAATCGCATTTTCAACATGCAATTTCAAAAAGTAGGGTTCCCAAATAGTTAAAAAAAGTGGATCAATTCTCTAAATTGTTCCTTTTTTTTTTTAAGAATGTTTATAAAAAATAAAAAATAAAACTCTTGGATATGTCGTTACTGTTGTGATGTGTGTAAATGTGTTTTGTGTAGTGTGAGTTTAAATTATGAGTTAGAGATATATTTAGAACATTTGATGTGTGGAATGAGAAAAACATATTGTAATTAAATTAATAAGTGTATAAACTAAGAAATGATGTGCACAAAGTATAAATGAGGTGTAGAAATAGAATTTTCTGAAAAAAAAATGGGACTATATGTATTACAAGTATTAAATATGGGACTTATTGGTCAATCTCCTTATTTTTTTTCAATAGGATTAAGACATGTGCACTTGAATTTATAACCATTTGATAAATTACGTTTTATAACTAAAAGTTTCATTTAGATTTTTCATTAAATTTTTTCAAATTGCATATGATTAAAATTACATTTAGATTTTCATTTTAAATGTAAAAGTAGATGTAATTTAGATATGGTTAAATTCATTTTATTTTCAAATTTTATTAATACATTTTTAAAATTTTAAAATTAGATATAACTAATTTTGAAGATACATTAGATATAACTAATTAGATTAATGTTTCATTCTATGTATTATATGGTTGAATTTTAAAATTTTAAGACACATGCATTTTTTTAGTTGTACCAAAAAATATATATAAATAATTAATATTTGAAGTAAATATTTTAAAATTGTGGCTATTTTCAAGTAAATTTTTTAGGGCAAACTTCACTTTACCTCCTATGGTTTAAGCCATGTGCGGATTACCCCCTGACTTTCAAATATCACCACATAACCCTCCCGTGGTTGATAGAGTAATGTGCGCCGTTAACACCGTGAATGGCAAACGTAAAAAGACCAATTTGCCCTTGTATATATATATATCGAAGCTTGCTTACCAGTTTCACTTTCAAAAGTCGTGCATTTGAAAAGAGAAAAGTGAAGAGAACTAGGGTTGTTCGATTGAACGATTCAACAAATTAGGGTTTCAATCGAATGATATACTGCATAGATTTGAGAAAGTAGGGCTTCGATTGTTCGATTGTCACTGATTTGGAGATTTACGAAGCAAATGAAGCCCAAAAGTTCACGAAGAATAAGTTGTAAGGTATTTTTTTGATCATTGCTTTTTATTTTGTGTTTCATTCAGTTCGATTTGCTGATATGTATATGTATATGTATATAAAATGTTAGTTGATGTACTTTTTGTTGCTGTATACTGTGGTCCCGTATGTTTTCTATATTAGGGTTTGTGTGCCTCCCTTTTTCATACCATTAGTGGTTAACTTTTTGTCATGGCACTGTGTGCGATACAGTTGTACATATCCTGTTGCTATGGTGGTTTTTTGTATATATAAAGTTGTTCATATACTATAGTCCCCTATGGTTGTTTGTTTATTTGTAGTGAATGATGTTAGTGTATTACTTTGTTTGTTTATTGTCATTGTGTTTTGTGTGGGGTATGCACTGAAAATGTGAAGTTTATCCCTAATCCTCAGTGTATTACTTTGTTTGTTTCCTTCTTCAATTAACTTTTTATCTCTAATCCTCAATGTATTACTTTTTTTGTTTCCTTCTTCAATTAACTTTTAACTTTATGCCTGAAGAATAGGTTTTTTAATTCTATTACTTTATGCTTTTTTATATTCTATTTTCTGTTATGTGTGATCTGTTTGAGGATTAGGGATTATTTATTATTTTAGTTCATGCTGGTTACATGCATGACTATATCTTTGTTTAGGGTTTAGGGTTGTGGCTTGTGGCTTGTGGTTTATGGTCCCAAAATGTATTAATGAAAGTCTTTTCTACTTTAGAAGTGAATGTTGAAAATGTCAGACAAATTCATAACTATTCAAATGCACCATGGGGGCCATTTTGTCTTTCATCCACATGTTGTTTATGAGGGTGGTAGGGTGAATGAAATAATTAACTGTGACCTTGACAAAATGTCTATGTTTGGGTTAAGCGACCTTTATTATGACCTGGTTGGTGGAAAATGAGCAAACATAGATATGTCCTATACATGGCCTGGTTTATAGTTTAGATGTTGGGTTGAAAATAATTAACAGTGATGCTGATGTAATGAAAATAAGGGGTTGGATTATGTAGTAGTTTATGTAGAGAATGGTGTAGATCCTATTATGATTTTGTCATCCAATGGTGAGTTATTGTCAGATCCCAATGGTGCAGAACAGGGTGGTAATGCCATAGGTGGTGGTGACACAGAACAGGGTGATAATGTCATATGTGGTATTGACACAAACATTATTGATATAAACTTGTCTGATATTGACATCATAGTTGATGACATTGGGAATGCCTTAGATGATAATGCAGAGGTAACTGAGGGTGAGGATGTGGATGTAGGTAAGGGATGTAAGGGTAGTGATACACAATATGAGGATGGGTTGCAGCATACTACTAACACTGAGTCTGTAGAAGGTAATGAGGCTGATGAGAGTGACAGTGCACAGAGTGAGACTGAATTTTTGGATGATGAAGAGAGAATTGATAGTGATGATTCTAAGGACTTGGACTATATAGTTAGTGAAGAATATAGTGATACTGAGACTTCTGAGAATAGTGCAGAAGAAAGTGATGACCAAAGTTAGTTGTATGAAGACCTAGAGGGTCCAAATGATGACATTTTTTATGAAACCTCACACAAAAGAACTGAAGGACCTAAAGTTAATCTACCAGGTAATGTTTGCTGGTATTCAGATGTTGATGATGATTACAGGGGATTTGGCAGAGCAATATCACAGGATTAGGGATTATGCAGCTACAGTTGTTAGGAAAAATCCAACCTCACACATTTCAACAACAACTAATCCTAAAAAGATATAGCCTACATTTGAAAGAATGTATTTCAGACTTGGTGCACAGAAAAATGGATTTCTAGCAGGGTGTACACCAATAATAGGACTAGTTGGTTGTCATTTGAAAGTGATTTTTAGAGGGCAGCTACTTAGTGAGAGATGGAAATGACAACATGTATCCTATTGCAGTGGCTTTGGTTTAGATAGAATGTAAAGCCTCTTGGTCTTGGTTTCTTCAGGAATTGATGAGTGATATTGGGAGTGTTGAGGAGCTGGGGTGGACATTTATATCAGATAGACAGAAGGGATTGGTTGAAATATTTGCAAAGTTATACCCTACTACAGATCACAGATACTGCTTGAGACATATGCATAGTAACTTCAAGACAAAATACAGTGGTTGTGTGTTGAAATACATATGTGTAGTAACTTCAAGACAAAATACGGATACTACTTATACATTCATTTATTGTACACAATGTACACATGTTGTTATTTGTTTGTTGTATACTTAATTTGTTTGTTGCAGTACAGATGTACTAGTGGGCAATCATCTCAACCTGCATCAACTCCTACTCCTACTCCTACTCCAACAACAAACATCCCATCAAATGAGGTAACCAACTTTTAATGTTGACTTGTAACTAAAAGTAGGAAAGTAACAGTAATTTGCCCAATTTGTTCCTAACTGGAAATTTTTTTGCCTCAGATGTCCAGTAACATCCAAACTATAAGAGGAGGCCAAGCAACATCTCAACCACCAATGAGTACTGCTTCTATTGGACTAAAGAGGAGGAGTACTAGGGCATCCACTCAGGTAACTCACTTGTTTATATAACCAACTTTTTAATTTTGTAACTTTTCAGTTTGTTAATTGAAAATATTGTTGCAACCCAAAAAACTACCAACCCATGGTGGAAAGGCATCAAGTGGTCCTGGCAAAGGACCTGAAATCACAGTTGGTGGGAGGGGTAGAGGACCAATTAATGCATCTGCATCTGCAGTCAATGTTGGAAGAACTGAAGTCAATGTTGGAGTGAATGTTAATGTCAGAGGACATGTTGTTTCAGTAACTTCTGTACTAGAGACAATCAAAGCAAGGAGACTGGACAAAGAACTGGCAATTGGGTCAAAGTAGACTATAAGATTACCTGTTATTATTTATGTTTGTGTAATGAAACAATATTGTAGGATGTGTTGTGTTTGTATTTAAGCTAAGAAATGATAGACACACACTTATAGTTATGGTTTTTATATATAGAGTTATGTTTTGTATTTAGAGTAATGGTTTTTGAGAATGGTTTTCAAATGTAGCATACTTCTGTAAATGGATTGGTATTGAATAGCATTGTTAGCATACTTCTGTAAATGGGTTGGTATTGAATAGCATTGTGAATCTCAGTTTTTTATTTTTATTTTTTTGTTCCATTGCCTCAAGTGCATTGATTTGGAATGAGGCCTGTTGTTTGCAAATCAACTCAGTAGGGTCACCATTGCTTCAAGTATACAGTCAGTTTGTTTGTGTTGAAAATGTTGGTTGTATATTTTACATTGGAATATAGTAAAAGAAATTAAGAATTTGTTGATTTTTTTCCAATTAAGCTCAGCAGGCTGATTGTTTTCCAATTAAACTTAGCAGGGTTGATTTTTTTTCCAATTAAGAATTTGTAAGAATTTTTTTTCCAATAAAAGAAAATATGAATTTGTTGGAATAATTTTCAATGTTGCAGTAAAAAAAAAATTGAATTTATTTTCATGTTGCAGTAAAAAAAACATACAAAAATCACAAGTTTCATAAACATAATTTCATTTCTTTTAAACATACATCAAGTACATAAAGCACCTTACAAATTCTTACAAATTCATTTCATACTGAACATTAACATGCTGGAAATGAAACACACAAGCAAAACCACCATATATGTCTTCATCATCATGGTCAGTGCCTCCATCTTCATCTCCAGCTTCATCAATCTTCCATTAAACTGCACACATTTCTCAACTCTGGGCTTTTCATCATCAATCTCATCTCTTCCATAGATGGGAGCATATCCAACTAGGTTGCACCAAGCCCAGATATCACAACCCCCCAAACCCGCATTTTCACAAATATAGTACAACCTACCTTTTGAAGGTTTTTCGGACCCCACGATTCTAATGGTTGTTTTTCTTCGACAACGACATTTCTTGGTCATGAAACTCAACATTTGTCCTTCTCCATCTCCAGTGCTTGAAGATGACATTTTTGCTGAGTAGACTAGCCTACAACTCAACATACAAAGCAAGGAGGCAATATAAAAAGCAAGGTAAGCTTTTATGTTTAACCCTAGGGGCATTTTGGTCTTTTCATTGCGAGGGAACATCATCCGTTCATGCCCACTTGCACCACACTCGCGTGCACTGTACAGCTGGTTAGAATACACAGAAAAGCTAACGATGCACATTAATCCATCAACCACAGGGGGTTATATGGTGATATTTGAACGTCAAGGGGGTAATCCGCACATGACCTAAACTATAGGGGCTAAAGTGAAGTTTGCCCAATTTTTTTATTAATATTAATCAAAATTTTGAAATAAATATTTAATTATGATATATTTTTGTTATATAATACATAGAATAAAACGTTAATGGCAACACAAATAAATAAATAACATTTTGTAACTTAGCTAAAAACAAGGAGGAGGATGCTGTTTTCTTGCGGTTGAGCCTACCACGGATCCGTTTCAGTGATTTAAATCATTCATTTTGTCGGACACTTTGTATATATCATCCAAAAAAATTTAAGTCAATCTCATAATCATAATTTATTCAATTTATTTTGTTTGTCACTACAAAAATAGATGATAATTGTGTTTTTAAAAATATATCATGTATTTTTATTTTTATTTTTATTTTTTTGTGAAAAATATGATAAATTAAATATATTATAATTACTGAATCGACATTTTTTTGTGTGTGTGTGCGAGTAAATAAAATTTATGAAATGTTTGATAAAATAAATTTAAATTATTAAAACGAGACCTGGTAAACTACACGAATTCAAACGCTGCCTTCCAATTCAAATTATAGATGGTGGGAAACCTGTCTCGTAAAAATACTTGAAATTTACTTGATCTTCTCATTGATAGAGCACAGAATATTTGCGTAAAGTGGCTAGTGGAAACAGCTCATTTGCAGTAAGTATAAGTCAGAGGGGGGAAGATGGTTTCCTTTTCATGTGGAGGCAAATAATATCTCAAAATTGTAGAGTCACATTCTACTTGTTAATGAGTCTAACAGCAGCCTGTTCAACTATTATTTGCACAATACTGAAATCAAGATTGGCAATGGCGAAAGACTTAGCTTCTAGATTGATAATTGGATGGGCACCCAGTGCTTGAAGTCCCAATTCCCTAGATTATACTTCTTATCAGTGGACAGAGACATCTCCCTGTATATGCAGTGGTCTACGGCCCGAAATCAGAACAACTGGGCTTTTAATTTCAGAAGACCCTTATTGGCTTGGGAGGAAGATGAATTACAGAGACTTCATATTGCTCTAGGTGAGGGTCCCGATTTGTGATTGGATTCTAATGATAGTCTTGTGTGGAAAGCTGATCCTGCAGGTATTTTCAGCGTGAAATGCGCTGTTAATTGGTGTGAATCTTCTAATGGTCCTACCCTAATAATTCCTGACTTGATTTGGCACAATCCCTCTCCTCCTAAGGCCCAATTTCTCTTTTGGTTAGTCTAGAAAGGGAGGTTAAAGACTTCAGATTATTTACAACGAATTGGCATTTTAAGTGATAAAGTTAGTATTGAGTGTGTGTTTTGTCATGGGGAGATTGAATCACTCAATCATGTTCTACTGTTATGCCCCTTTGCTTCGAAAGTTTGGTATTCCATAATCAAGTGGTGGGGTTTGCAATGGGCCTTCCCTAGTTCAGTGGTTATGCTCATGCACTAGTGGTTAGGTTGGTCTTACAGGAAAAGGGAGAAATAGCTGTGGAGAGCAGTTTTGATTGCTGGTTTGTGGTCCCTTTGGAAATGTAGGAATGACTGCTTGTTCAATGAGCTGCAGCCCATGTGTGATGACCTATGTGAGTTAATTAAATTTAGAGTGGCCATTTGGATGAAAGCACATTCAATTGGGCAGGGGTTTGGGGTGGATGAGTTTGTCTACAATGTTCAACAAGTCAGAATCTGCTTATAGTTCTCTGCTGAGTCTGTGTGCACTGCCAATAGTGCCTTGCTGGGTCTGGGTGGGTGAAACGGAGAAGGTGTGTGCTGCTGGTCTGCTCTTGATCTTTCTGCTTCTATTCTGCTGGTCTGCCTGACTTGATCTATTTGTTGTGATCTGCTGTGTCCTGGTTTGCTCTTATCAGGAGGTGCTTGGGAAGATTGCAATTTGATGGAGTTCTCAATCCAGTTGGTGTCTGTCATTTTGTTCTGTTTTGGGCAGTAGCAGTCTGCATACTTGTTGCTGTTATCTGGTGTTGTTTGATGCTATCTGAGGTCTGCTGCTATCTGGTGTTCTTTGATGCTATGCTGCAGTCTACATAGTTGTTGCTGATTTTATTTGGTGGTCAAGGTCTTGATTTGGTGCTGGAATGATGGATGGATCTGCTATGTTTACTCTGATTTCTGTTGCTGGTTCAGTATAGTTGCATTTCTGTTGGTGGTTACTAGTTGCAAGGCGGATGGTGGAGCTGTATGACCTACTAGGGGTAAGTTGCTATGTTGCTGCTGGATTCTGTGTTGGGATATGTTTGCTAATCTATGTCGGGTTATGTTTGCTGAACTGGAAGATGTTGATCTTTGTTGGGATCTATTTGATGGAATCTGGTTTGCAGTTGTGGTGCTCTGTTTGGTAATGTGTATGCTGGTGTGTTATGTGAATAAAGCTGTTTGGCCTACAGGTTGCAGTCTGGTCTGAGGCTGGAGATTGCTGGCAGTAAGTTGTTTCTGCTATGTTCTAGTTGAGGTGTTGTCTAGTCTGAATGACACCTCCTGGCTGCTCTAAGGTCTGCTGCTGATCTTTGGAGAAGATGATGAGTTGCTGTATTTGGATGTTGTGAACTGAGGGTGAGCTGCTGTGATCTAGCTTGCACTAGTCTTGCATTAGCTTGACTGACATCTTATGGCTGCTGCTGTGAGGAATGGAGTGAATCTAGGTGAAGTTTAGTACCACATTTGGGGTTGCACTAGGTGAAGTTTTGCAATAGTCTGAATGGTGGCCGCTGTGATCTGTTTTGTGTTAAGAGTGGTGTGGAGGTTCTCTGTTGTTTCCTTTTCCTTTCTCTCTTTTTCACCCTTTTGATTGGTTCCTCACCAATCATGGGTTAAGTGCTAGCAAAGGATTGTGCTTCCTTATCGGTGCCAACCTAGTTGGAATTGGTAAGGTTAGTTATGATGCTATTTCCACTTCCCTTCTTTATTGATGTAAGTTTTCGGATATTTTTTGCTTTTTTCATCAATAAAGTTTCGTTTTGCTGATAAAAAAAAAAAAAGAACGTAAAGATTTAGATTAATAAGTGCTTGAGAAAATTTCTATGGCAATAATTTCAGTAGGAATGTGAACCCATTTTGCGTGATTAGTTGGTTTTTGACTGTATGAAACGTCATTGAAAGGTTTATGTCAAGAAAAAAAAAATTCCACATTACAATGTTTGAACACCCTCTTATGAGGTTAAGGATTGAAGTCATATATGTAGATATATTCACATATACATATATTAGTACCCGTTATGCTCGGGATTAAATTTAAAAAAACTATTTATGTGGGCTTAATAAATATATATTTTTTTAAAATATAAATTAAAAATACAATCACCGTATGATTGTATTCAAAAAAACATGAATACAACCTTTTTTTTTTCTTCAATAAACACAGATTAAATGGAGTGTATAAAAACACAATCATTAAAAAAAATAAAATCATCATGTAGTCAAAATGGAGTGTAAAAAACACAATCACAAATTAAACTAATTAAAAAAACAGCAATGAAGTCAATTGATAATTAAAAAATACAATTATTTTTTTTTTCAAAAAGCATAGTGAGTTAAAAACCGAATAAAAAATTAAGCTAATTAATAGCTAAAAAGCACAACCATTTTTTTTAAAAAAAAAACAAAGTGAGTTAAAAATCTAATTACAAAATATAATCTAATCATCATCATTAATAGTGTGTAGTTTATGTGAACCTTATGAATACAATCTAATTTTTTTTTTATCAGAAAACATAGATTAAAAATACAATCACCGTATTAAAAAATAAATTAAGTCCAATTACAATCACAAAATACTATCCAATCATCATTAATCAAACAGAATGTAAAAATACAATCACCATATTGAAAAACAATGAAGTCAATTGATAATTAAAAAATAAAATTATTTTTTTTAAAAAAAATACAAATTAAGTTAATTGATAGTTAAAAAGTACGACCTTTTTTTTAAAAAAACAATACGGTGACTACTTTATGTGAATCTAATAAATACAATCTAATTTTTTTTCAAAAAACATAGATTAAAAATACAATCAACGTGTGGTTGTATTCAAAAAAACATGAATACAATCTATTTTTTCTTTCAAAAAAACACATTTTAAATGGAGTGTAAAAAAACATAATCATTTAAAAAAATAAAGTCACAGTGCGTAGTTTATATGAGCCTAATGAATATAATCTTTTCTTTTTTTTTTCTCCAAAACACATAGATTAAAAATACAATCACCGTATTGAAAAATAAATTAAATCCAATCACAATCACAAAATACTATCTTATCATCATCAATCAAACAAAGTGTAAAAATACAATCACCGTATTAAAAAATAATAAAGTCAATCGGTAATCTAAAAATATTTTTTTTAAAAAAACAAAAACATACAAATTAAGTTAATTGATAGTTAAAAAACACAACTTTTTTTACAAAAAAAAAAAAAATACAGTGGCTACTTTATGTGAATTTAATAAATGCAATCTATTTTATTTTCAAAAAACATAGACTAAAAATACAATCATCGTGTGATTGTATTCAAAAAATATGAATACAATCTTTTTTTTTTCAAAAAACACATTAAATGGAGTGTAAAAAAACATAATCATTTAAAAAAATAAAATCACCGTGTGATCAAAATGAAGTGTAAAAAAACACAATCATATTTTTCCTCATAAAAAAATTAAAAAATTAAACAAAAAAAAGCAATGAAGTCACTTGATAATTAAAAAATGCAATTATTATTATTATTATTTTTAATCAAAAAGCATAGTGAGTTAAAAACTCAATCACAAATTAAGCACAACCATTATTTTTATTTTTATTTTTATTTTTTGAAAAAAACAGTGAGTTAAAAAACCCAATTACAAAAAATAATCTAATCATTATCATCAATAGTGCGCATTTTATCTAAACCTAATGAATAAAATCTTCTCTTTTTTTCCCAAAAAACATCGATTAAAAATAAAATATTGAAAAATAAACAAAATTTTAATCACAATCACAAAATACAATCTAATCATCATCAATAATTAATATTTTATGTGAACTTAATGAATGCAATCATTCTTAATTAATTTAAAAATAAAATCACTATATTAAAAAATAAATGATTTACTCACAGACTTTGAAATATTTTTCTTCCAAAATTTTGCCTCAAAGCTGCTAACGCTGTGATAGGAAAGCTCCAAGATTCTGTCTTACTTTATGTGAACTCTCTCTCTTGCCGAAATTTAAACTCTCACTCTCTCTCCCAAATTTTTTCTTTAGGTTGTTATGTGCTGTAGTAGTGTTTAGGTTAATAGGTAGTAATGGGTAATAATGGGCCCAAATTTTTTCTTTAGGTTGCTGTGTGTTGTGGTAGGGTTTAGGTTAGTAGGTAGTAATGGGTAATAATGGGTTTAGGGTAATACGGAAATTTAATGGATAATAATGGGTAATAGGATTTAGGTTAATACAAAAAAAAAAAAAATTAAATCAGAAAATTAAGAAATTAGAATTAGAATAATGGAGATCTCACAAGGTTTGTGGACTAAAAAGGCCACATTCCTTATATATATACTAGCATATCACCCGTGCTATGCACGGAATTAAATTTAAAAAAAAAAAAACATTCATAGTTATGTCAAACATATTTTTAAATTGTTAGCATAAAATATATGTAATTTTAAAAGAAAATAATGACATTGCATAATTAAAGTAATAAAAATAAGAATTTATTACATTTGTTCGAAATTCACTCAATAAGTAAAACAAAAAATAACTAAAATCTAAATTGTTGTGGGCTTTCCATTAGCATTCCTCCTTTCTCAACATGATAATTAGTATTATAATTAATGAACAACACATATATTATGTATTTATAAAATATTATAAAGTAAAAATGTTATGCTTACATTTTTTTTTTAACCTTCTGAAAGGTATAAACATTCTTCAGAGCAATCTATATTTAAAACAAAGATCACGCACGGTGCACAATCTAGTTGACGTGGCATTGTTAGTAGAGGTATGATAATACAAAAATAGTAAATAAAAAAAATAACTTTTAAAAAAGAACCATTAAAATAATAAATAAAAAGATTATTTAAAACTATTGAACAAACTACAATCACATTTTTCTTTTTGCGAGTATTTATGTTTATCTTACTTCAATCATATTAAAAAAATCAAATAATAGACAAAAAGAGATAACTTCAATCATACAAATCACAATTTTTTAATGCTATCTAACTACAATCATATTTTTCTCATAATAAAAAAAATAATTGAAAAAAAGAACCATTAAAATAGTAAATAAAAAGATTATTTAGAAGTATTGAACAAACTACAATCACATTTTTCTTTTTATGAGTGTTTATGTTTATCTAATTTCAATCATATTAAAAAATCAAATTATAAACAAAATGAGATAACTTCAATCATACAAATCACATTTTTTTTTTTAATGCTATCTAACTATAATCATATTTTTCTCATAATAAAAAAATATATAATTGAAAAAAAGAACCATTAAAATAGTAAATAAAAAGATTATTTAGAAATATTAAACAAACTACAATCATATTTTTCTTTTTGTGAGTATATATGTTTATCTAACTTCAATCATATTAAAAAAATCAAATTATAAATAAAAGGAGATAACTTCAATCATACAAATCACAATTTTTTTAATGCTATCTAACTATAATCATATTTTTCTCATAATAAAAAAAATAACTTTTAAAAAAGAACCATTAAAATAGTAAATACAAAGATTGTTTAGAACTATTGAACAAACTACAATGACATTTTTCTTTTTGTGAATATTTATGTTTATCTTACTTCAATCATATTAAAAAAACCAAATTATAAACAAAAAGAGATAACTTCAATCATACAAATCACAATTTTTTTAATGCCATCTAACTACAATCATATTTTTCTCATAATAAAAAAAATACTTGAAAAAAAGAACCATTAAAATAGTAAATAAAAAGATTATTTAGAAGTATTGAACAAACTACAATCATATTTTTCTTTTTGTGAGTGTTTATGTTTATCTAACTTTAATCATATTAAAAAATCAAATTATAAACAAAATGAGATAACTTCAATCATACAAATCACATTTTTTTTTGTAATGCTATCTAACTACAATCACATTTTTCTCATAATAAAAAAAAAATTGAAAAAAAGAACCATTAAAATAGTAAATAAAAAGATTATTTAGAAGTATTGAACAAACTACAATCACATTTTTTTGTTTGAGTGTTTATGTTTATCTAACTTCAATCATATTTAAAAAATCAAATTATAAACAAAAGGAGATAACTTCAATCATACAAATCACAATTTTTTAATGCTATCCAACTACAATCATATTTTTCTCATAATAAAAAAAAATATTTGAAAAAAAGAACTATTAAAATAGTAAATAAAAAGATTATTTAGAACTATTGAACAAACTACAATGACATTTTTCTTTTTGTGAGTGTTTATGTTTATCTTACTTCAATCATATTAATAAAACCAAATTATAAACAAAAAGAGATAACTTCAATCATACAAATCACAATTTTTTTAATGCCATCTAACTACAATCATATTTTTCTCATAATAAAAAAAATAATTGAAAAAAAGAACCATTAAAATAGTAAATAAAATGATTATTTAGAAGTATTGAACAAACTACAATCATATTTTTCTTTTTGTGAGTGTTTCTGTTTATCTAACTTTAATCATATTAAAAAATCAAATTATAAACAAAAGGAGATAACTTCAATCATACAAATCACAATTTTTTTAATGCTATGTAACTACAATCACATTTTTCTCATAATAAAAAAAATAATTGAAAAAACGAACCATTAAAATAGTAAATAAAAAGATTATTTAGAAGTATTGAACAAACTACAATCACATTTTTTTTTTTGAGTGTTTATGTTTATCTAATTTCAATCATATTAAAAAAATCAAATTATAAATAAAAGGAGATAACTTCAATCATACAAATCACAATTTTTTAAATTCTATCTAACTACAATCATATTTTTCTCATAATAAAAAAAATAATTGAAAAAAAGAACCATTAAAATAGTAAATAAAAATATTATTTAGAACCGTTGAACAAACTACAATCACATTTTTCTTTTGGAAAATTTACCCATAAGTCCTAGTTTTTGAAACGTTGAACCATTTAGTCCTAAAAGTTTTCTTATGCTCCATTTAGTCCTATTTTTACATCAACATGATATGAATGATGTAAATGATCTGATGTTTCATTCTATAATTTCAAAATTTATTGAAATCTGATGAACATTAGATGTTTTTCATCCTATATTTTCAAACATTATTGAAATTTGATGAACATTAGATGTTTGAAATCCAATGTTTGTAACATGACTCTGATGTTATTAACATTATATCTGATGTTATTAACATTGTAATGGGACCTTTCAGTCTATAAGAAAACTTTTAGGACTAAACAGTGCATAAGTTATTAATTTAGGATTTATTGGTGCATCCCTTTTTATGAGTTAACTTCAATCATATTAAAAAAATCAAATTATAAACAAAAAGAAATAACTTCAATCATACAAATCACAATTTTTTTAATGCTATCTAACTACAATAACATTTTTCTCATAATACAAAAAATTAAAAAAAAAAAAAAACCATTAGAATAGTAAATAAAAAAGATTATTTAGAACCATTGAACAAATTACAATCACATTTTTCTTTTTGTGAGTCTTTATGTTTATCTAACCTCAATCATATTAAAAAATCAAATTATAAACAAAAGGAGATAATTTCAATCATACAAATCACAAATTTTTTAATGCTATCTAATCATCATCAATAATTAAAAAAATCAATCACAAATTAAGTCAATTGATAATTAAAAAACACAATAATTTATTTTTCAAAAAACATAGTGAGTTAAAAAGATCAATTAATTTTATTTTTTTTTGGGCAAAATACAATCTAACCATCATCAATAATTGGTACATTATGTGACCCTAATGAGTACAATCCATTTTATTTTTCAAAAAACACAGTGAGTTAAAAATCAAATCACAAATTAAGTGAATTGATAGTTTAAACAACACAATAATTTTTTTTTTCAAAAAACACAATGAGTTAAAAAAATCAATTACATTTTTTTTTTCAAAATAAAATCTAATCATTATCAATAATTGGTACTTTAAAAATCAAATCATAAAAAAAAATCAAATCAAATCACAAATATTTTTATGCTATCTAACTACAATCATATTTTTTTCATAAATAATTGTAAAGAAAAAACATTAAAATAGTAAATAAAAGATTAAATCAGATTAAAAAAAAGAACCATTGAACAAATTACAATCACATCATATTTTTTTATAATAAAAAAAAATAAATAAATGAAAAAAAGAACCATTGACTAACTACAACCACATTAAAAAAAAAAAAGAACTATTGAACTAACTACAATCACATTTTTATCTTTGTGAGTGTTTATTTTTATCTAACTTCAATAATATTAAAAATAAAATTAAAATAGTAAATAAAAAGATTAAATAACATTAAAAAAAACCATTGAACTAACTACAACAATCATAATAAAAAAAATAGTCATTGAACAAACTACAATCATATAACATTTTTTTCATAATAAAATAAATAAATGAAAAAAAAAACTATTAAACTAACTACAATCAAAAAAAAAAAAAAAAAGAATCATTCAACTAATTATAATCACATTTTTCTCTTTGTGAGGGTTTATATTTATCTAACTTCAATCTTATTAAAAAATCAAAAATAAAATTAAAATAGTAAAAAAAACCATTGAACTAACTACAACAATCATATTAAAAAAAAAGAGCCATTGAACAAACTACAATCACATCAAATTTTTCCTATAATAAAATAAATAAATGAAAAAAAAGAACTATTAAATTAACTACAATCACATTAAAAAAAAAAAAAGAATCCTTAAACTAATTATAATCACATTTTTCTCTTTGTGAGGGTTTATATTTATCTAACTTCAATCATATTAAAAATCAAATTATAATTTTTTATTCACTAGACAAATCACAAATATTTTTATGGGTTATCTAATTACAATATTAAAACAGTAAACAAAAGGAAAAGTCAAGAAGGAGAAAACAAAAAGAAGACTTACTATTTGCATACGTGGTCACTGAAGTTGAAAGTGTAGAAGTGAGAAGTCAAGAAGGAGAAAACAAAAAGGAAACTCACTGTTTGCAATAGGTATGTGTAGACGTCCCCGAATGCCCCGGGAGGGTGAGCTCCCATTCTGTTCATTTGGGTTCACTACAGCTCAGGACTCTCAAATTGTCACGGTTCTTCATGATATCTATTTTTGAAAACATTATGTGTTCTTATTCTGGTTATTAGCCTAGATTACTATGTGATGCGCACAGCATACAAGTATAGACTGGATCGCCTGAATTGGAACAAAACATTTCATGTTTGTTTTTGAAAGATGGTTTGCTACTCGTAAGTAGGCTTAAAATGCAGATTTTGCCACTATCTAGTGGGCTAAAAACTCACAGTCAACGATTTGTTCCAATTTAAACAACCCAACCTTCACCCACAGGCATTCAGGCAGTTATATCACATAAGCATATAGCCTCATGGCAAGCATGCCATTCATGGTAGTCACTCACACGCATGCAAGGATGCTAAAGCATAAAAACTCACCGAGTACTCCAAGCCAAAACAGAAACTACATTAGAAATCATGCATGAATCCTAAGTATACAGAAATACCTAATGACACATGCAAAAATGCAACTATAGACAGGCTCGGCATTCTAAACATGGCAATATGGAATGCGTACAACTAACATTGGAATTGAAAGTACGATGCAGTTAGTATGATGCGCCGAGCCCGGTGCATGCAAAACAGATGAATGATGCAAACATGCTGTCATACTGTATGCTAATTGAAATATGCCCTAATCTAACCATCATAAGCAGGTAAATAAAAGGGAAGAAAGACGTGGGGTTGGAAGACATGCATCACACTCACGCACCCTTATTACAATTATGCCCTCGCACAGAGGGTCCAAATAAATATACAGTCTCGAATAAAAGAATATTACAGTCCAAATAATATACAAATTCCTAATTAATTAATCAAATTAACTAAGAAAGCTGTAAAACTGGCGTGCAAGCCAGGGACTGCCTTGCTTCTGATGAATGATGTATGTCTGGGCTGCCTTTGCGCGGAAATCCATGACGATGCCCCAATTAGCCTCTGTTTACACTTTTTCTTGAAATGCGCACCAAGCTCCAAAAAGTTGCTGATTCTTCATTTTGCTGCAACAGAGAGCAAGAAAGAGGCATGGCAATGTATTTTCACAAATATATACATGCCTCGATCCTCGTGCCACCAATCACGCATATCGATGCATGATGGCCGAGGAGTCGAATTGTGCAACTCAATATAGAATGAATGCACATGAAAGTAAAACTAAAACCTAACTCCTTCATGGATAATCCGGAGTGTCGGTGATTGGGGAATTGAGACACATTTCGTCACTCGGAGTATGAAACGTACCTCGTCTCCCGTGCTCGGGCTAACTCCTATCCCGAACATGATGCAATATGCATGACATGCAACTAAGATACAATCCTAACATACACAGTGTTATGGAATGGCGTACACGCTGCATGAGGTAATACACAACCGAGCATGCACAATGCTATGAATGAAATGGCATACGCAACGCAATAATGGGCTTACACCAACATGAGAGAGCCTCAGCCACACTCACATAGGAGGCCATCAGATGAAAACAAGACAACTCGAAATGCGTGCACGCGTGCACGCAAACCGAGGACCGACCCTTAGGCACCGAAATGCCACTCTAATGAGACATGGCAAAGACATGGAATATGATATGCAAACATGCAAAAATCAGTAGCAAAATGAGGGGCAAAACAGCCCCGAAACAAGGCGAAATGACACCCGATGCATGGGATCTCTCCCGAAACATGAATTTTGGCGCATGAAATGGCCTATAGCTATGCAATGCATGCATGATTTGAACATGAGATGAAAAGACAGAAGCAAGGCAGACCCTAGACAAGCATTTTTTCAGTTCAAAGCATGGCCAAACAGCAAATACAAATAGGGCAAAAATAGCATGCAAAAATAGCCCTAAATGTGAGATAATTAAACAACTCACAGATGATGACCCCAAACAGATGAGGGCCCTTCAACAGAGTTGAAGAGGGGCCCAAAAAATGATCTTTTACAGTTTATGGAAAACCACAAAAACCAGCACAGGTATGGCTAAACTCTCATGCAAGAAATGGGTCAAAAGATGGGTAAAGAAGCAAGTAGTGGTTGTTGGCCTTAAACACAAAGGGGCCCTTCAACAACATTGAAGAGGGGCAAAAAATAAAGCACTTTACAGTTGAGGGCCAGACCCAAAACAGTATGCAAATATGTCAAAAAAAGCTTTGCCAAAATGAGGTCCAAAAGAGAGATATAACATGAAGTGTATAAAAGATGCCTCAAACCATGAAAGGCCCTTAATAAAACATGAATAATGGACCAAAATAAGACTATTTTCAGTTCTGTAAAATGACCAAAAACAGAAGTATAATGGGCTGCCAAATCATGCAAGAAAATGGGACCAAAGAGGGATATAACATGAAGTGGCAGATGGAGGTCCCAAACCATGAAATTCTCTTAATGAAACATGAACAATGGGCCAAAATAAGACTATTTTCAGTTCTGTAAAATGACCAAAAACAGAAGTATAATGGGCTGCCATGTCATGCAAAAATGGGGACCAAAGAGGGATATAACATGAAGTGGCAGATGGAGGTCCCAAACCATGAAATGCCCTTAATGAAACATGAAGAATGGGCCAAAATAAGACTATTTTCAGTTCTGTAAAATGACCAAAAACAGAAGCAAAAGGGGCTGCCAAGTCATGCAAAAATGGGGACCAAAGAGGGATATAACATGAAGTGGCAGATGAAGGTCCCAAACAGTGATGAGCCCTTCTTCAATGTTGAAGAGGGGCTCAAAATAAGCCTATTTACAGTTTAAATCATGCTCCAAAAAAGATCACACATAGGCTAAAAATACTACGCAAGATAACGGTATTTAAGAAGGATATTGAAGCAAGTGCAATATGGGAGGCTCAAACAGTGTTGAGCCCTTAAGCAAAAGTGAAAAAGAGCTCAAAAGAATGCCACTTTCAGTTAGGGCCGGAGCTCAAAACAGCAAGCATATATGGCATATAAATGACACAAGATATGGACCAAAAGGAGGGAAATGCTACTCACCCTTGAAGACAAGTCTTGGCTGCTTCTTGGCTTGAGAAGTGATGCCTCTTAGCTGCTGGAAAACTCCCCAAACTGCTGGAAATGGAGTAGTGGTGGTGATGCTAGGTGGTGATGAAGAAAAGGTGGTAGAACTTGGTTGTTTTGGTTGAAAGAGAGAGATAGAGGGAGATATGGATACAAGTCTTGAAGCCAAAAATTGTCACCCTTCTCTCAATGCTGGAGGACAGTAATATGGACCAAAGAGAGGGAGGGCATGGAGGGAAAAAGTGGGGGAAAAAAGGACCAACCTTCCCCCACAAGCTGTCCCCCGGATACAGATATTTTTGGGGGAAAACAGCTATACAGATGTAAAGTACTCACCCTAAGGATTATGGCCGGCCACTTTTTGGAGCTGCAGGTGACCGGCCGGCTACCTCCCATGGCCGGCCGGCCAAGAGTCAAAAGGTTCAAGGTGATTTAATGGCCGGCCACCACAGATAGGTGTCCTCCCATGTGTGTACAACACAACCCTGTGGTTCAAAATTTTCAATTGTAAAACAGGAAAGAGAATAGGCCATTCTTAGGAAGGGTTCAAAAAGGTCAGGTAGAATTACTGGCCGGCCACCAACTTTTAGGATCCTCCCATGTGTGTACATCACAAATATGTGGTTAAAAATTCAAGAAAATGGCCCAAGGGTGTTCAACATTGGCTCGGAAGTGAGAAAAACGGGCGTCGAAGGGCGCCGGAGGATATATAACTGGTTGCTGAAATAATTGCTGGCCTCCCACCCTTCTACGGCCTTCCTGGGGATGAAACAGAGGTACCTGCCAAAAATGAACGGAAACGGATGCAAAACGAATGTTCGGGGGCCAGAACACGCAGTTCAGGGCCCCGAAAACTGCCTGTTAAGCACCGAAAGTGGCACTCGACCACGAAGTGGGTCTTTCAGACCTCAGTGTCCCTCAAAAGGGAGTAAATTGGATGCATGCCAAAAACTAGAGTGATAGGAGATGGTTAAGCGGTCCCGAACCGAGGCACACGGCCTGACGGCTCCGAAAATCGAGAACCGGGCTCCGAAATGGGCAAAATGGCCTATAGCCACAAAACGTAACCCACGGCCACTGAGAGATGGTCTACGAGACCTCTCCCTCCCCTCAGGAAAGGAAACAGAGAAAACCGAGTCTGGTTCGCAAACCGAGGCAAGGCACAAAAGAGGGTTTGGAAATCCGGAGGCAGGGCTCACGGCCGCGACTCTGAGACTTCTAAACGAGCATAATATGCAACGTCACCGAGCGCTCAATCGGTGATGTCTGAGTCTTAAGGTCGGTCAAAAATGGGGTGTCTACAGTTGCCCCTCTTTGACAGAACTCGGAAGTCACAAGTGACGGGAGTGAATGTCAAAGCCCAGAGACGACCCATTTTTGACAAGGCCGAAGACTTAGACAAACATACAAAATAGCGAAGAAATGTGCCCGCAGGCATGCCCGCAGGCAGGGGCAAAATGCAACCGACAATGCAAGAAGCCGAAGGTATCTCATGACCAGGCAAATGTAGCAAGCTGTAATGAAACAAGTATTCGCAAATAGATGCAACAGTTTTAAGCGGGAAGGCAAATCAAACTACATTTCATGCAGTTATGGTGCAATCTTAGCGAGCATGTGTGATATATACACAAAAGTGAAGAGAGTGTGCTGGATACACTATGTGAATAAAGTGTGATTGATATACTAAGTGAAGCAAAGTATGATGGATATACAAAAAGTGAACGCAAAGTGTGATGGATGCACTAAGTGAACAGAGTGTGATTGATACACTAAGTGAAGCAAAGTATGATAGATACAAAAAGTGAACGCAAAATGTGATGGATGCACTAAGTGAACAGAGTGTAATTGATACACTGAAGGTGAACACAAAGTGTGATAGATGCACTAAGTGAACAAAGTATGATTGATATACTAAATGTGAACACGAAGTGTGATAGATGCACTTAATGAACAAGTATGATGGATATACTGAAAATGAACACAAAGTGTGATAGATGCACTAAGTGAACAAAGTATGATTGATATACTAAATGAACACAAAGTGTGATAGATGCACTAAGTGAACAAAGTATGATTGATATACTAAATGAACACAAAGTGTGATAGATGCACTAAGTGAACAAAGTATGATTGATATACTAAATGAACACAAAGTGTGATAGATGCACTAAGTGAACAAAGTATGATTGATATACTAAATGAACACAAAGTGTGATAGATGCACTAAGTGAACAAAGTATGATTGATATACTAAATGAACACAAAGTGTGATAGATGCACTAAGTGAACAAAGTATGATTGATATACTAAATGAACACAAAGTGTGATAGATGCACTAAGTGAACAAAGTATGATTGATATACTAAATGAACACAAAGTGTGATAGATGCACTAAGTGAACAAAGTATGATTGATATACTAAATGAACACAAAGTGTGATAGATGCACTAAGTGAACAAAGTATGATTGATATACTAAATGAACACAAAGTGTGATAGATGCACTAAGTGAACAAAGTATGATTGATATACTAAATGAACACAAAGTGTGATAGATGCACTAAGTGAACAAAGTATGATTGATATACTAAATGAACACAAAGTGTGATAGATGCACTAAGTGAACAAAGTATGATTGATATACTAAATGAACACAAAGTGTGATAGATGCACTAAGTGAACAAAGTATGATTGATATACTAAATGAACACAAAGTGTGATAGATGCACTAAGTGAACAAAGTATGATTGATATACTAAATGAACACAAAGTGTGATAGATGCACTGTGTGAACAGAGTATGATAGATATACTAAAAATGAACACAAAGTGTGATAGATGCACTGTGTGAACAGAGTATGATAGATATACTAAAAATGAACACAAAGTGTGATAGATGCACTGTGTGAACAGAGTATGATAGATATACTAAAAATGAACACAAAGTGTGATAGATGCACTGTGTGAACAGAGTATGATAGATATACTAAAAATGAACACAAAGTGTGATAGATGCACTGTGTGAACAGAGTATGATAGATATACTAAAAATGAACACAAAGTGTGATAGATGCACTGTGTGAACAGAGTATGATAGATATACTAAAAATGAACACAAAGTGTGATAGATGCACTGTGTGAACAGAGTATGATAGATATACTAAAAATGAACACAAAGTGTGATAGATGCACTGTGTGAACAGAGTATGATAGATATACTAAAAATGAACACAAAGTGTGATAGATGCACTGTGTGAACAGAGTATGATAGATATACTAAAAATGAACACAAAGTGTGATAGATGCACTGTGTGAACAGAGTATGATAGATATACTAAAAATGAACACAAAGTGTGATAGATGCACTGTGTGAACAGAGTATGATAGATATACTAAAAATGAACACAAAGTGTGATAGATGCACTGTGTGAACAGAGTATGATAGATATACTTCAGACTCAAATTGTCACGGTTCTTGCACAAAGCGATTTTATTTTTGAAGTTAAGAGATGAGTTTTCGACCAAGTATTGAGCCTACGACTGAACACAGCAAAACGACTCAACAAGGAAATAAAAGGCACACAACCTAGACACATCGAGTAACACTCGAAACGACTCAAAACAAGAATCGAGATAAAACAAAAAGACACGACACTCAGACGTGCACAGGGAGCCTGTTTCACCGGGTTATGTTTCCCACCCTTTCTCATTTGTGATCCTCACATCACTCGGCCCTCAAGCTCTATTTTTCTGAAAAAGCCCTTTTCTCACTTTTTCTCTCATCGCACATCTCTCTATTCTTCAATCTCTCATTTTTCAATCCCTCCCCTGGGTGATTGATGGATAAACAGCGAGTTGAAGGCTCTCGCCGCTAGCACTCAGCTAGATTCTCTTTCTTCTGCTCACAACAGTGAGTTTCTCCCGCAGAGGGGTTGTGCCACAACTGGGTGTGTAGCAAATCTGCAGCTAACATCGGTCGATGGTGCTCTGCTGGCGAGTTTGGACGTGATCAGATGTGTCCAGACAAGAGAGTGGAATATCTTGATCCATTCCGGTTTGTGCTTCGCACTTGGCTTGATACCTTGTTGCTTGGAGGGTGAGAGAGTTTTCAGCTATTTTGTTGTTAACTTCGGTTGTGCCCTATTCTGGCAAGTAGAGTGCCCTTCTTGGCAAGTAAGTTGACATGGGAAAGACTAGAATCCTGACTCAACTGTGCTCCCTAGTTTATCATTTTGACCATTTTTGTTTTAGTTTTCTCCTAAAAAAATTTGACCAAAATGAGAGTTAGATTAACATGCTTGTTCAATTTTCTGATTTAAAATCATGCAAGTCAGGCCATAAGCACTGAAAATTTTCCTTTTTTGGGTCCAAAGAAATGGTCCAGTTTTTGGAAAAGATGGAACAATTTTCAAGAAAATTAGTCAACCTCAGTAAAAATTCTCAAAAACTATTTTTTCAAACGGCCGATATTCAACAAGCGCGGAACTTACTCTTGAGACGTATAACCTCGGATCTAGATGAAAATTGCCCCCTTGCTCGAAGAGAGCTGCATGGCAACGGAAAGTTGCCCTTTGTCGGAAGGACACTGCATGGCAACGGAAAGTTGTCCCTTTGTTTGAAATGACACTGTGGCGTTTTGAATGGCAACGGAAAGTTGCCCCTTGTTTGGATAGCACCGCAGCGCATTGAATGGCAACGGAAAGTTGCCCCTTGCTTGAATGACACCGCGGTGCATTGAATGGCAACGGAAAGTTGCCCCTTGTCTGAATGGCACCGTAGTGTATTGTAGTCAGTCCTCAGAGCGATGATTGCAACCGAACTCTCGGATATAGAGAAGGAAAAGATTATCAGAACCATTACATGGACATGATTGAGTTTGAAGTGTTTTACGGCTGGACTTCAGAATGAAGTTGTCTACGTATCCCAAAGATGGGAATCAAGCCTCACGTAGTTCGGGGTTAAGGTACACTCGGGTATTAACCTCTCCTTTTTAGGCTCTAACTTTTGCCAAGGCGCCCGTTGCAGGTTTTCGACCTTGCGAGCTTTGTTTTTCTTTTCTTTTTCATTTCTTTTCTTCTCTTTTTTTTGCTTCTTTTTTTTCTTTTTGCTTTTTGTATATAACTTTTCTTGCTCTAACTTTTGCCTGGGTCGCCCTTTCCGGGTTTTCGGCCCAGCGGGCCTCTCAAAGGGTAAAAGTGTAACGAGTCCATGCCAAATGGTTTTGAGATCCTGAAATTATCTGAATCCAGGAGAATGGCTGTTGTTCTAGCTTCGCAAGCTTTTTTTGATGACATCTGATCTTCTTGATCTGACTTTCTTGCCTCTTGTTCGAGGGCTGCTTTGAATCTGGCCACGCAGGTCTCACATCGTAGTTGATCGTTGAACCTTCTGAATTCAAGTTCAAGGTTTGGAAGCGAAGGGGTTGAGTCTCGACGCTGAGAGCGATCCTAGGCAGCACAATCTCAGGAGTGATTCCACACAGGTCTTCGCAAGGCCGTGCAAAACATTTTGTTTTTTTGAAATTTTTTTAAGAAAGCGACAAATCGCTCGCGCTGAAGGTAGTGTGAAACCAGTCTGGATTAAGCCAGGGTCCTTCTCAGTACTCACGCTAACAAGCATGATTTCATTCATTAAGGGCTTAGCACGCCTCTCTTTCTCTCAATTTGATCAAAGTTTTGCAAATCCTGAGGAATTCATCCCTCTTTGTTTTCACCGTAGTGCTCAAAAAGTTTTGAAAAACTTAGGTCGATACAATGATTTCAAGGCACAGAAAAGACAGAGTTCTTTAGTCAAATACTGCCGTCTCCCATTTCATTCAAACTTTCTGGCACAACTGGCGCAAGGCAGAAGCAAACACAAGAGTGTGAAAATCACTGCTGTTTCATTCAAATCTTTTGGTACCATTGGCTCCCTGGCAGAAACAGACTCAAAACAAAACGAAAAGACAAACACAAAACAAAATGGTGACGCCCGAGGTAACACCCCCCGGAATCGTTGTGATAGGAAGGCTCCAAGATTCTTTCTTACTCTATGTGAACTCTCTCTCTCTCTCTCTCGCCCAAATTTAAAATCTCTCTCGTCCAAATTTTTTATTTAGGTTTTTGTGTGCTGTGGTAGGGTTTAGGTTAGTAAGTAGTAATGGGTAATAATTCGCCCAAATTTTTTTTTTAGGTTGCTGTGTGTTGTGGTAGGGTTTAGGTTAGTAGGTAGTAATGGGTAATAATGGGTTTAGGGTAATACGGAAATTTAATGGATAATAATGGGTAATAGGATTTAGGTTAATACAAAAAAAAAAAAAATTAAATCAGAAAATTAAGAAATTAGAATTAGAATAATGGAGATCCCACAAGGTTTGTGGACTAAAAAGGCCACATTCCTTATATATATACTAGCATATTAACCGTGCTATGCACGGAATTAAATTTAAAAAAAAAAAAAAGTATTCATAGTTATGTCAAACATATTTTTAAATTGTTAGCATAAAATATATGTAATTTTAAAAGAAAATATTGACATTGCATAATTAAAGTAATAAAAATAAGAATTTATTACATTTGTTTGAAATTCACTGAATAAGTAAAACAAAAAATAACTAAAATCTAAATTGTTGTGGGCCTTCCATCAGCATTTCTGCATTGTCAACATTATGGTTAGTATTATAATTAATGAACAACACATATATTATGTATTTATAAAATGTTATAAAGTAAAAATGTTATGCTTACATTTTTTTTTTTACATTCTGAAAGGTATAGACATTCTTCAGACCAATCTATATTTAAAACAAAGGTCACGCACGGTGTACAATCTAGTTGACGTGGCATTGTTAGTACAGGTATGATAATAAAAAAATAGTAAATAAAAAAAATAAATTTTAAAAAAGAACCATTAAAATAATAAATAAAAAGATTATTTAAAACTATTGAACAAACTACAATCACATTTTTCTTTTTGTGAGTATTTATGTTTATCTTACTGCAATCATATTAAAAAAATCAAATAATAAACAAAAAGATATAACTTCAATCATACAAATCACAATTTTTTAATGCTACCTAACTACAATCATATTTTTCTCATAATAAAAAAAATAATTGAAAAAAAGAACCATTAAAATAGTAAATAAAAAGATTATTTAGAAGTATTGAACAAACTACTATCACATTTTTCTTTTTATGAGTGTTTATGTTTATCTAATTTCAATCATATTAAAAAATCAAATTATAAACAAAAGGAGATAACTTCAATCATACAAATCACATTTTTTTTAATGCTATCTAACTATAATCACATTTTTCTCATAATAAAAAAATATATAATTGAAAAAAAGAACCATTAAAATAGTAAATAAAAAGATTATTTAGAAGTATTGAACAAACTACAATCACATTTTTCTTTTTGTGAGTATTTATGTTTATCTAACTTCAATCACATTAAAAAAATCAAATTATAAACAAAACGAGATAACTTCAATCATACAAATCACAATTTTTTTAATGCTATCTAACTACAATCATATTTTTCTCATAATAAAAAAAAAACTTTTAAAAAAGAACCATTAAAATAGTAAATACAAAGATTGTTTAGAACTATTGAACAAACTACAATGACATTTTTCTTTTTGTAAATATTTATGTTTATCTTACTTCAATCATATTAAAAAAACCAAATTATAAACAAAAAGAGATAACTTCAATCATACAAATCACAATTTTTTTAATTTTGCTTGTTGGGGGCATGAAACCCCATCAGCATGCCGTCGCCCCCTGCACCTCCCACCATATATGAACAATTTTTTAACTACATTATTAAATTCTCTTGGTTGTTCTTATTTTTACTGTTTTTTAAATATAATTATTTTATTCTAAAGAATTTGGAGAATACAATTTTTTTTATTTAAAAAAATAAATCTAGGATAAAGAAAAGGAGAAAACCTAAAATTGGAACTACCAAAAATTAACAAATAGAAAACATCAAAAACGGCAAGTGAACAATATTATTTTAAGGGAGCTTTTTTGATAAATCCATTTTCTAAGAGCTTTATTCCATCCAACCCATATTCTTTTTGACTATTCCATTAGGTCCAATTTGAGATAAGAAGACCAAAATACCCTTTCAATCTACTTATGTTCCATTTAATTTACATTATTTTCTTATATTTCAATAAGTCCTATGGGTGACATAATTACCAAAATACCCTTAATGTGAATGTTCACACCGTCAACGTAAATGTTTATATCGTCAATGTGTAGGGGCCCGGCTCATGTCGATCCTCGTGGGTACCTGGAAAAATTCGAGTCGGGTCGGGCCAGCCCACAAGCCAAAAAATAGGCCCGACAAAAAATAGGCCCGGCTCGGCCTGTTGATAATATGAATATTCACATTGACAAGTTAACATTCACATTGATAGGAGTGTAAAATTGGCCTGCGGCCCGTGGGCGGCCCAAAACCAGCCCGCCGCCCGGGGCGGGCCCGGACCGGACCATTCACAATGTGAATATTCACATTAACATATTAACATTAACAATAACATTGACAAGAGTGTAAAATTGGCCCATGACCCGTGGGCAGCCCGGGAGAAAAATTTATATTCCAGCCAATTTAGGAGAGTAACCATTCCATTTTCCAACGAATTCAACACTACATTTGAATAATTTTATGAATGTTAGGTGAGAAAAATAATACAATGATTATTTTATTATTATTCGTCAAACAAATTATTTATACAAAAATAGTATTGTAATCTGACTATATGAACTAAATTTTGCATGAAAAAAATCTTTGAATTACCAATATAGACTCAAGATGGTCTATCAAAGTCTAACAACACCTCACCAATTAGAGAAAAGCTCAGTCCTTTGTGAAAAAATTTTGGACTACAAATTCAAAATCCTAGCTAGAAGGGCATTTTGTTCAATTCTTTAGAGTGACGACGATAAAAAAGATGCAAAACAGCACAAAATAAAGAAAAGAAATTCCTTGTAGATTATTAAATTATTACTGTGCATCACAAATCACAAAAGGGTTGTGTAATTATTTTCAAATGAGATGAGAGTAATCCATACAGGGATCAAACCATAAGGCGATAAAAGTAAAATTTAGCGGTTTAAAGTTGTTAGGCTCATCTATTTTTCACCACCAAACAAACCTTATAAATAGCATGCAAAAGCTCAGATAAAATGTGTACATTCGCAAACTCAGAAATTATATATGGTCATCCAAATTGATGCCTATCCTGGTGTTGCATACCAGCAGCACCAAGTCTACGATGTCCGCCAGCAAGAGGGTTACTAGTATGCGCCGTCAAACAGCCACCTAACCTATGTCCCACAGATGCCACTTGGCACCTCCAATTTGCTGCCATCAAACTACCATCAAATGATCTTTGATGGCGGCTATGCTCAACTACAGGAGGGGTGGAGTGGCAAGAACAACTTCCAATATGATGGCACCCCCACTCCACCGAGTGGCCAGAACAACCACCAATATGGTGGCATCGCCACTCCACTGCCCTCAAACCATCGTCATATGAAGTTCGATGGTAGTTATGCTGGGCAGCAAGAGGGGTGGAGTGGCCAGAACAACCGTCCTCAAACCACCATATTGCGAAGTTCAATGGAGGTGGCTATGTTCAGCCACAAGAGGGGTGGAGTGGCCAAAATGACCACCAGTATGAGTGGCATGTTCCGAAGGCAATTACCGTGATGCAAGAATATGAGACTTCTTGGGGTGGTGGTGGTCGCAGCCCAGAGGCAGAGCTATGATGAGCAATGTAATCCTGGAAATGGCTACCAGAAAGTGGAGTATAGGGCAGTTAAAAATATCCCCAAAGCCAAGATTGTCATACTTGTATTCGGTTATATACTTAAATGTGATGCTTTGGCAATAGCTCAAGGTGGCTCTCTAATGTTAAAGTGTTAAAAATAGTAAATAATAGGTATTGTTTATCATCAACATGTTGACACATGGTGACTTGTGCTTTCTTCTTATCTCTTCATTTTCCATCAATCGACAGATTCTTCTTATCTCTTCATTTTCCATCAATCGACAGAAAGGTGCCAATCTTTAAAATTGTGTTTGAATTATAAATTTGGGTAAAAATTTGGAAAGAAAAGAAAAAACGTAAGTGAAATATAATTATATTTCATTCACATTTCATTCATATTTTTTTTAAAAAAAAAAATATCCCTATCCAAATTCATGATCTAAATAAAATTTTTAAAAAATTAAGAAAACAAAAAAAAAGAACGTAGAAGGATTGGTGATTTTGGTACACTTTTTTCAATTTTTGGTATTCGATTTCCAAAATCACGTAAGAAAAGATTGGTGATTTTCCTTTATGCGTTCATAGCATAATTTGCTGTCCAATACTCACCAAAATGTGGTAAAAAAAAAAAAGGAATAGAAAAGAGAAATTCTCAGGTACAACCAAGCATATGTTGGTTTAGGGATGACGCCAATATTTGACAGGTTATGAATTGGGGCCTCTGGTCCGTTTATTAAAATAAATAAATAAATTTCCTGTTTGGTTGTTTGATTCGCTAAAATGAAAATGAAAATGAAAATGAAAATTTTTTTGTTTCATCAAAATATTCTCTCTTGTTTGGTTTGGTAAGAAGGAGAAAAATTTATATTGGCCAATTTACATTCCTACAAATGTGAATTTTAAAATATGAATGTTCACATCATTAAATTGCTAATCGTTGAAAAAATATTTATAAGGGTATCAAAATTAAATATAAGGGCATAAGTGTCCAAGAAAATAGTGTAAATCAAGAAAATGGACTTTATGGAATAAAACTATACATACATGGGACTAAATGGGTTAAAAAATTCCTTCATGAACTTCTTGGGTTAAAACACTTCTAAATTGGACTTATCAATAAAAATCCCTTTTTTTAATGCCATCTAACTACAATTATATTTTTCTCATAATAAAAAAAAAATAATTGAAAAAAAGAACCATTAAAATAGTAAATAAAAATATTATTTAGAAGTATTGAACAAACTACAATCATATTTTTCTTTTTGTGAGTGTTTATGTTTATCTAACTTTAATCATATTAAAAAATCAATGTGAGTGTTTATGTTTATCTAATTTCAATCATATTAAAAATAAAATTAAAATAGTAAATAAAAAGATTAAATAACATTAAAAAAACCCATTGAACTAACTACAACAATCATATTAAAAAAAAGAGCCATTGAACAAAACTACAATCACTTTTTTTTTTTTTTTTGAGTGTTTATGTTTATCTAACTTCAATCATATTAAAAAAATCAAATTATAAACAAAACGAGATAACTTCAATCATACAAATCACAATTTTTTAATGCTATCTAACTACAATCATATTTTTCTCATAATAAAAAAAATACCTTTTAAAAAAGAACCATTAAAATAGCAAATACAAAGATTATTTAAAACTATTGAACAAACTACAATCACATTTTTCTTTTTGTGAGTATTTATGTTTATCTTACTTCAATCATATTAATAAAACCAAATTATAAACAAAACGAGATAACTTCAATCAAACAAATCACAATTGTTTTAATGCCATCTAACTACAATCATATTTTTCTCATAATAAAAAAAATAATTGAAAAAAAGAACCATTAAAATAGTAAATAAAAAGATTATTTAGAAGTATTGAACAAACTACAATCATATTTTTCTTTTTGTGAGTGTTTATGTTTATCTAACTTTAATCATATTAAAAAATCAAATTATAAACAAAAGGAGATAACTTCAATCATACAAATCACAATTGTTTTAATTCTATCTAACTACAATCATATTTTTCTCATAATAAAAAAAATACCTTTTAAAAAAGAACCATTAAAATAGCAAATACAAAGATTATTTAAAACTATTGAACAAACTACAATCACATTTTTCTTTTTGTGAGTATTTATGTTTATCTTACTTCAATCATATTAATAAAACCAAATTATAAACAAAACGAGATAACTTCAATCAAACAAATCACAATTGTTTTAATGCCATCTAACTACAATCATATTTTTCTCATAATAAAAAAAATACCTTTTAAAAAAGAACCATTAAAATAGCAAATACAAAGATTATTTAATAAAAATACTATGCAAGATAACGGTATATAAGAAGGATAATGAAGCAAGTGCAATATGGGGGGCTCAAACAGTGTTGAGCCCTTAAGCAAAAGTGAAAAAGAGCTCAAAAGAAGGCCACTTTCAGTTAGGGCTGGAGCTCAAAAAAGAAAGCATATATGGCTTATAAATGACACAAGATATGGACCAAAATGAGGGAAATGCTACTCACCCTTGAAGACAAGTCTTGGCTGCTTCTTGGCTTGAGAAGTAGTGCCTCTTAGCTGCTGGAAAACTCCCCAAACTGCTGGAAATGGAGTAGTGGTGGTGATGCTAGGTGGTGATGAAGAAAAGGTGGTAGAACTTGGTTGTTTTGGTTGAAAGAGAGAGATAGAGGGAGATATGGATACAAGTCTTGAAGCCAAAAATTTCCCAACCCTTGGACCAAAACTGGAGGCCAGTTATATGGACCAAGGAGAGGGAGGGCAAGGAGGAAAAGAGTGGGGAAAAAAGGACCAACTTTTCCCCACTAGCTGTCCCCCGGATACATATATTTTCGGGGGAAAACAGCTATACAGCTGTAAAGTACTCACCCTAAGGATTATGGCCGGCCACTTTTTGGAGCTGCAGGTGGCCGGTCGGCTACCTCCCATGGCCGGCCGGCCAAGGGTCAAAAGGTTCAAGGTGATTTAATGGCCGGCCACCACAGATAGGTGTCCTCCCATATGTGTACAACACAACCCTGTGGTTCAAAATTGTCAACTGTAAAACAGGAGAGAGAATAGGCCATTCTTAGGAAGGGTTCAAAATGGTCAGGTGGAATTACTGGCCGGCCACCAACTTTTAGGATCCTCCCATGTGTGTACATCACAAATATGTGGTTAAAAGTTCAAGAAAATGGCCCAAGGGTGTTCAACATTGGCTCGGAAGTGAGAAAAACGAGCGTCAGAGGGCGCCGGAAGATATATAACTGGTTGCTGAAATAATTGCTGGCCTCCCACCCTTCTATGGCCTTCCTGGGGATGAAACAGGGGTACCTGCCAAAAATGAACGGAAACCGATGCAAAACGAATGTTCGGGGGCCAGAACACGCAGTTCGGGGCCCCGAAAACTGCCTGTTAAGCACCGAAAGTGGCACTCGACCACGAAGTGGGTCTTTCAGACCTCAGTGTCCCTCAAAAGGGAGTAAATAGGATGCATGCCAAAAACCAGAGTGATAGGAGATGGTTAAGCGGTCCCGAACCGAGGCACACGGCCTGACGGCTCCGAAAACCGAGAACCGGACTCCGAAATGGGCAAAATGGCCTACAGTCACAAAACGTAACCCACGGCCACTGAGAGATGGTCTGCGAGACCTCTCCCTCCCCTCAGGAAAGGAAACAGAGAAAACCGAGTCTGGTTCGCAAACCGAGGCAAGGCACAAAAGAGGGTTTGGAAATCCGGAGGCAGGGCTCACGGCCGCGACTCTGAGACTTCTAAACGAGCATAATATGCAACGTCACCGAGCGCTCAATCGGTGATGTCTGAGTCTTAAGGTCGGTCAAAAATGAGGTGTCTACAGTATGTGAAAAGTTAAAAAGAGTGTGTGTATTGAAAAAGTTAAAAAGACTTGGAAAAATTTAATAAGTGTTAAGTTTTTTTTTTCAAAAAAAAATCAAAAAAATTAAGAAATTAAGGTTCAGATATTGGAACTCCCACAAAACTTGTGGGTTAGAGATAGATATAAATAAATAGATAAAATCTCTGCTTAGTTAGCATCTGTATGAGTGCAATGATTGATCCATTGTATTTAGCACTTAATCACTCTCTGCTATCTTTCTTTTCCCCCCTCCTTTTTGAATGTTTCCAAACCATGTGTTTCTGATTCTTGATCCGATGAAATTAATTTTTGTTTAAAAAAAAATCAAAAAATTAGAAAATTAGAATTGGCATATTGAAGCTCCCACAGGCCTTAAGGGTTAAAAATCTCCTTTTGCTTAATATATATATATATATATATATATATGCTATACATACTTTCAAGTTAATTGTTTATGAATTTATTTTATAGAAAGTCGACTAATAATCAATATTGAAATATAATCTCGATAAGTTATCATTAAGATAATAAAATAAAAGATAAACTACAAATACACTCCCTAAGATTTGCTTAAAGTATAGATTGTCTCCTGTAGTTTGAAAAATTACAAATATCCTCTTATTAGAATTTTTTTATTTGACAAAATTAACTAAAAAAATGAAATTCATAATTGCTCTCCTATATAATAATAAAATTACATAAATTATTAATTGAAATATATTTCTAACATCATTAAAAACTGTTAATTGACTTAGTGATTTATTAATAAAAATGGCGATTTGTTATAAAATTAAAAACCTTGGGGGTGGATGTAATTTTCAGAACCAAAGGGAGTGATTTGTATTTTAATTAAATCTCAAAGGATGTATTTATAATTTATCGTAAAATAAAATAAGATTAATCATGGAACAATGTGGCGACCTAATGATATGATACTTTTTCTTTCTTTTTAATGTTGTGAAAAATTAACCCTATAAACAGGAGAAATTTCTATTTCATTTATGAAATAGAAAGTTTCACTTTGACCTTTTTCGCTAGAGAGTTTAATTTGTACGTTTTTATAGTTAAGAGGTCCATTTGTATGTTTTTATATTTCAAAGGGCAAAGTGATACTTCTCAATAATTTAAGGAGTCCATTTATATATTTTTATAGTATGGGGGTCAAAATAATATTTCTCAATAGTTTAAGGGATTTTCGTGTAAATAAACCACCCCCCCTCCCAACAAGGAAAAAAAAGAAAAGGAAATTTTAATCCAAAAATAGTAAATTTTATGATATAAATTTTGGGATGAAACTGTGAAATTTCATCCAATTATATTTTTCGTAAAAGATCAAGAAGCTGAAAATTTTCTTTATGATTTTAAAAACATGGAAATTTTCTACAAACTTAGGAAATTTGATAAATGAAAATGAAAAATTCCTACCAAAAAATTATAAATGTCATCCTAATAACCAAGAAATTTCATCTCCAAAAGGAAAATTTGGAATGAAATTGTGAAACTTTATTCAAATTTTTGAATTTTAGAAAACTAAAAATTTCTCAATTAAATTTTATAATTTTCACTTCTAAGAAATTAAGAAAATTTTCATTTTATAATTTCTTAGTATGCAATAGTCAATTGAAAATTAAAGCAAATAAAATATTTCACAAAATTTTCGTAATTTTGAGAAGTTTCACAATTTTGAATTGGAAGTCCCTCAATTGATAAACTTTTCAATTTCCATAAAATATTTTCTAATTATTCAAATAAAAATCAATTAAAAAACTTTGAAAAATGAAATATTTCTCTCCTACAAACATACATATAATTTTTTTTACAGAAACTAAAAATTCCTTTGTTTTGGAAATTGAGAAATTTCTCTGTTTCACCAAATAGAGAATTTCTCACTTTCTAATTATTCATGTAACAATTAGTTTAAAACTAAATGAAATGAAATGAAATAAATTCATCTAAGTGACTTTTGAAATTAAAAATAAAAGAAATAGTTTTTTCGATAAAACAAATAATGCATATATTATAACAAAATAAAATGAGAAGTTTCTATATTAACAAGGAAAATTGGAAATCGATAATGCGTATGAATAATTTTCATGTTAGCACACTAACAGGTGTGTACAATTACTTCATAAAAAAATTCATATTTTTTAATTTTTACGTAATTTATATTCAATAAAGATCTCAATAAGTAGGTTTGAAATATATAATTTTATAAAAATAAAAATAAAAAGAAATGTGCGATGAAAGTTATGATATTTTCAAATTTCAAAAAATAATAAAAACAAAAAATGTACTAATCTTGTTTGATAGATCATGATAATAGGTTTTAAAATTATAAATTTTAGAAATGTGTAAAATAATAATTATTCAATCTGGTTAGATTTGTTTCAAAATTTTATTTTTAATTTTTTTAATAATATAAATCAGTTTGATGAAAATAAATATTAAAAATATTTTTACCCTAAAAAAGAGAAAATTATATGAAAGTGAGTGCTTTTTATTTTACATTTCATTTTCCCCACCCAAACTAGCTTTTAATTTTAATTTATACATTTTTTTATAAATAAATTTGAAAAAGTAACTAAACTGTGCAATACATTTTAAAATCTAAAACATAAAAAATAGAAAATTACCATGTACTACTTTAAACTAATAGTAGAGTAGAAAATTTTCCAAATAAAAAATGTTACTAAACACTTATTTGATAGTTGAGTGATAAAAAATAATTTTTCAAAGAATAATATTACGAATTCTCAGAAATTATCCAAAATTTTTCATTTTATGATTTAGATTTATTCTACATATAAATCTCACATTATACAAATTGATTTTCACCACACAATCACTTACCCAAATTTTTCTGAATGGATTAATCTGGTCTCTAGCATACTTGTTTTTCAAAATGTTCATCAACAGCTAATTACTCAATAATCTTTATGTTCGTTGGTAAAGACACCCACTAAGAGACATATGCACCCGGCATTAGGTATTCCATTACATAACACATCTGATTTTTATTTTTATTTTTTTTTATTTAAATATTTCGATTACACGCATAATTGTTAGGAAAAAGAAATGGAAAAGATAGGAACAGATGAAGAGAGTCGAATATCCGTCCTACCAAGAATGTGCAGTTCTTATTGGCAACCATTGGTCACACATTCGATTAGGGATAGACTCAGTCTTAATTCCTAGTGATTTGGATATACCAAACACGAGATTTGATTCCTTTACCCTATTCTCTCTCTCTCTCTCTCTCTATGTCTCTCTCTAATATTTCTGGTTACACTAGTGACAAATTCACCTAATAAATAATTAAATGTGAAGATTATTAGACATTTATTGAATGTTGAAGGGGCTAAATATGAAATGGGTCGAATCTTATCCCTGGGCCGGCCCAATCCATTAGACTCAAGACCTGAGAAACAGGATAAGCAAGTGGGCTAATCGGTTCAGCCCAATTACATTGTCAACAATCCATCTAAGTCCTCAAGCACTTGAGCCCAACCTGCGGTGGAAAGGTTAATCCAGCCACGATGCTGGGTTGGGCCGAGCAGCAGGACTTGACCCTTAGATAGAACCCAAAAGAGGCCGAGCCCACGCAAAGATATCATACTGGGCCGGTCCATTTCTATTAGCAATCCCACAGAGGGCCGAGCTGGGGCACAACAATGTTAAGCCAAAGGAACACACCAGAGAAACGTGGAAGCTGTGAGTATATGCATGTGCAAGTCGCCACCTCAGCTGGTTCCTTACACCTAGAATCACAGAAATAGTTAATCAGAGGAATATGGTTTGTTATCAACATGACAACAATGAGAATATGCACCGCATGACAACTACCAGATGGTCTCCTACCTTGGGCAATGCTAATGGAAAACTTGGCAACACCAGAGCTCCATAAAACCATCTTGGGTAGCAAGCAAGGAGTCATATATATATACTACACTAACTTCACATTGAAGGTAACTGATTTAAGCAAAACTTTACTCACTGAAACTTAGCTCTCTGCACTTAGAGAGCACCTTGCTTCTTCTCTGATTACTCATTCCCACACTAGAGGAGTCATCTGGCCAACCCCAGCTGGACAGCTCTGACGATGCTCCTTGTTGCAGGGCTTCAATTCCTGGATAGTCCAATCAAGTGCGGAGCTTTGATCCACAATCATCTAGTGTGGTATTCAGTACACACAATTGGTGTAGTGAACATGGACTGCTTTGTCTCCGAGTTCTGCACTTGGTTCCGACAATGGGGATTGAGGACGTCCCCCCTTCGACACAGACTCCATAGATGGAGAAGACAAAGGACAAAGGCTTGGCATTCCTAACAGTCATAGAAGAACAATCCGGAAAAAATATTCAGACCCTTGAATCTATTGAGCATTAATTGCCCTTCGCTAGAGGTTATTCTCAACACTGTCTTATGGAGAAAGATTACAGGGATCGAATCATAGACTCCATGGGAATGGAGATACAAGAGCTGAAAGCGTAACTCCAAAAGGTGATGGGTGACTCGACGGAGAAGACAACTGATGCAAAGCCCTCTCGCCTGCGACAGAGAAGCTTATGCTGAGAACTACCAGTGAAGAAGGTTCCCAGAAATGAGTCTGGGCATCAGAGCCAGTCAATCCTGGTACAAAGTGAGGTGGCGAGCAGCCACACCCGTGGCTCACGCCGGAAAAGGGCTAAGAGGCAGAAGATAGTTAGCCAGCAGACAGAGTAACCCCCTCAAGACCTTCGTACTTGGCTGATTGGTAACAGGAAAAATGAGCAACGACAAGATCACCTTGACCGTACCATCTACCAGAGAGAGCATCGAGCATTGGATAGGCTTGTCTCTTCCCCATTCTCCCCGGAAATAGAGGCCATGAGACACCCCAAGAAATTTACCACACCAAAGTTCAAGTCATACGATGGGAAGTTAGACCCACTGACGCACATCAGCCATTATAGACAGATGATGTCTTTATGGAGCCAAGACAAAACACTGATGTGCAAAGTCTTCCTATCCAGCTTGGGAGAATCCGGACTTCGATGGTTCGATCAACTCCCCGCTGGATCAATTCACGACTGGAAGCACTTCTCCGAAGAGTTCTTAGCCAGGTTCATCTCCAACACTAAGATCCCGAAAAAGCTAGATACACTGTTGGATCTCTGAAAGGAACAAGAAGAAACATTATGCAATTATGCTATGAGGTATTGGCAAGAGTACAATGACTTGGAGGAAAACGTTTGCAGTGAACAGATGGCCGTGATGTCTTTGAAACATGGTCTGCGCCAGAAAATAAGTTGAGACAGTCACTTACCAAGCGCCCGGCCACAGCACTGAAAGATTTGCTTGCCAGGATTGAATAGTATGCTTGCCTCAAAGATGATCAGATCCTCATCGAGGTAGCGTCAACTGAACAAACAGCTCGGCACAAGAAGAAAGTAGACCGAGGGGAACATCGAGGACTCACGGTAAATGAAGTAGACAAGTCCAAATCTCACGAAGCAGTCGTGACCATATTCAAAGAACCAATCTATTGTATTTTGGAAAAGATCAAAAGAGATCCATTCTTTATTTGGCCGCCGAAAATGTTAAGAGATCCAGCTCGGCGTAATCAGAAGCTCAAATGCACCTATCACCAAGACAGGGGGCTTATGACTCAAAATTGCAGAGCACTGAAGCAACACCTGGAAAACTTGGTAGCTGCTGGACACCTCTGAGATTACATTGATTAGGATAAAGCTGTGGCCGAATAGGAGAACCCCCTACCAGAACTGGACATTGAGCACCCTCCTCGGTTGGTAATTAATGTAATCCATGGAACAACTACCCAAGAACATGAAGAGGCACTGAAAGAAGAAATTGCCAAAGCTGTGCAAATTCAACAGGTCAAGTCTGTAGGGCTCGCGCCGAAAAAGGTATTCACAGTACCCATGTCCCCCTTGTGCACTGTTTCATTTACTAAAAAGGATTTAGAAGGCATTCAACACCCACATACTGATGCACTAATTATAACTGTGGGAATTGAGAAACGATTTTACGTAAAACAAGTCCTGGTAGATCAGGACAGTACAACAAATATATTGTATTACGACTTATTCAAGAAGCTTAGTCTCTCTGAGCAGCACCTCTCCCCAGCAGCGACTTCATTGGTTGGCTTCAATTCACAGCCTGAATGGCCACTTGGCAGGATAGTGTTGTCAGTTGTGGCTAGAACGAAGACCCCGCAGATAGAATTTCTAATTATTAATACACCTTCTCCTTACAACGCCATACTTGGTCGTCCTTGGATTCACCAAATGGAAGCGGTCCCTTCAACCTACCACCAGCTCACCCACTTCCCAACGGAACATGGAGTAGAGCAGATCTTAGAGGACCAAGTTGCGTCAAAACATTGCTTCATGGTAGCTATGAAGGCTAAACAACTTTGCAATCGGGTGCAGACAGTGGAAGTGGTCGAACAACCAGTCTCGGAGGATGTAGGAGGAGCCCCAGATGAAAAGATAGTAGAGGATTTAGAGAAAGTCCTAGTAAAGGAGGATGATCCAAAAAAGTACTTCCTTATCGGTACCTCGCTAGGCGTTGATGAGAAACTTCAGTTACTGGAATTGTTGAGGAAAAATATGGAGGTATTCACATGGTCAGCATATGATACTCCAGGGTTGAACCCAAATCTTGCTTGCCATAAACTCAACAACAACCCCTCCACTCGGCCTATCGTACAAAAAAGTTGGAGATCCTCAGTTGAGCACATTGAAGCAGTAATTGCCGAGGTCGAAAAACTCCTAGCATCGGGGGTAATTAGAGAAGTTCAATACCCACAGTGGCTGTCCAACACAGTTTTAGTCAAGAAGAAGAACGAAAAATGGAGAGTCTGCGTTGACTTCACCTGCTTGAACAGAGCCTGTCCCAAGGACAGTTTTCCTCTACCTCACATTGATCAATTGGTAGATTCAATAACAGAACATGGGCGTATGAGCTTTCTGGATGCTTATAGCGGCTATCACCAGATACCACTATTCGGCCCAGATCAGGAGAAGACAACATTCATCACTCCAAGAGGCACTTATTGCTACAAAGTAATACCGTTCAGCCTCAAGAATGCCGGGCAACCTACCGGCGAATGATCACTCGAATGTTCAAGGACTAGCTCGAAAAAACCATGGAAGCTTACATAGATGATATGGTAGTGAAAAGAAAACTCGCTACAAACCACCTCGCAGACTTAAGAGAAGTCTTTGGTATCCTAAAGAACCATCAGCTTTGCCTTAATGCCTCGAAGTGCACTTTTGGGGTAAGAACAAGGAAGTTCTTAGGGTACATGGTTACTCACAGAGGAATCGAGGCAAATCTGGATCAAATCAAAGCAATACAAGAGCTTGAAGTATCAACAAAGGCTAAAGAGCTACACAAGCTGGCTGGAATGGCGGCCGCCCTGCATCGGTTTATCAGCAAGTCTTCAAATCGGATGAAGCCCTTCTTCCAACTACTAAGAGAAAAGGCTACGTTTGAATGGGGTCCTGAATGTACCGAAGCATTGCAAGGTCTCAAAAAATACCTCAGTACACCACCTCTCCTGTCCACTCTAGAATCAGAGGAGGAGTTGTACCTACATCTAGCAGTCTCGGATCACGCTGTAAGCGCGGTATTGATTCGAGAGGTTGACAAGGAACAAAGGCCAGTATACTATGTTAGCAAGACCCTACTAGACACCGAGACACAGTATCTACCCTTGGAAAATTTAGCTTACGCACTACTCATCGCCTCAAGAAAGCTGCAACATTACTTTCAAGGTCACACCATCAATGTCCTCACTAAATTCCTCCTCAGATCTATCTTCAGCCGAGCTGATTTCTCCAGCCGAACAGTGAAACGGGCTATCGAACTTGGTGAGTTTGACATTCGATATCAACCCAAGACAGCAATCAAGGCCTAGGTCTTGGCGGATTTCGTCGTAGAATTCACTCCCACCCAGAGCACTGAGCCCGAGAACTCCAGTTCGGCACAGGTGCCATGCACCACTAAATTAGGAAAGCAATGCGCTTCAGAAGCATGGAAACTCTTTATTGGTAACGTCTGGCAGCTCTATGTTGACAAATCATTCAATAACCGACGCTCGGGAGCAGGGGTAGTACTTATGTCACCAGAAGGGTTTATTTGGGAGTAAGCTCTTAGGCTTGGTTAGAAGGCTTCTAACAATGAGGCGGAATACGAAGCACTATTGGCTGGTTTACGTAGTGCCGAACACTTCAGTGCAGAGTAACTTCTGGTTTTCAGCAATTCTCAATTGGTGGTAAACCAGCTTACTGGGGTCTACGAAACACAAGACGAAAGAATGGCCATGTATACAAGCAAGGCCAGGAATCTACTCAAGAAATTCCAGTCCATACGAGTAGAATGAATCAATCGGGACAGAAACATCCATGCTGATGCTCTAGCTTGCTTCGGCTCATTGTAGACACCCCATTTTTGACCGTCCTCAAGACTTGGACGTCACCATTGGAACACTCGGTGATTATCCCTTATTTGTGTTCGTTTGGAGTTCCCGGAGTTCTCGGCTACGTGCCCTGCCTCAGGATCTCCGAACTTGACCGTTTTGTGTCTGGTTTCACACCAAACACTTGTGTTTTGCCTTGGAGGGGTAGGGAATGCCTTGTGAGGCATCCTCACACACCACCGGCAGTGGCTAGAGGCCACCGGCTGGTTTTTGCTGCCATCGGCACTTTTTGTTGCCGGTCGGCACTTGTTGTTGCCGGTCGGCACTACATTTTGTCAAAATGGCATCTTTGGCCGGCCGACTACTGTGCATCTGCTTTTGTAGATATTTTGTCACAACTGTCTTACTTTTGGCTCCCCTCCATACACGTGTATGGAGGGATCTCCCTCTTTGGAAGCTTGTCTTGTAAGCTTTACAAGACAAAAGGCTTTATAAGAGAGAGCCTTGTCTCTTGGCCTTAGGTTAGACACTTGAGAGACTTGAGATATTTTTAGACAGCCATTTTTAGGGTTTTGAGTCTAGGGTTAGAAACCATACACTTTCTATCTCTATATCTCCCTCTTGTGTGTGTTAAAGTGCATTTGTGTCTTACTATTGCACACAAACAAATAGTGTTTCACCTTCCCTTAGCTACTGAGGTTCTAAGAGGTTGGTTTTGAAGTTTTGTAGCTGTTTTCAACCTAGAAGGAGCTGTTGGAGCACCATTGTTGAAGGGGTCTTCAAGGGTAAGAAACTAACACCTTTATTCCCCATTTTTGCATTGTATTTTGGCCTATCTTAAAATTGTTTTTGAGCTTGGTGTATAATACAAAAAATTTCTATTTTTAGGCCCTCTAAATTGTTTGTTTAGAGTGTTTTGTGGTTTGGAGGTGTTTGACCCCTCTTAGGCCTTGAAAGGCCCCATTTTGTGCTCTTTTGGGTGAGCTCCGGGACCTTGATGTTTGGGCCTCCTCACCACTGAAGTCTTGAGGGATTTCAGAGGTGAGGATGGTGCCTTGAGGTCCTAGGGAGGAGAGGGCCACCCCCTCTCCTTATTGTCCTTGAAATGGACCATTTTTGGCCTCTTGAGGGAGCACCTAGCTAAGCTTCATGTTGACCATGCCTTGGCTATTTTTTGTGCTTATTATGTCATAATATGCCTCTGTTTTTAATTGGGGCTTTTTCAGCATGCAAG
>NW_021027430.1:370756-385479 GCF_004153795.1 Camellia sinensis
TGTACCTTAACCGGAACTACGTAAGGCTTGATTCCCATGTTTGGGATACGTAGGCAACTTCATCATGAAGTCCAGCCCCCAACGCTTCCATAGCGTCCTAGTCCATGCAATGGTTTCGACTTCATCTCAAAGTTTAGTCGCCAACACCTTCCAAGGTGATTGTGTCCATATATCTGTTATCAACATCAACTCAAACCCTCGATCAGGCTGAGGCCAGAGGAAAAGATAAAATGAAGGCAGATGCCGACCCCATTGATCAACTGCTGTGGGCAGTCGAGGCTTTGAAAGCCGGGGGGATGAACAAGCAACAGATATCCGCAGTTGTGGCAAAAACTGTGGAGGATGCTTTCCCCACTCCACCTGAGGGTAGTTCAAGCCAGTCAGAAAATCGGGATAGGCCCCGTCATGCCAGAACAGTTCCTCCTGTTCCCGCTCCTGCACCCGGGAAAGATCAGAAAGCTAAAGTGGCGCCTGCCGATCCTTTCGCTTGTGCGGCTAGTAAGAGCGCTCAGACTCCAAAGTACCTGCCTCAAGGGCGCAGGACCTTTCATGCTCTCTACATGCCTTTGTCCAAGGCACTTCAGATCCTTGCCGAGAGGGGGCACCTTAAACCCTTAGAGCCTCGGCCTCTCCCAAAGAATCTCCCCGCTACGCATGATGCTGCTCAATACTGCGCGTACCACCAGCAGACCGGCCATGCAACCGACAATTGCTTCCGCCTCCATCATGAGGTGCAAGATTTGATTGACAACGAGGTTATCCTCCCGTCTACCTCAGCCAAGTCCGTTACTACTCAGTTATTGGATTTTGAGGACACAGATACTGCAAGTATGTAATCAGAAGGTGAACCACCTGCGGGCGGCATCTGGATGTATTTTGAATGTGGCGTTTGGCACGCATTTTTGAGTGGCTGTGAACGCTAGCTTTGTAAATCCTGGCTCGGGTATCGAGTCAGTCTTTTGTTTTGAGTCTGTCTCTTTGTCTTGAGTCAGTCTTTTTTGCTTAAAGGTTTGTCTTGTTGTAGCGAGTCAGTCCCCTTTGTATAGAATACCAGGTGATTCCGGGGTTGTTGCCTCGAACACCGTTTTGTCTTGTGATTACCTGTTTTTTTTTTGAGTCTGTTTCTGCCGAGGGGCCAGTTACACCAACAAATCTGAATGAAACAGCTGTTGCTACCTTACTTTCATGCTTGCTTTCAGTTTAAGTACCAGAGAATTTGATTGGGTTGACAGTACATCTCGCCTGCTCTCCTGCGCGCCAAACTCATTGCATTAACCTAAGTTTTTCAAAAAAAAAAACCCCTTTTGAACACTGCGGTGATAAAAACGAAGAGGAAGGAATTCCTCGGGTTTTGTAAAATTTTGATCATCTTGAGAGAAGGAGAGACGTGCTAAGCCTTTTTTTAATGAATGAAATCATGCTTGTCGGCGTGAGTACTGAGAAGGATCCTGGCTTGATCCAGATTGGTTCCACACTATCTTCGGCGCGAGCGATTCGTCGCTTTCTTAAAAAATTTCAAAAACAAATGTTTTACACGGCCCTGTAAAGACTTGTGTGGAATCGCTCTTGAGATCGCGCAGCCTAGGATCGCTCTCAACCTCAAGATTCAACCCGTTCGTTGTCTCGAACCTCGAACTCATTCGGAACATTTCACAGCCAACTGTCAGAGGAGGCCCGTGTGGCCAGTTTTGAAGCAGCCCTCGACCAAGAGGCGCCGAAATTGAACCAAAAGATTAGCTCTCACCGAAAAAAGCCCGTGGAGCAGCCATGACGGAGTCTCCTACAAATCATTGCAACAGCCGTTCTCCTGAATACAGAGAGGCTTCAACTTCAAAAACCATTTGGCATGGACTTGTTACACTTTTACCCTTTGAGAGGCTTGCTGGGCGGAAAACCCGGAAGGGCGGCCCAGGCAAAAGTTAGAGCAAGAGAAAAATACAAAAAAGAAAAAAATACAAAAAGAAAAGAAAAGCAAAAAATGCGAAAAAAGAAAAGAAAAAGAAATGAACAAAAGAAAATGAATAAAAGAAGCTCGCAAGGTCGAAAACCCGCATCCGGCGCCTTGGCAAAAGTTAGAGCCTGAAAAGTGAAGGTTAAAATACCCGAGTGTACTTTAACCGGAACTACGTAAGGCTTGATTCCCATGTTTGGGATACGTAGGCAACTTCATCATGAAGTCCAGCCCCCAACGCTTTCATAGCGTCTTAGTCCATGCAATGGTTTCGATTTCATCCCAAAGTCCAGTCGCCAACGCCTCCAAGGTGACTGTGTCCATATATTTGTTGTGACCGTCTTCGTCATCTCTGTGTCCAAGAGTTCGACCACCACCAATGAAGACTGTTTGCGGACTGCTGCGGCACCATCCAAACAAGGGGCAACTTTCCGTTGCCACGAGCCGTCGCGAGCCACCATTCAAACCAGGGGCAACTTTCCGTTGCCATCCACCCCCCCTTTAAGCCAGGGGCAATTTTCCATTTCCTCCGATCCGAGGTTGCGCCTCTCAAAGAGTAAGTTCCATGCTCGTTGAGCATTGACTGTTTGCAAAATAGTTTTTGAAAATTTTTACCGAGGTTGACTATTTTCTCAAAAACTATTTCATTTTCCAAAACTGGACCATTGTCTTGGACCCAAAAAGGAAAATTTTCAGTGCACATAGCCTAACTTGCATGGTTTTCAAATCAAAAATCAAACAAGTACGTTAATCTGACTCTCATCTTGATCAGAACTGTTTTAGTAAAAGGCAAAAAAAAAACGGTCAAAGTGATGAACTAGGGGCACGGTTGAGCCAGGCGTTCTGCCTCCCCCCCCCCGGTCGTCAACATACTTGCCAGAAAGGCACTCTACCCACCAGAAGAAATAGCCGTGAGCCAACGGCATTGGGCATGAACCCGCAACTTCCTATTCATTCATTGATCACCTTGGGGAGGGACGAAAAATGAGAGAATAAAGAATAGAGAGGTGTAAGTTGAGAGAAAAGAGAGGAAAAAGGGTTTTGAGAGAAAATCCGAGCTTGAGTGCCAGAGTGATGTGAGAATCACAAGGACCCTTATTCAGACCCTCTTGCATTATGGCAGATATGTAATTATGGTGTTTATTTGCCATTTCTCTTGCATTAGGGTATAAATACTCAGACACTTATTCAGACCGTCTTGCATGATGGCAGATATGTAATTATGGTGTTTGCTTGCCATTTCTCATGCATTTGGGCTCAAACACTCGGACACTTATTCGGACCCTCTTGCATGATGGCAGATATGCAATTATGGTGTTTATTTTCCATTTCTCTTGCATTAGGGTATAAATACTCGGACAATTATTCAGACCCTCTTGCATGATGGCAGGTATGTAATTATGGTGTTTGCTTGCCATTTCTCATGCATTTGGGCTCAAACACTCGGACACTCATTCGGAGCCTCTTGCATGACGACAGGTATGTAATTATGGTGTTTACTTGCCAATTCTCATGCATTAGTGTTTAAACACTCGGACGCTTATTTGGACCCTCTTGCATGATGGCAGATATGTAATTATGTTGTTTAGTTTCGATTTCTCATGCATTAGGGCTTAAACACTCGGACACTTATTCAGACTCTCTTGCATGATGGCAGATATGAAATTATGGTGTTTATTTGCCATTTCCCATGCATTAGGGTTTACACATTCGGACATTTATTCGGATCCTCTTGCATGATGGCAGATACGTAATTATGGTGTTTATTTGCCATTTCCCATGCATTACGGTTTAAACACTCGGACACTAATTCAGACCCTCTTGCATGATAGCAGATATGTAGTTATGGTGTTTAGTTGCCATTTCCCATGCATTAGGGTTTAAACACTCGGACACTTATTTGGACGCTCTTGCATGATGGCAGATATGCAATTATGGTGTTTATTTTCCATTTCTCTTGCATTAGGGTATAAATACTCGGACAATTATTCAGACCCTCTTGCATGATGGCAGGTATGTAATTATGGTGTTTGCTTGCCATTTCTCATGCATTTGGGCTCAAACACTCGGACACTCATTCGGAGCCTCTTGCATGACGACAGGTATGTAATTATGGTGTTTACTTGCCAATTCTCATGCATTAGTGTTTAAACACTCGGACGCTTATTTGGACCCTCTTGCATGATGGCAGATATGTAATTATGTTGTTTATTTGCCATTTCTCATGCATTAGGGTTTAAAAACTCGGACATTTATTCGGACCCTCTTGCATGATGGCAGATACGTAATTATGGTGTTTATTTGCCATTTCCCATGCATTACGGTTTAAACACTCGGACACTAATTCAGACCCTCTTGCATGATAGCAGATATGTAGTTATGGTGTTTAGTTGCCATTTCCCATGCATTAGGGTTTAAACACTCGGACACTTATTCGGACGCTCTTGCATGATGGCAGATATGTAATTATGGTGTTTACTTGTCATTTCTCATGCATTAGGGTTTTGACACACGGACCCTTATTCAGACCCTCTTGCATGATGGCAGATATGAAATTATGGTGTTTATTTGCCATTTCTCATGCATTAGGGTTTAAAAACTCGGACATTTATTTGGACCCTCTGGCATGATGGCAGATACGTAATTATGGTGTTTATTTGCCATTTCCCATGCATTACGGTTTAAACACTCGGACACTAATTCAGACCCTCTTGCATGATAGCAGATATGTAGTTATGGTGTTTAGTTGTCATTTCCCATGCATTAGGGTTTAAACACTCGGACACTTATTCGGACGCTCTTGCATGATGGCAGATATGTAATTATGGTGTTTATTTGCCATTTCTCTTGCATTAGGGTATAAATACTCAGACACTTATTCAGACCGTCTTGCATGATGGCAGATATGTAATTATGGTGTTTGCTTGCCATTTCTCAGGCATTTGGGCTCAAACACTCGGACACTTATTCGGACCCTCTTGCATGATGGCAGATATGTAATTATGTTGTTTATTTGCCATTTCTCATTAATTAGGGTTTAAACACTCGGACACTTATTCGGTCCCTCTTGCATGATGGCAGATATGTAATTATAGTGTTTACTTGCCATTTCTCATGCATTGCATGATGGCAGATATGCAATTATGGTGTTTATTTGCCATTTCTCTTGCATTAGGGTATCAATACTCGGACACTTATTCAGACCCTCTTGCATGATAGCAGATGTGTAAGTATGGTGTTTACTTCCCATTTCTCATGCATTAGGGCTTAAACACTCGGACACTTATTCGGACCCTCTTGCAAGATGGCAGATATGTAATTATGGCGTTTATTTGCCATTTCTCATGCATTAGGTTTGAAACACTCGGACATTTATTCGGACCCTCTTGCATGATGGCAGATACGTAATTCTGGTGTTTATTCACCATTTCCCATGCATTACGGTTTAAACACTCGGACACTTATTCGGACCCTCTTGCATGATGGCAGATATGTAGTTATGGGGTTTACTTGTCATTTCCCATGCATTAGGTTTAAACACTAGGACACTTATTCGGACCATCTTGCATGATGGCAGATATATAATTATGGTGTTTTCTTGTCATTTCTCACGCATTAGAGCTTAAATACTCGGACACTTATTCGGACCCTCTTGCCTGATGGCAGAGATGTAATTGTGGTGTCTATTTGCCATTACTCATGCATTGGGGTTTAAACACTTGGACACTTATTCGGACCCTCTTGCATGATGGCAGATATGCTATTATGGTGTTTACTTGCCATTTCTCATGCATTATGGCTTAAACAATCGGACATTTATTCGGACACTCTTGCATGATGGCAGATATGTAATTATAGTGTTTATTTGCCTTTTCTCTTGTATTAGGGTTTAAACACTCGGACACTTATTCGGACCCTCTTGCATGATGGCAGATATGTAATTATGGTGCTTACTTGCCATTTCTCGTGCATTAGGGCTTAAACAATCGGACACATATTCGGACCCTCTTGCATGATGGCCGATATGTGATTATGGTGTTTACTTGCCATTTCTCATGCATTAGGGTTTTGACACTCGGACACTTACTGAGACCCGCTTGCGTGATTGCAGATATGTAATTATGGTGTTTATTTTTTATTTCTCATGCATTAGGGTTTAAACACTCGGACACTTATTCGGACCCTCTTGCATGATGACAGATATGTAATTATGGTGTTTACTTGCCAATTCTCATGCATTAGGGTTTAAACACTCGAACACTTATTTGGACCCTCATGCATGATGGCAGATATGAAATTATGGTGTTTATTTGCCATTTCTCATGCATTAGGGTTTATACACTCGGACATTTATTCAGACCCTCTTACATGATGTCAGATACGTAATTATGGTGTTTATTTGCCATTTCCCACGCATTACGGTTTAAAAAGTCGGACACTAATTCAGACCCTCTTGCATGATTGCATATATGTAGTTGTGGTGTTTAGTTGCCATTTCCCACGCATTAGGGTTTAAACACTCGGACACTTATTCGGACGCTCATGCATGATGGCAGATATGTAATTATGGTGTTTATTTGCCATTTCTCTTGTATTAGGGTTTAAACACTCGGACACTTATTCGGACCCTCTTGCAGGATAGCAGATATGTAATTATGGTGTTTACTTTCCATTTCTCATGCATTACGGTTTAAACACTCGGACCCTTATTCCGACCCTCTTGCATGGGGGCAAATATGTAATTATGGTGTTTACTTGCCATTTCTCATGCATTAGCGTTTAAACACTTAGACACTTTTTCGGACCATCTTGCATGATTGCAGATGTGTAATTGTGCTGTTTATTTGCCATTTCTCTTGCATTAGGGTATAAATGCTCGGACACTTATTCAGAACCTCTTGCATGACGACAGATATGTAATTATGGTGTTTATTTGCCATTTCTCATGCATTAGGGTTTAAACACTCGGACACTTATTCGGACCCTCTTGCATGATGGCAGATATGTAATTATGGTGTTTACTTGGCATTTCTCATGCATTAGGGCTTAAACACTCGGACACTTATGCGGACCCTCTTGCATGATGGCAGATATGTAATTATGGTGTTTATTTGCCATTTCTCATGCAGTAGGGTTTAAACACTCGGACATTTATTCGGACCCTCTTGCATGATGGCAGATATGTAATGATGGTATTTATTTTCCATTTCCCATGCATTACGATTTAAACACTCGGACACTTATTCGGACCCTCTTGCATGATTGCAGATATGTAGTTTTGGTGTTTACTTGCCGTTTCCCATGCATTAGGGTTTAAACCCTCGGACACTTATTCGGACCCTCCTGCATGATGGCAGATATGTAATTATGATCTTTATTTTCCATTTCTCTTGCACTAGGGCATAAATACTCGGACACTTATTCACACCCTCTTACATGATGGCAGATATGTAATTATGGTGTTTACTTGCCATTTCTCATGCATTAGGGCTTAAACACTCGGACACTTATTCGGACCCTTTTGCATGATGCCAGATATGAAATTATGGTGTTTATTTTCCATTTGTCAAGCATTAGGCTTTAAACACTTCGACACATATTCGGACCCTCTTGTATGACGGCAGATATGTGATTATGGTGTTTACTTGTCATTTCTCATCGATTAGGGTTTAAACACTCGGACACTTATTCGGTTCCTCTTGCATGATGGCAGATATATAATTATAGTGTTTACTTGCCATTTCTCATGCATTAGGGTTTAAACACTCGGACACTTATTTGGACCCTCTTGCATGATCGCAGATATATAATTATGTTGTTTACTTGGCATTTCTCATGCATTAGGGCTTAAACACTCGGACACTTATGCGGACCCACTTGCATGTTGGCAGATATGTAATTATGGTGTTTATTTGCCATTTCTCATGCATTAGGGTTTAAACACTCGGACATTTATTCGGACCCTCTTGCATGATGACAGATATGTAATGATGGTGTTTATTTGCCATTTCCCATGCATTAGGATTTAAACACTCAGACACTTATTCGGACCCTCTTGTATGATTGCAGATACGTAGTTATGGTGTTTACTTGCCGTTTCCCATGCATTAGGGTTTAAACACTCGGACACTTAGTCGGACCCTCCTGCATGATGGCAGATATGTAATTATGATCTTTATTTTCCATTTCTCTTGCAATAGGTCATAAATACTCGGACACTTATTCAGACCCTCTTGCAAGATGGCAGATATGTAATTATGGTGTTTACTTGCCATTTCTCATGCATTAGGGCATAAACACTCGGACACTTATTCGGACCCTTTTGCATGATGCCAGATATGAAATTATGGTGTTTATTTTCCATTTGTCAAGCAATAGGCTTTAAACACTTCGACACATATTCGGACCCTCTTGTATGACGGCAGATATGTAATTATGGTGTTTACTTGCCATTTCTCATGGATTAGGGTTTAAACACTCGGACACTTATTCGGACCCTCCTGCACAATGGTAGATATGTAATTATGGTGTTTATTTGCCATTTCTCAAGCATTTGGGTTTAAAGACTCGGACACTTATTCCGACCCTCTTGCATGAGGGCAGAGACGAAATTATGGTGTTTACTTGCCATTTCTCATGCATTAGGGTTTAAACACTCAGACACTTATTCAGACCCGCTTACATGATTGCAGATATGTAATTGTGGCGTTTACTTGCCATTTCTCTTGCATTAGGGTATAAATACTCGGACACTTATTCAGACCCTCTTGCATGATGGCAGATATGTAATTATGGTATTTATTTGCCATTTCTCATGCATTGGGGTTTAAACACTTGGACACCTATTCGGACCCTCTTGCATGATGACAGATATGTAATTATGGTGTTTACTTGCCAATTCTCATCCATTAGGGTTCCAACACTCGGACACTTATTTCGACCCTCTTGCATGATGGCAGATATGTGATTATGTTGTTTACATGCCATTTCTCCTGCATTAGGGCTTAAACACTTGGACATTTATTTGGACCCTCTTGCATGCTGGCAGATATGTAATTATGGGGTTTATTTGCCATTTCTCATGCATTAGCGTTCAGACACTCGGCCATTTATTCAGACCCTCTTGCATGATGGCAGATATGTAATTATAGTGTTTACTTGTCATTTCTCATGCATTAGGGCTTAAATACTCGGATACTTATTCGGACCCTCTTGCATGATGGCAGATATGTAATTGTGGTGTCTATTTGCCATTTCTCATGCATTAGGGTTTAAAGACTCGGACACTTATTCGCACCCTCTTGCATGATGGCAGATATGTAATTATGGTGTTTACTTGCCATTTCTCATGCATTATGGCTTAAACACTCGGACATTTATTCGGACCCTCTTGCACGATGGCAGATATGTAATTATGGGGTTTGTTTGCGATTTCTCATGCATTAGGGTTCAGGCACTCGGACATTTATTCGGAGCCTCTTGCATGATGGCAGATATGTAATTATGGTGTTTACTCGTCATTTCTCATGCATTAGGGCTTAAATACTCGGACACTTATTCGGACCCTCTTCCATGATGGCAGATATGTAATTGTCGTGTCTATTTGCCATTTCTCATGCATTAGGGTTTAAAGACTGGGACACTTATTCGGACCCTCTTGCATGATGGCAGATATGTAATTATGGTGTTTGCTTGCCATTTCTCATGCATTATGGCTTAAACAGTCGGACACCTATTCGGACCCTCTTGCATGATGGCAGATATGTAATTATGGGGGTTATTTGCCATTTCCCATGCGTTAGGGTTTAAACACTCGGACACTTATTCGGACCCTCTTGCATGATGGCCGATATGTAATTATGGTTTTTATTTGCCATTTCTCTTGCATTAGGGTATAAATACTCGGACACTTATTCAGACCCTTTTGTATGATGGCAGATATGTAGGCATGGTGTTTACTTGTCATTTCTCATGCATTAGGGCTTAAACACTCGGACACTTATTCGTACCCTCTTGCATCATGGCAGATATGTAATTATGGTGTTTATTTGTCATTTCTCATGCATTAGGGTTTAAACCCTTGGACACTTAATCGGACCCTCTTGCATGATGACAGATATGTAATTATGGTGTTTACTCGCCATTTCTCATGCATTAGGGTTTAAACACTCGGACACTTATTTTGACCCTCTTGCATGATGGCAGATATGTAATTATGTTGTTTACATGCCATTTCTCCTGCATTAGGGCTTAAACACTCGGATACTTAGTCGGACCCGCTTGCATGATCGCAGATATGTAATTATGGTGTTTCTTTTCCATTTTTCATGCATTAGGGTTTAAACACTCGGACACTTAGTCTGACCCTCTTGCATGATGGCAGACATCTAATTATTGTGTTTATTTGCCATTTCTCTTGCGTTAGGGTACAAACACTCGGACACTTATTCGGACCCTCTTGCTTGATGGCAGATATGTAATTATGGTGTTTACTTGCCATTTCTCATGCATTAGGGTTCAGACACTCGGACATTTATTCGGACCCTCTTGCATGATGGCAGATATGTAATTATGTTGTTTACATGCCATTTCTCCTGCATTAGGGCTTAAACACTCGGATACTTAGTCGGACCCGCTTGCATGATCGCAGATATGTAATTATGGTGTTTCTTTTCCATTTTTCATGCATTAGGGTTTAAACACTCGGACACTTAGTCTGACCCTCTTGCATGATGGCAGACATCTAATTATTGTGTTTATTTGCCATTTCTCTTGCGTTAGGGTACAAACACTCGGACACTTATTCGGACCCTCTTGCTTGATGGCAGATATGTAATTATGGTGTTTACTTGCCATTTCTCATGCACTAGGGTTTAAACACTCGGACACTTATTTGGACCCTCTTGCATGATGGCAAATATGTAATTATGCAGTTTACTTGGCATTTCTCATGCATCGGGGCTTAACGCAGTCGGACACTTATTCAGACCGTCTTACATGATGGCCGATATCTAATTATGGTGTTTATTTGTCATTTCTTATGTATTAGGGTTTAAACACTCGGACACTTATTCGGACCCTTTTGCATGATGGCGGATATGTAATTATGGTTTTTATTTGCCATTTCTCTTGCATTAGGGTATAAATACTCGGACACTTATTCAGACCCTTTTGTATGATGGCAGATATGTAAGCATGGTGTTTACTTGCCATTTGTCATGCATTAGGGCTTAAACACTCGGACACTTATTCGTACCCTCTTGCGTCATGGCAGATATGTAATTATGGTGTTTATTTGTCATTTCTCATGCATTAGGGTTTAAACCCTCGGACACTTATTCGGACCCTCTTGCATGATGACAGATATGTAATTATGGTGTTTACTCGCCATTTCTCATGCATTAGGGTTTAAACACTCGGACACTTATTTGGACCCTCTTGCATGATGGCAGATATGTAATTATGTTGTTTACTTGCCATTTCTCACGCATTACGGCTTAAACATTCGGACACTTATTCGGACCCTCTTGCATGATGGCAGATATTTGATTATGGCGTTTATTTGCCATTTCTCATGCATTAGGGTTGAAAACCTCGGACATTTGTTCGGACCCTCTTGCATGATGGCAGATATGTAATTATGATGTTTATTTACCATTTCGCATGCATTACGGTTTAAACACTCGGACACTCAATCGGAGCCTCTTGCATGATGGCAGATATGTAGTTATGGTGTTTACTTTTCATTTCCCATGCATTATGTTTAAACACTCGGACACATATTCGGACTATCTTGGATGATGGCAGATATGTAATTATGGTGTTTACTTGTCATTTCTCATGCATTAGGGCATAAATACTCGGACACTTATTCGGACCCTCTCGGCTAATGGCAGATATGTAATTATGGTGTCTATTTGCCATTTCTCATGCATTAGGGTTTACACACCCAGACACTTATTCGGACCCTCTTGCAAGAGGGCAGATATGTAATTATGGTGTTTCTTTGCCATTTCTCAGGCATTATGGCTTAAACAATCGCACATTTATTCGGACCCTCTTGCATGATGGCAGATATGTAATTATAGTGTTTATTTGCCATTTCTCATGCATTAGGGTTTACAGAATCGGACACTTATTCGGACCCTCTTGTATGATGGCCGATATGTACTTATGGTGTTTACTTGCCATTTCTCATGCATTAGGCTTAAACAATCGGACACATGTTCGGACCCTCGTGCATGATGGCCGATATGTAATTATGGTGTTTACTTGCCATTTCTCATGCATTAGGGTTTTGACACTCCGACACTTATTTGGACCCTCTTGCAAGATGGCAGATATGTAATTATGTTGTTTACTTGTTACACGATGGCAGATATGCAATTATGGTATTTTCTTGCCATTTCTCGTGGAATAGGATTCGAACACACCGCAACTTATTCCGACCCAGTTGCATGATGACAGATATGTAATTATGATGTTTATTTTTCATTTGTCATGCATTAGGGTTTAAACACTTGGACACTTATTCGGACTTTCTTGCATGATGGCAGATATGTAATTATGGTGTTTACTTGCCATTTCTCATGCATTAGGGTTTAAACACTCGGACACTTATTCAGACCCTCTTGCACAATGGCAGATATGTAATTATGGTGTTTTTTTGCCATTTCTCATGCATGAGGGTTTAAATACTCGAACACTTTTTCGGACACTCCTGCATGATGGCAGATATGTAATTATGGTGTTTGCTTGCCATTTCTCAAGCATTTGGGTTTAAAGACTCGGACACTTATTCCGACCCTCTTGCATGAGGGCAGATGAGAAATTATGGTGTTTACTTGCCATTTCTCATGCATTAGTGTTTAAACGCTCAGACACTTATTCAGACCCTCTTGCATGATTGCAGATATGTAATTGTGGCGTTTACTTGCCATTTCTCTTGCATTAGGGTATAAATACTCGGACACTTATTCAGACCCTCTTGCATGATGGCAGATATGTAATTATGGTGTTTATTTGCCATTTCCCATGCATTGGGGTTAAAACACTCGGACACCTATTCGGACCCTCTTGCATGATGACAGATATGTAATTATGGTGTTTACTTGCCAATTCTCATCCATTAGGGTTCAAACACTCGGACACTTATTTGGACCCTCTTGCATGATGGCAGATATGTAATTATGTTGTTTACATGCCATTTCTGCTGCATTAGGGCTTAAACACTCGGACATTTATTTGGACCCTCTTGCATGATGGCAGATATATAATTATGGGGTTTATTTTCCATTTCTCATGCATTAGGGTTCAGACACTCGGACATTTATTCGGACCCTCTTGCTTGATGGCAGATATGTAATTATGGTGTTTACTTGTCATTTCTCATGCATTAGGGCTTAAATACTTGGACACTTATTCGGACCCTCTTGCATGATGGCAGATATGTAATTATGGTGTTTGCTTGCCATTTCTCATGCATTATGGCATAAACTGTCGGACACCTATTCGGACCCTCTTGCACGATGGCAGATATGTAATTATGGGGTTTATTTGCCATTTCCATGCATTAGGGTTCAGGCACTCGGACATTTATTCGGACCCTCTTGCATGATGGCAGATATGTAATTATGGTGTTTACTTGTCATTTCTCATGCATTAGGGCTTAAATACTCGGACACTTATTCGGACCCTCTTGCATGATGGCAGATATGTAATTGTCGTGTCTATTTGCCATTTCTCATGCATTATGGTTTAAAGACTGGGACACTTATTCGGACCCTCTTTCATGATGGCAGATATGTAATTATGGTGTTTGCTTGCCATTTCTCATGCATTATGGCATAAACTGTCGGACACCTATTCGGACCCTCTTGCATGATGGCAGATATGTAATTATGGTGTTTATTTGCCATTTCTCATGCATTAGGGTTTAAACACTCGGACGTTTATTCGGACGCTCTTGCATGATGGCAGATATGTAATTATGGTGTTTATTTGCCATTTCCCATGCATTACGGTTTAAACGCTCGGACACTTATTCAAACCCTCTTGCAAGATGGCAGATATGTAGTTATGGTGTTTACTTCCCATTTCCCATGCGTTAGGGTTTAAACACTCGGACACTTATTCGGACCCTCTTGCATGATGGCGGATATGTAATTATGGTTTTTATTTGCCATTTCTCTTGCATTAGGTTATAAATACTCGGACACTTATTCAGACCCTTTTGTATGATGGCAAATAGGTAAGCATGGTGTTTACTTGCCATTTCTCATGCATTAGGGCTTAAACACTCGGACACTTATTCGTACCCTCTTGCATCATGGCAGATATGTAATTATGGTGTTTATTTGTCATTTCTCATGCATTAGGGTTTAAACACTCGGAAACTTATTTGGACCCTCTTGCATGATGGCAGATATGTAATTATGTTGTTTACTTGCCATTTCTTACGCATTAGGGCTTAAACACTCAGACACTTATTCGGACAATCTTGCATGATGGCAGATATTTGATTATCGTGTTTATTTTCCATTTCTCATGCATTAGGGTTGAAACACTCGGACATTTGTTCGGACCGTCTTGCATGATGGAAGATATGTAATTATGATGTTTATTTAGCATTTCGCATGCATTACGGTTTAAACACTCGGACACTTATTCGGACCCTCTTGGATGATGGCAGATATGTAGTTATGGTGTTTACTTTTCATTTCCCACGCATTAGGTTTAAACACTCGGACACATATTCGGACCATCTTGCATG
>NW_021027431.1:13291-23307 GCF_004153795.1 Camellia sinensis
GTCATCACCGACCTACGGTAGCAATCTATTGTCATTCGATTGACAACTAATCAGTTTATTCTTTGGTTTACATCGTGGCTTAGAGACTTTTAAGTTGTAGGACTTACACACGGGATCTACTTGGACTGAACTACCTAAATGTGGTTGTACACTCATGACCATTTCTAATTGACTTGACTCCAATCCCAAGATTCACCCAGTTGTAGTAGAGAAGAAAGAGTATGAGGTAGCTACGACAATAGCATAATTAACACAAGAATTCAAATGGAATTCGAACAAACGGTACAGTCGGATGACATAATGGTTTTGGACTTTTAATAGGGTTAAGATTATGGAGCTGGTGACCAAACTAGATATTTGAATTGAAATTGCATTTGGCCATACACATTTCAAACCAAATACCTAAGATTCTTCACCCTGTAAAGATTAAAAGAGTGCAACTAGTTTTCAAGAGAACAACATACAACATACAATAATCAAGGCTCAACAATTGCCAATTGATCATCTTAACGCAATACTTTGCCGAATTGGAAGGGTTCAATCAAGATAGAGAAGTGATGATTTTACATCTAACAAATTTAGCATCAAACTAGAGGTACAGTTAGGATCAAACAAGTATAGTTACTATGATTAGCATAAACCTTGCATAAATCTTGAGTCACGTAACTCTATTCCTTCTAACACATTACACTACACCTTAATTGAGGTTAAACCTCTTCCCATTGTCCCTAGGTATTCTAACCTAGAGCTCTGATACCATGTTGTGACGCCCCAAAATTTGAGGACATCATAATAAGGTTTAAAACTTAAAATCAATTTTCTTAATTAAAAACTTCTAATCATTGTTGCCACCAAGTTTGTCATCATCCATTAATTACCAACACAGAAATTAGAAGTTCTTAAATTACAACTCCAATAAAACTTAAAACTTAGTCTTAGTATATTTATGAAAGAAAAACACGAATATAAAAAGAAAACTAGAGAAAAACTCAAAAAAAAGGTTCACGAGACGTGGGCACACTTCAAACTAACCAAGGTTGAACGTCACCTTCCAAGACCTCGATGTTTCCTTTGGTTTCTTTGATACCTGGCATAAAACGCTAGGGCAACGGGAATGCCAATGAGCGACAAGCTCAATAAGATACTACAACTTGAAAAATACACAACCCGGTAATAATACTCACAAATAATGAATACTGTGTAGTAACAGAATAACAAGCAACATTTAATAAGCATAACAGGAGTGCTATCAGTTGAAATAAAAACAATAGATAATAAGAACAATGGCAAGCGAAAGCAGTATTTCATCATAAGGAAAACACCAACTTTTCTTTTAAATTCTCATAGATTTAGCTTATCAGATAAGTTTAAGTAACTCCCGCAGAGCAATATTTCCACTCAATCGCTAAGCAATGGTCACGGGCAATTCTGACTCCCCCTTGGTCAAATATTCAAATGTTACTTGCTGTAACTACCAATGATGCCCACGCACCAGGGTTACGTACTCGAGTCGTGACATCACGGTCTGCCCCAAGGAAACGGTCTATGTTGTGACACCCGCACCACCAACCTTATATTGCCTACACCGATAAGAGCCGAAATACCTTCCCGTGCCATGTTAGGGTTCACAACTCATTTGCACAAGATTCTAAACCAGGCTCACCCTATCACTTTTAAACTTTAATGCATTTGTTCAATTCCGTGTTTCTTTACTTTGTCGAATTCACATTTTGATGCATGTGCGAGTTTTGGTTTAAAAACAACAGTGACATAATGTTTATATAGCACAGCATAATCATGTATGGCAACCAAAATAAATATTATAGAATTTCGTAGGAATCATCACAAAATTTCTTAGGAATTCACACACTTCTTCTTTTCAGAACTATATGATCAGAGAAAAAAATATGAAACATATACCAAACGAAGTTCAACCATTACAATATTTTAATTGGTGCTAGTTCATCAAGTTAGGAAAATATTTCGAGAAGAATACCAGATCTAAAAATGATTTTAAAATGGATAAATAAAATTTGGAAGAAAACTAGTTTTTCTGGGACAGTGAGTTACAGTAGCTTCTAGCACGGGTGATCTGAGTTTGAAAAATAAAAAGGCGCCTCAAACGGTGACAACAAGAGGTATGGTCAGAACGGCTTGCTAGATATTTGAGTTATAACATATTTCCAGAAGAGTTTGAAGATTGAAAACCAACAGAAAATGGTCAAATAATTTTTCTAAGAAAACTTAATACATTCTGTCGCATTTTAGTAAAACTACAATTTCTCCTTTTAGACTTATCCATGTTTTGTGAAATTGGTGGCTGTAGACACCCCATTTTGACCGACCTTAAGACTCAGACATCATCGATTGAGCGCTCGGTGATTGCGCATGTTGTGCTCGTTCTGAGGTTACGGAGTCTCGACTGAGAGTCTTGCCTCCGGACTTCGGGACGCTTTTGTGCTTTGCCTCGGTTTGCTAACTAGGTTCTGTTTTCTCTTCCCGAAGGGAGGGAGACGTCTCGTAGACCATTTCTTAGTGGCCGTAGGCTACTTTTCGTGGTCGTAGGCCACTGTTCCCGTTTGGAGACCAGTTTCCGATTTTCGGAGCCGTCAGCTGTGCGCCTCGGTTCGGGACCGCTTAACTTTTTCTGTTTGGTCCAGTTTTTTGCACACACCTTGTTTCCTCTCTCTAGAGGGACACTGTGGCCTGGGAGACCACCTTCGTGGTCGCACGCCACTTTCGATGCTTAATAGTCAGTTTTCGGGGCCTCCGACCGCGCGTTTTGGCCCCCGAACCCTCGTTTTGCATCCGTCTTGGTTCATTTTTGGCATGGACCCTATTTTCATTGTTTGGAAGGTGGTACTAGGGTGGGAGACCACCTTTTCTCCTTGGAGACCACTTTTCCTCCGTCGGCCGGTTTTCTTGTCAAGTAGCTGGTCTCCCTCACTTTTGGGCCATAATTGCTGGTCTCCCACCACACCACTAGCTTGCACTCACTTGGGAGATTGCCAATCAGGGCTGCCGACCACATTTTTCTCACATGAACCTTTTGAACTGGTCGGCCGACCAGGGGGAGTGGTTGGCCGACCACTTGAACTGGTCGGTCTACTTCCCCCTTTTCTGTCTCTGTGAGTGTGTGCCAGCTGGAGGGCATAGACTGCATCCTCCATACACATTGAGGATTGGCAACCTTGTTTTGGCTTCTTAAAGAAGCTTGGCCCTTTGCTCTAAGCTTCTAAGAGAAGCTTGAACCCTTTTTAGCTTCTTGAAGAAGCTTGACCCTTTGGCTCTAGCTTCCTCAAGAAGCTTGACCTTTTTTGCTATAGCATCCTCAAGAAGCTTAGACCTTTGCACAAGCTTCTTGAAGAAGCTTGGACCTTTGTTCCTCTATAAGAGAGACCCTCTCCCTCATTTGCGAAGGTTCAAAAAAATTGGTTAAGGCATATACATACTCCCCTCTCTATCTCTCTATTTCAAGCTCCAAAGTCCCTTGTTCTTGTACCTTTACACTACACCTCTTAGCCTAACACCTCCAACACCAACCTAAGCTTCTTGGAAGGTCTTGAGAGGTCCTAAGGTCTGAGTTTTTGGCCTCAAAGCTGCTGGAGTTGCTGAGCTTCAAGGGTAACACTTCTTTCCCTCTTTTGGCTTTTATTTTGCTTCATCTTTTAGCTACACTTGCAAGCATATTTGGGCTTTGTCATAAACTGAAAAATGTCTTATTTTGAGGTCCTTTACACATTTGTTTAAGGTCAGTTTTCTATTGGGGGTCATCTACCCGCTTGCATGCTTGTTTTCACCTTGTTTTGAACCATGCACTTAGACCTTTGCATTGATCTTTGTCTGGCCTTCTAGCCACTGAAATCCAGTGGGTTTTCAGTGGCTAGCATACTATTTTGAGAGCCAAAATCAGAGAGGGGTGACCCTCTCACCCCTTGTTTTGTTTTCTAGCATTTTTGGTCTAACAAGGGAGCCCATGTGTGCATACTTCCAAGCCATGTTTCAGGCCATTTTTGGTGAGTTTTAGGACTTGTATGAGCTCTGTCCAAAGCTTTTTTTTCCATATTAGGTGTCCCTCTTGCATGTGTAGAACAACCCTCTTTATAGCCTATCAAAGGAGCCTATCATTCTTGCATGCATAGACCATGTTTCAGTGGTTTTTTGGGCTTTATTTGGCATTTCATACCTCTAACTTTTACTATTTTGGTGGCCTCTTGAATGCTCCATATACTTGTAGTGTAAACCCTCTTCACTAGCTTGTGTTGCATGCTATTTTGGCCTTTGATCCTAGCACTTTTTGGCCATGCCTTAAACTGATTTTGTGCATGTTTTGGACTGCCTTAGCTCTGTTTTTATTCCTCATAGTCGAATGATGCTTGCTATGCATGGTTGTAGTGCAATACCCTTGCCTAGCTTTGAGTTTTGGAGCCTATTGCATGCTTATGTTGAGGTGTTTCCATGTTTTGGGGCCATTGTGCATCATATTTCAGAGCTTACATGTATGCCATATTCCCATGTTTTCCAATCTTTAAATGCGTTTGAGAGTCGTGCTTGTATGCCTCGTTTTTGGACCATTGCATGAGCCCCATTTCTTTGCATTTTGAGCCATCATTTTAGACCATTTTCCCACTGTTTAGGACCTGCATATGGACTGTTTGGGGCTGGTTGGGTCATTTGAGCATTGCTTTGTGTATCTCTAGTGTAATAGGCTTCACTTGTTTCGGTATTCGGGCCATCTAGCATGCATTGTGTGAGGTGTTTGCATGATTCGGGACCATCTTGCATGTTATTTCAGAGTTGGAAAATGTATGATTGTATGCCATATTTCATCCCTTGCCATGTTTTAGTAGAGTGGCATTTGATGCCTTAAGTTCGGTCCCTTGCATTAGGCATGTTTGCATGAGTGTTCCTGCCTTTAATTTCATCATGTTTGGTCACTGATTTGAGTGTGGTTGAGGTCCACTCATATTGGTTTAAGTCCATCTTGTATTGTGTATGCCATATTATGTCATGTGCATTGAGTATGCCATTGATAGTTCATAGCATTGCGCATGCTAGATGCACCTTTGCGTATCACTCATTGCATGTTTGTGTGTCTTAGTTGCATTTTGTTTAGGATTCCATGCTAGTTGTTGCATTGTGTTTGCATGCCATGCCATTCTAGTTGTTGCATAGTGTTTGGAGTAGGGTTTAGTCCAAACACGGGAAACGAGGGATGTTTCGTACTCAAAGTGACGAAACGTGCTTCAATTCCCGGTCGCCGACACTCTTGACTATCCATGATAGAGTTATTGGCTTTAGGTTTCCATTTGTGCATTCATTTCACATTGATTCGTGCAATTCGACTCCTCGGCCATCATGCATCGAGATGCGTGATTGGTGGCACGAGGATAGAGCACTACACTCCCAAGAGCTCATGCAATGACGGGGAGAGTGGTTGTGCATACATATGTTGAAAATACCTTGCTATGCCTCTTTCTTGCTTTGTGTTGCAGAAAACCAGGAACAGAAGGCAGAAACTGGTCGGCCAACCATCTTTTCTGGTAGGCCGACCACCTCTTTTGGTCTCCACCACAAAGGGTGGTCGGCAGGTGGTCTCCATAGCCAAGGGCCGGTCGGCAGCCTTCCCATAGCCTTCCAGAGTGGAGTTTCAGCCTCTTGGAGCTCTGTGCAACTTTCTAAAATTAATTGCCAACAAAGGTGAGTCGGGGGGCATTGCGATGGATTTCTCGGCGAGGCGACTTGAGCATGCATGCATCCATTGTCATCCAAAATAGAGCCGAGGCAGTCACATTCATTTAGTTTTTTTTTTTTGGGTGAATAAGACATAAATAGAATAGCAAAATATACAAATATTACAAGGGGCATGCCCCAGGACCTACAGAACTATACAAATGAGCACACAGCCACGAAGAACAAAGCAGAAAAAAACCAAACACACAATGTTCAAAACCTATCTCGACGAGAAAAAGCAATTGAACACAAGCGAAGGAGCAAAAGAAATAATAATAAAGCTAGGATGGATCTGCCAAAAAACTAATAAAGGTAGCCAAACAACCAAAACAGTCAACACTAAACCTTGACCCAGCCAATCTTGAAACAGTCCGATGGTTCATCAACCAAAACCTGGGGTATGAAGAAAAATATCTGCTATATGTACCCAACAATTAGAAAAATAATAGCACACCAAACTTTGTTCTCTAGTACATCCCACTAGAGTAGGCCAAACTGAATAGGTTTTAACTAGATATAAACAATAAAATTAAAGACAGCTTTTGATCATTCAGCAATTTTTGGAAGGCGCTTGCAGCAGCTACACCTGTAAATCCATTCCTCGCACTGTATAGATTTGGAGTTTCCCACGACAACTTTAGATAACAATCCCCGAAATTGCATTGATTGAGTAATCAACTTAGACATAGTAGAATGACCTGCCAATTAAGCAACAAGAGGTAGAGACCATGAGCATCAATACCCAAAATAGTATGTAAGACCCACTCAATTTTTGATCTCACTTCACTCAACCCACAATATTGAATCTCACCACACTCGAAAAAGCTTCCTTATCCTGCATATAAAAGATACAATATATATAGTGGTTAGCTTGTAAAACATATAGATCCTAATTTCACTCAACCCACAGAAGTTCAAGGAAATTGTGACTATATGTCTCACCACACTCAACCCACAAATAATATTCATCTTCAAAGAAGCACACCTACACAGGTAACAGCTAATTAGATAGACACTCATTATTAGGCTCACATCCACTCAACCCACATTATATTGCACTCACATCACTCCGCAGCCCTCCCAACATTGTAAGGATGGGGCTTCAGAATGGATCTAGGAAGATTCCATTGATCAAGGAACCAATCATCACCTATTGCAATAGGAATGTTGCTAACAGATAACATTCTATTTCTCACCATAAGCACAATAGATTTAATGATAACCTCTACAGGTTTACATTCTTTGTTAAAAACTCTATCATTTCTTTCAAGCCAAATATGATGCACGGTACTGAGGAAAGAAAGTCTAGTGATGATGGATTTCATGGACTTCCCTTTACTCTCTCTGTTGACAAGAATAACAGTCTCTGGCCAAGAGACCTGCTGCCATTGAACATTGCATTTACCTTGCATGACATGCCAAATTCTGGATGTAAAGTTGCAATCGAAGAAGAGGTGTGGATGGCTTTCATTTAAATCAAGGCAAAATGGACAGGTAAGACTAGAAGGGATTCCAAACAATTGGAGTCTATCACTAGTATTCAGCCTGCCATAGATAGCCAACCAGACAATGAAGCTTACTTTGGGGATGGTAGCATAACCCCACATTCATTTAGTTTACATGCTTACTTAGCTAGTTTCTTAATTAGTTAATGTCGTGTAATAATTAGCTGTAGTTCATTATTCATTTGGTTTTGTATTATTCAGACCCTCTGAGGAGGGCAATGTTGTAATAAGTCTGCGTGTGTGTGATGTATGTCTTCCAACCCCACGTCTTTCTCCCTTTTATTTACCAGCTTATGATGGTTAGTTTTAGGGCACGTTTAAATTAGCATCCTTATGCTCGTATGTATGCATCCATTCATCGATTTTGCATGTACCAGGCTCAGCGCAACATGCTAACTGCATTGTATTTCAATTCCAAGTTGAATACATGAATCGATTGTTGCATCTCATATGCCATCTTAAAATAGTCGAGCCTATAGTAGTTGCATTTTTGCATGTGTTGCATTAGGCATTCTTAGTATAGTTAGGATTCATGCATGATTTCTAATTAGCTTCTGTTTTGGCTTGGAGTACTCAGTAAGTATTTATGCTTTAGCATCCTTGCATGTGTGTGAGTGACTGCCATGATAGCATGCTTGCCATGAGGCTATGTGCTTATGAGATATAACTGCCTGAATGCCTGTGGGTGAAGGTTGGGTTGCTTGAATTGGAATAATTCATTGAAACCTGTGTTTTAGCCTACTTACGAGTAGCAAACTTCAATCCATTTTCAAAACAAACGGATATGCGATTCTTTGTTCCAACTTAGGCAATCTAGTCTATACTTGTATGCTGTGCGCATCCCATAGTAATTCTAGGCTAATAACCGGAATAAGAGCACATAATGTTTTCAAAACTCGATATCATGGTTAGTCGAGGCCGGTCTTTGATCGGGCGAGCGGGGGTGCTCACGAAGTGACCTTCCCCAATCGTACCCAAGTTCCCGAGCCGAGGCAACTTTGGTGATGACGGACACGTGGCCTTAGGCACGAGTCAGGGTTTCCTAAATTCCCCCAAAATAAAATATTTAGGTGGCGACTCTGTATCTGGAAAAGCAGTCTATGTTTGGCACTTCTTTCTAAAAAATTAGTTTTTCAAAACGATTTGCCGGATTTGGACTCTTTGATGATTCATCGGTCTTGCATTGCACTCCGCGAGATTAGATACAGGACCGTGACATTGAGTCCTGAACCGTAGTAAGCCCCAATGAGCAAAACGAGATTCCCTCCCGGGACGTTCGGGGACGTCTACAGTGGCAAATGAAAGAAAACTCTTATATCTAACTATCCCAAGTGGTCATGCAGAAAAACACCATTTGCAGAGGAAATGGGAGCTGTTTGAAGTCACTGTTTCTGCTGTGTTGTGAACAACACTTAGGACAAATATTTATTTCGGTAAGAAAATGGTGTTTAACGATTTTATAAAAATTTACACGTGTATAGAACACCTATATATTCCCAGTACCAACAAATTTTTGACACAAGTTATTTTCAATTTATTAAATCATTTTACCTCCAATAAAATCTGAAACAGTGAAGAAAATATAAGTTTCGAGTAAAAATGAACCAATCTTATCTCATTTTATCCCCGTGTAAGATTATTTCAAACAATAGAGAATATTTGAAGACATAAGAAGATAAAATCAGTAGTTAAACCATCTAATATGTGCTTGCAAGAAGGAACAGAAATCATATAAACATGAAATTATTATTCTATCAAAATGTAAACATGTATTGAGCTATTCTTTCTATGTGTGTATTAACAATGCACACTCTTGCATATTTTTAATATATAGATTCAGATAAAAAAAAATATAGAAGAGATGATAGAGGTTGAGTATTCCTACCTCAAGGGCTTTTACAAACTATTCTCAAAATTAGTTTTGAAATGGTGACCACCAAGCACCCTCTTCTCTTCCTCTCTTTTTCTTTCTTTTTCTCCTCTCTTTTTCTTTTTCCTTAGCTATGTATATCTGAAGGTGGTTGAAGATGGGGTCCTTATGTAGGCATTGTGGAAGAGAAATGTGCATTTAAATTGTATTTTTTTATTTTATTATTTTACTTTATCTTATCTTTAGCAAAATTTCTTATTGGTTTGAATTGGCATCCTATAGGCATGCTTGTCCACCTTTGATGAGGTTGTGTGTGCTGTTTGAGAAGCATGATGTAGACACCCCATTTTTGACCGTCCTCAAGACTTGGACGTCACCGTTTGAACACTCGGTGATTATCCATGTTTGTGTTCGTTTGGAGTTCCCGGAGGTCTCGGCTACGCGCCTTGTCTCAGAATCTCCGAACTCGACCGTTTAGTGTCTGGTTTTGCACCAAACACTTGTGTTTTGCCTTGGAAGGGCAGGGTAGGGCTTGTGGACCATCCCCACCCATCACCGGCAGTGGCTAGAGGCCACCGGCTGGTTTTTGCTGCCACCGGCAATGTATATTGCCGGCCGGCACTATTTGTTGCCGGTCAGCACTATTTAGTGCCGGTCGGCACTCTTGTTTGCCAAAATGGCATTTTTGGCCGGCCGACTACTGTGCATCTGCGTTTGCAGATATTTTAAGATAGCTGTCTTGCTTTTTGCTCCCCTCCATACACGTGTATGGAGGGATCTCCCTCTTATGAAGCTTGTCTTGTAAGCTTTAGAGATTAGATACAAAACTGTGACATTGAGTCCTGAACTGTAGTAAGCCCAAATGAACAAAACGGGATTTCCTCCGGGACATTCGGGGACGTCTACAG
>NW_021027431.1:35172-59930 GCF_004153795.1 Camellia sinensis
TTCGGACCCTCTTGCATGATGGCAGATATGTAATTGTGGTGTTTACTTTCCAGTTCTCATGCATTAGGGTTCAAACACACGGACACGTATTCGGCTCCTCTTGCATGATGGCAGATATGTAATTATGGTGTTTACTAGCCATTTCTCATACACTAGGGTTCGAACACTCGGATACTTATTCAGACCTTCTTGTATGATGGCAGATATGTAATTATGGTGTTTACATGCCATTGGTCACGCATTAGGGTTAAACACTCGAACACTTAATTGGATCCACTTGCGTGATGGCAGATATGTAATTATGGTGTTTACTTGCCATTTCTCATGTGTTAGGGTTTAAACACACGGACACGTATTCGGATCATCTGGCATGATGGCAGATATGTAATTATGGTGTTTACTAGCCATTTTGCATACATTAGGGTTCGAACACTAGGACACTTAATTAGACCCTCTTGCATGATTGTAGATATGTAATTATGGTGCTTACTCGCCATTTCCCTTACATTGCGGTTTAAACACTCGGACACTTATTCGGCCCCTCTTGCATGATGGCAGATATGTAATTATGGTGTTTACTTGCCATTTCTCATACATTTGGGTTTGAACACTCGGACATTTATTCAGGCCCTCTTCCATGATGGGAGATATGTAATTATGGTCTTTTTTTTTGGGTGGATAAGTCATAAAATAAAAGACAAAAAACTTACACCACGACAAGGGGCATACCCCAGGCCCTAACCAAGCACTATACAAGAACTAAAGGAAAAATAAAGACTAAGCCATTCCAGATTTACCCAGAAAGACTGACGACCAAACCAATATCTATCTAGACAAATTAAATAAAAAGCCAAAAACTAAAATAAAGCAACCATACAAAATAGGAAGGAACCAAAGTGTGTTCATGTGCCGCATGAAAATGTAATGAGGAACATGAACACACCCAATATCTAAGTAGCAAAAAGTCGGGGGTTTCCTAATGTTTCTGGTAAGTTGTTTGTTGAGTGTTTGCCCCATAATCTGAGGGCCGAGTATAGTGTGAGGAGTAAAACAGTCACCCACCCCAATATCACTAGCCACATTGAGAGGAACTAACATGTTTTTATGTATCATCTGTGACTTCTTTTGCAGGTACAAGGAGCATTATTTTCCGAGTGATGTGAGTTTATATAATTGTGGGTTGAGTGTAGTGAGCATATAGATTTGAGAATTGAGCACTTAGGTGATTTGGAAAAACTTAGATGACTTGCTTAAGTCAAACTAATATCGATAATTACTCACCCAGGTTGATCACCGAAACAGGCAGCATCAACACGGGGGGGTACACTGATGCCACTCCATACACCGAAAACAGTGGTTAGACATTATAATAAACCCTGTCAAAATCAAATACCAAGACAGGATTAGCCAATCCCCAAACCGATAGCACTCATAAGACAGGGGCATATTACTTGTAACAACACACATATATATGCTCTCATCACTCAACCCACAAATATATATACTCTCATCACTCAAGAACGATGCTCCACACACCTGCAAAATAGATATACAGAGAATATTCAAAATAAACATGTTAGCTCCTCTCAATATGGCTAGTGATTGTGGGTTAGGATTAAATTTGTTCCTCACACTATACTCAACCCTCATAAAAAATGGCACACACTCAAGTTGCTCCTTCCCAATTAGCCGCAAACCTATATCAATAGCAAACATTAGGAAACCCCACAATGTATTTGCTTTCCTTCACTCAACCCACATTTTGTGAACTCACATCCCTCACAGCAGGTTCGGCATGTTTCAGCACAGCATGAGGAATCTTCCACGAATTCAAGTACCATCTATCAGTATGGTGTGACTTCAGATTTGTTATGTACATAACCCTGAATCGAACCATGTCCACAATATGCTTTATGACCACTTCTTCAGGGACCATATCCTTACCAAAGACTCTATTATTCCTAGCAATCCATAACTGGTACACATTACATGTGAATGCAAGCTTGGTAATAATAGTCCCTAGAGATGTAATTAATTATTTAATTAATTAATTAATTATAATTATTAATTATGGTCTTTACTTGCCATTTCTTATGCATTAGCGTTCGAACACTCGGGCAATTATTCAGACCATCTTGCATGATGGCAAATATGTAATTATGCTGTTTACTTGCCGTTTCTCGTGCATTAGGATTTGAACACTCGAACACATATTCAGACCCTCTTGCATGATGGCAGAAATGTAAATATGGTGTTTACTTGCCAATTCTCATGCATTCGGGTTTAAACACTCAGAAAATTATTCGGACCCTCTTGCATGATGGCAGATATGTAATTATGGTGTTTACTTGCCATTTCTCATGCATTTGCGTTTGAACACTCGGACACTTATTCGGACCGTCTTGTACCATGGTTAATATGTAATTGTGGTGTTTACCTGCCATTTCTCATCCATTAGGGTTTAAACTAACGGACACGTATTCGGATCCTCCTGCATGATGGCAGATATGTAATTATGGTGTTTACTAACCATTTCTCATGCATTTGGGTTCGAACACTCGGACACTTATTCAGACCCTTTTGCATGATGGCAGATATGTAATTATGGTGTTTATATGCCATTTCTCACGCATTAGGGATAAACACTCGGACACTTAATCGGATCCGCTTGCGTGATGGTAGATATGTAATTATGGTGTTTACTTGCCATTTCTCATGCATTAGGGGTTAAACACACGGACACGTATTCGAATCATCTTGCACTATGGTAGATATGTAATTATGGTGTTTACTAGCCATTTTGCATACATTACGGTTCGAACACTCGGACACTTAATCAGACCCTCTTGCATGATTGCAGATATGTAATTATGGTGTTTACTCGCCATTTCTCTTGCATTGGGGTTTAAATAGTCGGACACTTATTCGGACCGTCTGGCATGATGGCAGATACGTAATTATGGTGTTTACACGCCGTTTCTCTTGCATTGGGGTTTAAACGCTCAGACACTTATTCGGACCATCTTGCATGATGGTAGATATGTAGGCCTTGTTTGGTTTGTATTTGAGAAACATGTTTTGAGATAAAAAGTACGAAAATTTGTTTGGTTTGGTTTTGGGAAAAAAATTTGGAAAAAATTGTTTGGTTTGATTACTTTCCAAAACTTATTTGTAGAGAATTTTTCCCAAATTTTTTTGAGAAACACAAACCAAACAAGGCCGTAATTATGGTGTTTACTTGCCGTTTTTCATGCATTAGGGTTCGAACACTCGGACACCTATTCGGAGCCTCTTGCATGATAGCAGATATGTAATTATGGTGTTTACTTGTCGTTTCTGCTACATTAGGGTTTAAACACTCGGACACTTATTCAGACCCTCTTGCATGATGGCCGATACGTAATTGTATTGTTTACTTGCCATATCTCAAACATTAGAGTTTAAACACATGGACACGTATTCGAATCCTCTTGCATGTTGGCAGATATTTAATTATGGTGTTTACTAGCCGTTTCTCATACATCTGGGTTTGAACACTCGGCCACTCATTCAGACCCTCTTGCATGACGGCAGGTATGTAATTATGGTGTTTACTTGCCATTTCTCATGCATTAGGGTTTAAACACTCGGAATATTATTCGGACCCTCTTGCATGATGGCAGATATGTAATTATGGTGTTTACTTGCCATTTCTCATGCACTAGCATTCGAACACTCGGACATTTATTCGGACTATCCTGTATCATGGTAGATATGTAATTATGGTGTTTACTTGCCATTTCTGATGCATTAGCGTTCGAACACACGGACACTTATTCGGACCCTCTTGCATGACGGCAGATATGTAATTATGGTGTTTACTTTCCATTTCTCATGCATTAGGGTTCGAACACTCAGACACTTATTCAGACCTCTAGCTTGATGGCAGATATGTAATTATGGAGTTCACTTTCCATTTCTCATGCATTAGGGTTTAAACACTCGGTTAACTATTCAAACCCTCTTGCATGATAGCAGATGTATGATTATGTTGTTTACCTGACATTTCTCATGCATTATCTTTTAAACAATCGGACACTTATTCGGACCCTCTTGCATGAAGTCAGATATGTAGTTAGGGTGTTTACTTGCCATTTCTCATGCATTAGCGTTCGAACAATCGTACACTTATTCGGACCCTCTTGAATGATGGCAGATACGTAATTATGGTGTTTATTTGCCATTTCTCATACATTGGGGTTTAAACAGTTGGACACCTATTCGGGCCCTCTAGCATGATGCCAGATATGTAGTTATGGTGTTTACTTGCCATTTCTCGTACATTAGGGTTTAAACACTCGGTCACGTATTCGGGCCCTCTTGCAAGATGGCAGATATGTAATTATGGTGTTTACACGCCATTTCTCTTGCATTGGGGTTTAAACACACGGACACTTATTCGGACCCTCTTGCTTGATGGTTGATATGTAGCTATGTTGTTTACTTGTCATTTCTCTTGCATTATCGTTCGAACACAGGGACACTCATTCGGACCCTTTTGCATGGTGGAAGATATGTAATTATGGTGTTTACTTGCCATTTCTTATGCATTAGGGTTCAAACACTAAGTCACTTATTTGCACCCTCTTGCATGATGGCAGATATGTAGTTATGGTGTTTACTTGACATTTCTCATACATTAGGGTTTAAACACTCGGACACGTCTTCGGGCCCTCTTACATGATGACAGATGTGTAATTATGGTGTTTACTTTCCATTTCTCATGCATTAGGGTTCGAACACTCAGACACTTATTCAAACCCTCTTGCTTGATGGCAGATATGTAAATATGGTGTTTACTTGCCATTTCTAACGCATTAGGGTTTAAACACTCGAAGTCATATTCGGACCCGTTTGTATGATGGCAGATATATAATTACGTTTTTTACATGTTATTTCTCATGCATTAGGGTTTAAACACTCGGACACTTTTTTGGACCCTCTTGCATGATCGCAGATATATAATTATGTTGTTTACCTGTCATTTCTCATGCATTAGGGTTTCAACAATCGGACACTTATTCGGATTCTTGCATGGTGGCAGATATGTAGTTATGGTGTTTGCTTTCCATTTCTCATGCATTACCGTTCGAGCACTCGGACACTTATTCGGACCCTTTTGCATGATGCCACATATGTAATCATGGTGTTTACTTGCCATTTCTCATGCACTCGGGTTTAAACACTCGGAAACTTATTCGGACCCTCTTGCAAGATGGCAGATATGCAATTATGGTGTTTACCTGCCATATCTGATGCATTAGCATTCGAACACTCGGACCCTTTTTCGGACCCTCTTGCATGATGGCAGATATGTAATTATGGTGTTTACTTGCCGTTTCTCGTCCATTAGGATTCGATCACTCGAACACATATTCAGACCCTCTTGCATTATTCCAGATATGTAATTATGGTATTTACTTGCCATTTCTCATGCATTAACGTTTAAACACTCCGAAACTTATTCGGACCCTCTTGCATGATTACAGATATGCAGTTATGGTGTTTACTTGCCATTTCTGATGCATTAGCGTTCGAACACACGGACACTTATTCGGGCCCTCTTGCATGACGGCAGATATGTAATTATGGTGTTTACTTGTCGTTTCTCGTGCATTAGGATTCGAACACTAGGACAAGTGTTTAGACCCTTTTGCATGATGGCAGATATGTAATTATGGTATTTACTTGCCATTTCTCATGCATTAAGGTTTAAACACTCCGAAACTTCTTCGGACCCTCTTGTATGATTACAGATATGCAGTTATGGTGTTTACTTGCCATTTCTGATGCATTAGCGTTCGAACACACGGACACTTATTCGGACCCTCTTGCATGATGGCAGATATGTAATTATGGTGTTTACTTGTCGTTTCTCGTGCTTTCGGATTCGAACACTGGGACAAGTGTTTAGACCCTTTTGCATGATGGCAGATATGTAATTATGGTATTTACTTGCCATTTCTCATGCATTAAGGTTTAAACACTCCGAAACTTATTCGGACCCTCTTGCATGATGGCAGATATGTAATTATGGTGTTTACTTGTCGTTTCTCATGCTTTAGGATTCGAACACTAGGACAAGTGTTTAGGCCCTTTTGCATGATGCCAGATATGTAATTATGGTATTTACTTGCCATTTCTCTTGCATTAAGGTTTAAACACTCGGAAACTTATTCGGACCCTCTTGCATGATGGCAGATATATTATTATGTTGTTTACCTGCCATTTAGTGCTTAAACAATCGGACACTTATTTGGACCCCCTTTTACGAAGGCATATATGTAGTTATGGTGTTTGCTTGCCATTTCTCATGCATTAGCGTTTGACCACTCGGACACTTAATCAGACCCTCTTGCATGATTGTAGATATGTAATTATGGTGTTTACTCGCCATTTCTCTTGCATTAGGGTTTAAACACTCGGACACGAATTCGAACCCTCTTGCATGATGGCAGATATGTAATTATGGTGTTTACTTTCCATTTCTCATGCATTAGGGTTCGAACACACAGACACTTATTCCGACCCACTTGCTTGATGGCAGATATGCAATTATGGTGTTTACTTTCCATTTCTCATGCATTAGGGTTTAAACACTCGGACACTTATTCGGACCCATTTGCATGGCGGCAGATATATAATTATGTTGTTTACCTGCCATTTCTCTTGTAATAGGGTTTAAACAATCGGTCACTCATTCGGACCCTCTTGCATGATGGAAGATATCTACTTATGGTGTTTACTTTCCATTTCCCATGCATTACCGTTCGAGTATTCGGACCCTTTTGCATGATGACAGATATTTAATTGTTGTGTTTGCTTATCATTTCTCATGCATTTGGGTTTAAACACTCGAAAAATTTTTCAGACCCCCTTGCATGATGGCAGATATGTAATTATGGTGTTTACTTGCCATTTCTCTTGCATTAGCGTTCGAACACTCGGACACTTATTCTGACCGTCTTGTATCATGGCAGATATGTAATTCTGGTGTTTACCTGCCATTTCTCATCCATTAGGACACGTATTCGGTTGCATGATGGCAGATATGTAATTATGGTGTTTACTAGCCATTTCTCATACACTAGGGTTCGAACACTCGGACACTTATTCAGACCTTCTTGCATGATGGAAGATATGTAATTATGGTGTTTACATGCCATTTGTCACGCATTAGGGTTAAACACTCGAACACGTAATCGGATCCGCTTGCGTGATGGCAGATATGTAATTATGGTGTTCACTTGCCATTTCTCATGCCTTAGGGTTTAAACACACAGACACGTATTCGGATCATCTTGCATGATGGCAGATATGTAATTATGGTGTTTACTAGCCATTTTACATACATTAGGGTTCGAACACTAGGACACTTAATCAGACCCTCTTGCATGATTGCAGATATATAATTATGGTGTTTACTCGCCATTTCCCTTACATTGCGGTTTAAACACTCGGACACTTATTCGGACCCTCTTGCATGATGTCAAATATTTAATTATGGTGTTTAGTTGCCATTTCTCATGCATTAGGGTTCGAACAGTCAGACACCTATTCGGACCCTCTAGCAGGATGGCAGATATGCAATTATGGTGTTTACTTCCCGTTTCTCGTGCATTAGGATTCGAACACTGGAACACATATTCAGACCCTCTTGCATGATGTCAAATATGCAATTATGGTGTTTACTTTCCATTTCTCATGCATTAAGGTTTAAACACTCGAAAACTTATTCGGACCCTCTTGCATGATCGCATATATGTAATTATGGTGTTCACTAGCCATTTCTCAAACATTTGGGTTCGAACACTCAGACACTTATTCCGACCCTCTTGCATGATGGTAAATATGTAATTATGCTGTTTACTTGCCATTTCTCATGCGTTAGCGTTCGAACACTCGGACATTTATTCGGACCGTCAAGTATCATGGCAGATATGTAATTATGGTGTTTAGTTGCCATTTCTCATGCATTAGCATTCGAACACTCGGACACTTATTCGGACACTTATTGGGACCATCTTGCATGATGGCAGATATGTAATTATGCTGTTTACTTGCCTTTTCTCGTGCATTAGGATTCGAATACTCGAACACATATTCAGACTCTCTTGCATGATGCCCACTTATTCGGACCTTCTTGCATGATGGCAGATATTTAATTATGGTGTTTAGTTGCCATTTATCATGCATTAGGGTTCGAACAGTCGGACACCTATTGGGACCCTCTTGCAGGATGGCAGATATGTAATTATGGTGTTTACTTCCCGTTTCTCGTGCATTAGGATTCGAACACTGGAACACATATTCAGACCCTCTTGCATGATGTCAAATATGTAATTATGGTGTTTACTTTCCATTTCTCATGCATTAAGGTTTAAACACTCGAAAACTTATTCGGACCCTCTTGCATGATGGCATATATGTAATTATGGTGTTCACTAGCCATTTCTCAAACATTTGGGTTCGAACACTCAGACACTTATTCCGACCCTCTTGCATGATGGTAAATATGTAATTATGCTGTTTACTTGCCATTTCTCATGCGTTAGCGTTCGACCACTCGGACATTTATTCGGACCGTCACGTATCGTGGCAGATATGTAATTATGGTGTTTACTTGCCATTTCTCATGCATTAGCATTCGAACACTCGGACACTTATTCGGACACTTATTGGGACCATCTTGCATGATGGCAGATATGTAATTATGCTGTTTACTTGCCTTTTCTCGTGCATTAGGATTCGAATACTCGAACACATATTCAGACTCTCTTGCATGATGCCAGATATGTAATTATGGTGTTTACTTGCCGTTTCTCATGCATTAAGGTTTAAACACTCAGAAACTTATTCGGACCCTCTAGCAAGATGACAGATATGTAATTATGGTGTTTACTTGCCATTTCTCATGCATTAGCGTTCGAACACTCGGACACTTATTCGGACCATCTTGGATGATAGCAGATATGTAATTGTGGTGTTTACTTGCCATTTCTCATGCATTAGGGTTTAAACACACGGATCAGAAACTTATTCGGACCCTCTTGCATGATGACAGATATGTAATTATGGTTTTTACTTGCCATTTCTCATGCATTAGCGTTCGAACACTCGGACACTTATTCGGACCATCTTGGATGATAGCAGATACGTAATTGTGGTGTTTACTTGCCATTTCTCATGCATTAGGGTTTAAACACACGGACACGTATCCGAATCCCCTTACATGATGGCAGATATTTAATTATGGTGTTTATTAGCCATTTCTCATACATTTGGGTTCGAACACTCGGACACTTAATCAGACCCTCTTGCATGATGGCAGATAGGTAATTATGGTGTTTACATGCAATTTCTTACGCATTAGGGTTAAACACTTGGACAGTTAATCAGATCTGCTTGCGTGATGGCAGCTATGTAAATATGGTGTTTACTTTCCATTTCTCATGCATTAGGGTTTAAACACACGGACACGTATTCGGATCTTCTTGCATGACGGCAGATATGTAATTATGATGTTCACTAGCAATTTTGCATACATTAGGGTTCGAACACTCGGACACTTAATCAGACCCTCTTGCATGATTGTAGATATGTAATTATGTTATTTACTCACCATTTCTCTTGCATTGGGGTTTAAACACTCGGACACTAATTCGGAACCTCTTCCATGATGGCAGATATATAATTATGGTGTTTACTCGCCCTTTCTCTTGCATTGGGGTTTAAACACTCGGAAACTTATTCGGACCCCCTTGCATGATGGCAGATTATAATTATGATGTTTACTTGCCATTTCCCATGCATTAGGGTTCGAACACTCGGACACCTATTCGGACCCTCTTGCATGATGGCAGATATGTAATTATGGTGTTTACTTTCCGTTTCTGGTGCATTAGGGTTTAAACACGCGGACATTTATTTAGACCCTCTTGCATGATGGTAGATATGTAATTGTGGTGTTTACTTGCCATTTCTAAAGCATTAGGATTTAAACACATGGACACGTATTCGGATCCTCTTGCATGATGGCAAATATGTAAATATAGTGTTTACTAGCCATTTCTCATACATTTGGGTTCGAACACTCGGACACTTAGTCAGACCCTCCTGTATGATGCCAGATATGTAATTATGGTGTTTACTTGCCATTTCTCATGCGTTTCGGTTTAAACACTCGGACACTGATTCGGACCCTCTTGCACGATGGCAGATATGTAATTATGGTGTTTACTTGCCATTTCTCATGCATTAGGGTTAAAACACATGAACACGTATTCGGATCCTCTTGCATGACGGCAGATATGTAATTATGGTGTTCACATGCCATTTCTCATGCATTAAGGTTTAAACACTCGGAAACTTATTTGGACCACCTTGCATGATGGCAGATATGTAATTATGGTGTTTACTTTCCGTTTCTCGTGTATTAGGATTTGAACACTCGAACACATATTCAGACCCTCTTGCATGATGCCAGATATGTAATTATGGTGTTTACTTGCCATTTCTCATGCATTAAGGTTTAAACACTCGGAAACTTATTCGGACCCTCTTGCATGATGGCAGATTTGAACACTCGAACACATATTCAGACCCTCTTGCATGATGCCAGATATGTAATTATAGTGTTTACTTGCCATTTCTCATGCATTAAGGTTTAAACACTCGGAAACTTATTCGGACCCTCTTGCATGATGGCAGATATGTAATTATGGTGTTTACTTGCCGTTTCTAGTGCATTAGGGTTTAAACACGCGGACATTTATTTAGACCCTCTTGCATGATGGCAGATATGTAATTGTGGTGTTTACTTGGCATTTCTCATGCATTAGTGTTAAAACACACGGACAAGTATTCGAATCCTCTTGTATGTTGGCAGATATGTAATTGTGGTGTTTACTAGCCATTTCCCATACATTTGGATTCGAACACTCGGACACTTGTTTAGACCCTCTTCCATGATTGCAGATATGTAATTATGGCGTTTACTTGCCATTTCTCATGCATTCGGGTTTAAACACTCAGAAAATTATTCGGACCCTCTTGCATGATGGCAGATATGCAATTATGGTGTTTACTTGCCATTTCTCATGCATTAGGGTTTAAAAATTTGGAATATTATTCGGACCCTCTTGCATGATGGCAGATATGTAATTATGCTGTTTACTTGCCATTTCTCATGCATTCGGGTTTAAACACTCAGAAAATTATTTGGACCCTCTTGCATGATGGCAGATATGCAATTATGGTGTTTACTTGCCATTTCTCATGCATTAGGGTTTAAACACTCTGACACTTATTCGGACCCTCTTGCATGACGGCAGATATGTAATTATGGTGTTTACTTGTCGTTCCTCGTGCATTAGGATTCGAACACTCGGACAAGTATTTGGACCCTCTTGCATGATGTCAGATATGCAATTATGGTATTTACTTTCCATTTTTCATGCATTAAAGTTTAAACACTAGGAAACTTATTCGGACCCTCTTGCATGATGGCAGATATGCAGTTATGGTGTTTACTTGCCATTTCTCATGCATTAGCGTTGGAACACTCGGACACTTATTAGGACACTCTTGCATGACGGTAAATATGTAATTATGGTGTTTACTTTCCATTTCGCATGCATTAGGGTTCGAACACTCAGACACTTATTCAGACCTCTAGCTTGATGGCAGATATGTAATTATGGAGTTTGTTTCCATTTCTCATGCATTAGGATTTAAACACTCGGATAATTATTCAGACCCTCTTGCATGATGGCAGATATATAATTATGTTGTTTACCTGCCATTTCTCATGCATTAGGGTTTAAACAATCGGGCACTTATTCGGACCCTAATGCTTGAAGGCAGATATGTAGTTAGGGTGTTTACTTGCCATTTCTCATGCATTAGCGTTCGAACACTCAGACAGTCATTCGGACCTTTTTGCAATATGGCAGATATGTAATTATGGTGTTTACTTGCCATTTCTCGTGCATTGGCATTCAAACAATCGTACACTTATTCGGACCCTCTTGCATGATGGCAGATACGTAATTATAGTGTTTACTTGCCATTTCTCATACATTAGGGTTTAAACAGTTGGACACCTAGTCGGGCCATCTAGCTTGATGGCAGATATGTAGCTATGGTGGTTACTTGCCATTTCTCATACATTAGGGTATAAACACTCGGACACGTATTCAGGCCCTCTTGCAAGATGGCAGATATGTAATTATGGTGTTTACACGCCATTTCTCTTGCATTTGGGTTTAAACACTCGGACACTTATTCGGACCCTCTTGCTTGATAGTAGATATGTAGTTATGGTGTTTACTTGTAGAACAGGATTGCCAGGGTCCTTATCCAACTTCCACTGAACAGAATTTAACTCCGAACTCGTAGCCAGGACTCTAGTAGAGATATCACTAAAATCCTTTTTGTTCAAAGCTTTAAGACCAGGCTTCAAGTCGCGGAGTTTTTGACAAATACGAAACATAGGAACCCCGGGGATATACTGGTTCCACACCTCAGACACAGTAGGAATAAAGTTTTCATGGTGAGCCCAAAAATCAAAAAACTTAAATGGTTTCTTAAAAGAGGCCCCATCAGTAGAGACAGTAACCACTGCCGGGGAGTGATCAGAGACAGAAGAGGGATGAAAATAAGCAGAGGAAGCTGAGAAAGAATCAAGCCACGATTCATTCACCAGAACTCTATCAATTTTAGTTGCAATATAAGCCCCACTGTCTCTTTTATTAGCCCAAGTGAATTGGCAACCACCATAAGATAAATCCACCAATTCAGATTGAAGGATGTGAGAATTTAAAGCTTCTTTTTCACTAGACCACACAGATGAGCCACCAAACTTCTCAGACCCATACCGAATAGCATTAAAATCACCTAACATAACCAGAGGGGCTTTGGACAGCAGACAAGAGGTCCTGACCATGTATTCAAAAAACTCCTTCCTAACAATATGCCTATTATCGGTATAAACAAAACAGGCTTTAAAAGCAGCATCTTTCGCAAAATCAGTGATTTCACACAGCAAAAATTGATCAGATGACTCAATTAACTTAACTGAACAAAAAGTAGTATCCCAGCATACACAAATTCTCCCAGTTTGAGTAGGAAGTGAGTTAGTCAAAAAGGACCAATTATTTAAACAAGATGATAAAATACGATTTTCATTTGTAGCTTTTATTTTTGGTCTCCAAAATGCCCAAGACCTTAATATCTTCATGGTTCAAAAATTTTTTAACTTCTTTATGCCTAGAAGGGTCATTAAACCCTCTAACATTCCATGATGCAATTTTAAAAGTCATTGGAGACAACAAAAAATTTTACTAACCCACTCTCAAACTAAACTGGGACTTACCTTTGTTTCTTCCTCTGGCTCTTTTTGCCCTTGCCAGAGGAGCTACTTTTTGCAGATTGAGTTTGTTTTGCCTGCTCTTCTATTGGAACAACTTTTTTTGGTGTAGTACCCTTCAAATTTTCCACTTTCTTGATGAGCTCTGTATCATGTGGTAGGACCAACTTAGTAAGCGCCATCAACTCCTTCTGAAGCTCATCCAGCCCCTCGAGGTTGGGAACAGAATGCTCCCCAGTACTAACCCCCTGATCAATTTCCTTAAGCCCATCACTTAAGTCCTCCACTGCCACTGCTTTAGGTGGAAGGCTCTGACCAGTTTCGTTCAGTGTCCAAGATAGGGTCCCCCACCTTCCTTTTACCCTTGGCTTTCACTGTACTCCATCCTGGATCAGGATGATCTTCAGTCTCCTTTTGAAGGGAAATCAAATGGGCTACTTGGGTCTTCACACACTTAGTAGTATCATGACCAAAAGCTATACAGTGGTCACATTTGGGAGGAAGCCCTTGATATTCCACATGGATAACCACCTCTTCACCCCCACAGTTTGCTCTGAACATAAACGGCAGTGTGGAATTAGCATCAGCTTCTACACAAACTCTAGCAAATGAAACCCGGCTTCCCTTCTCTGTAAGATTATCCATAAACAACGGAACTCCCACTGCACTCGCAATATGACTAAGCCCATCACTGTCCCAGTATTCAAAGGGGACATTAAAAAATCTAGCCCACACAGGGACTTTAGTTGCTTTTTCCTTAGTCAATTTCATCATCCTGGTCCACTTCTTGAGAAATAGATTGAAGCCCCCTATGTACCATGGTCCCCCTTCAAGGACAGAGCTACAACAGTCTGGATTATCGAAGATAAAGAAACTAAATCCCTCAGTATTAACCAGAACTTCTTTCAACCCCTTACTTTTCCACAAACCGAAAGCACTATTGCGTAAATAGTTGAAAGAAACTCCCTTATCCAGAAAGTAACCCACCAAACAAGAGTCCCATTTTTCTAAAGGATTAGGTCTAGGGGGCAAATCCACACTAACAGCACCCTCATTACGAATTGGTGGAACATACCTCAGCGGAACATTGGACCGAAGTGATGGCGCCGCTATCTCTGCCCAGGATTTAGTGTTTGGTTGCCCGTGACCTCCCCCGCGTCCTCTCCCTCCTCTACCTCCTCTGACTGCAAAACTACCTCCCCGAGGAGGATCAACCTCATCACGAACCTGTACGGGCTCATCATAGGGGTTCCGATCATGTACCACTTCAATCTGATGAACACCGATGGACGGAGATCGGTTGTCTTCCATCGTGGCAAGAGACGGATCTGACTGTAACGTCTCCGTTTCCCCCTGAGCTCGAGAATCACTACGATTTTTTGCCACCACAATGCTATCTGGAAGATTTGAAACACAGAATGGACACTATCCATACGATCTGACCAACGGGGTGGATCTATACCTTGGATGGTTGGTGTAGACTCCCCTTTCAAATGCCTCAAACGATCTGCAACCCTTTGAAAATCCTCCTTCGAAACGAGATCTAGCCCTCGATTCGGATGATGTAGGGTTTCAACCCTTGGTTCAGGAACAACAGTGAGATCCACTTCAGATTCGCGATCTAGATGAGAAGTCGCCGTTGGATCCATCTCACACTCACTCAATATTTCAAACTGATTTTTCGTAAACCCTAAAACGTCAGTCGGATTTTTTAACACTTCACCTCCCAAAAGCGGAAGATTCATATCCACCAGAGATGGGCCCCCAGAACTAGCCATTGCATTTACTTCTACCATCGCATTCAATGAGGAATTGAAACCCTAGAAACACAGAGTTTCTAGAGAGAGGTAGGAGCTTCTCACTCTAACCCATGTTCTCGTTAAGCTAAGCAAGGATTGGGTTGGGCGTAGTTACATGTTTAATCGGTAAGTTGGGTGTGTTTTTGGGGCAGTGGGTCGCACACGCATATTTCCCGCCCATTTTTGCGTTGGTATGTTAAAAAGCTTTTTTCACCTTTTATATATATTTATATATATATATATATATGGGTGAATTTTGTTTTCATGTTCTCCGCCTATGCTATACATGCTGAAGGGTTCTGCTTGGGCAGCTGTAAGGTATGGGATGTGATGTGCACATGTGGGATGTATTATTGGTTTGGAGGCATAACACAACTTTTGGGTCAGAGTTTATTATTTTTTTAAAGTGTTGATGCTGATTGCACATGGGGCTGCCCCAATATATCTTTTATGTTTATATTTTATAATATAAATATATGTTGATAGATTTGGGTTAGTGTGTTTGTGGTACTTTTGGTGGATTTTTTCAGCAAACTAGGGCCCACATGATTACCATCACACGTGGGTCTAGTTTGGGGAATGCCGTGGGTGTTTATGTGGGCCGATTTGTTACTGTGGGTTTAAAAGTTGAAGACAGACGTGTGTGGACAAGGATGCAGTGGATATATTATATATTTATTTATATAATATTGCTTAGGGCCCACGTCATTCTATGCAAGTTTAATTGTGGAAAGATGGTTCCAGTGGGTTTTTTTTTAAAGCCCACGGTTTATTGTTATTGGGCCGTAAAGTTATTTTTTTGTGGGGCCATCGTGCAAGAATTGGTATGGATCTGGTTTGGAAATTTAGCCGTTTGGGCTCATTTGGTTTGGACTTTTGGGCTCATTGATTTTTGGGATATATTGCATATATTTATATGATTGGTGAGTCCATTAGCTTATGTTTAGCCACTATGCAGCAGATCTTGTGTAGTCGATTTTCTCTTGATGATTGATCGTGTGATCCTCATGTGACTCGATATGAGGTGAGTTTTGAGCCATCTCTGCCAAGAGTGATTGAGGGGTCACTGCTATGGGGAACAGTGGTTCGATGACTAACCGAGTTAGAGACTGGGAGATAAGCGGGAGGATAGCTACCAGTTCTGGTTGCTTCTTGTCTTCATGTGACCCATCCTAATTGATCGTATTGCCACGCCTGACATGGAGTGAAGGGCACACAGCTATGGGGTTTGAGGCTTGTGATCTATCAAGGAAGGGACTGGGGGATGTGATGATTAATCTCAGGTTATTTTTGGCTATGTTTTGGTTTGTTGTTGTGGGGCTACCGTTGTCGCTTCGACTCACAAGACTGTTGCTCATGGTTACGGATCGTGCTAGCTTCATGTGACTCTGTCGGGATTTCTCATGGGATAGATTTTTTCCTCTGTCATGGCTTTTGTTGAGTGGCTAGGATGTCACGGCTGTGAGGAGTGGGATGCTTACTGGATTCCATGTGTTTTTTGGGTGAATAAGATTCCATGTGTTGATCTATGGTAGAGACTGGGGGCGAATGTGGTTGGTTATCATTTTTGATTTGTCTTGAGGGTTGTTGCTTTGTTAGTATGCTTGCTGTGGTTTTTTAGTTTTATGGTGTTTTGTTTGTATCTTTGCCCATATATCCATCCCCAGTTTCCATCTATTATTTCTGATGGTAGGGGTTACTTGGGGACAAAAGGATATATGGGCAAAGTAGGGTTATTTTGTTTTCTGTTGTTCATGGGTTTCTCCCCGTATCTTATGGGGATGTAGGGGTAGTTTTTTGTTGGTTATGTATTTGTTTAATTATTTGTTGTTGGGTGTGCCTGGGGTATGCCCCTTGTAAACTTGTAAATTTCATTGTCTTTATTTTATGACTTACTTACCCAAAAAAAATCCCCTTGCATGATGGCATATATGTAATTATGGTGTTTACTTGCCATTTCTAATGCATTAGGGTTTAAACAAAAGGACACGTATTCGGAACCTCTTGTACGATGCCAGATATGTAATTATGGTGTTTACTAGCCATTTCACATACATTAGGGTTCGAACACTCGGTCACTTATTCGGACCCTCTTGCATGAAGTCAGATATGTAGTTAGGGTGTTTACTTGCAATTTCTCATGCATTAGCGTTCGAACACTCGGACCCTTATTCGGACCCTTTTGCATGATGGCTGATAAGTAATTATGATGTTTACTTGACATTTCTCATGCATTAGGGTTTAAACACTCGGACACTTATTCGTACCCTCTCGCATGATGGCAGATATGTAATTATGGTGTTTACTTTCCATTTCTCATGCATTAGGGTTCGAACACTCAGACACTTATTCAGACATCTCGCTTGATGGCAAATATGTAATTATGGAGTTTACTTTCCATTTCTCATGCATTGGGTTTAAACACTCGAACACTTATTCAGACACTCTTGCATGAAGGCAGATATGTAGTTATGGTGTTTGCTTGCCATTTTTCTTGCATTAGCGTTCGAATAGTCGGACACTTATTCGGACCCTCTTGCATGACGGGAGATATGTAATTATGGTGTTTACTTGTCGTTTCTCGTGCAATAGGATTCGAACACTCGGACAAGTGTTTAGACCCTCTTGCATGATGCCAGATATGTAATTATGGTATTTACTGGCCATTTCTCTTGCATTAAGGTTTAAACAATCGGAAACTTATTCGGACCCTCTTGCATGATGGCAGATATGCAGTTATGGTGTTTACTTGCCATTTCTCATGCATTAGCGTTCGAACACTCGGACACTTACTCGGACACTCTTAGATGACGGTAGATATGTAATTATGGTGTTTACTTTCCATTTCTCATGCATTAGGGTTCGAACACTTTGACACTTATTCAGACCTCTACCTTGATGGCAGATATGTAATTATGGACTTTACTTTCCATTTCTCATGCATTAGGGTTTAAACACTCGGACAATTATTCAGACCCTCTTGCATAATGGCAGATATATAATTATGTTGTTTACCTGCCATTTCTCATGCATTAGGGTTTAAACAATCGACACTTATTCGGACCCTCTTGCATGAAGGCGGATATGTAGTTAGCGTGTTTACTTGCCATTTCTCATGCATTAGCGTTCGAACAATCAGACACTTATTTGGACCCTCTTGCATGATGGCAGATAAGTAATTATGGTGTTTACTTGCCATTGCTCATGCATTAGCGTTCAAACAATCGTACACTTATTCGGACCCTCTTGCATGATGGCAAATACGTAATTATGGTGTATTACTTGCCATTTCTCATATATTAGGGTGTAAAAAGTTGGACACCTAGTCCGGCCCTCTAGCTTGATGGTAGATATGTAGCTATGGTGGTTACTTGCCATTTCTCATAGATTAGGGTATAAGCACTCGGACACGTATTCGAGCCCTCTTGCAAGATGGCAGATATGTAATTATGGTGTTTACGTGCCATTTCTCTTGCATTGGAGTTTAAACACTCGGACACTTATTCGGACCCTCTTGCTTTATGGTAGATATGTGGTTATGGTGTTTACTTGCCATTTCTCATGCATTAGCGGTCGAACACTCGGACACTTATTCGGACCCTTTTGCATGATGGCAGATATGTAGTTATGGTGTTTAATTGCCATTTCTCATGCATTAGGGTTTAAACACTCGGACACGTATTCGGACCCTCTTGCATGATGACAGATGTGTAATTATGGTGTTTAGTTTTCATTTCTCATGCATTAGGGTTTAAACAATCAGACACTTATTCGGACCCTCATACATGATGGCAAATATGTAGTTATGGTGTTTACTTGCCATTTCTCATGCATTAGGGTTTAAACACTCGGACACTTTTTTGAACCCTCTTGCATGATGGCAGATATATAATTATGTTGTTTACCTGCCATTTCTCATGCAGGGTTTCAATAATCGGACACTTATTCGGACCTTCTTGCATGATGGCAGATATGTAGTTATGGTGTTTACTTTCCATTTCTCATGCATTACCGTTCGAGCGCTCGGACACTCATTCGGACCCTTTCGCACGATAGCAGATATGTAATTATGATGTTTACTTTCCATTTCTCATGCATTAGAGTTTAAACACTTGGAAGCTTATTCGGAACCTCTTGCAAGATTGCAGATATGTAATTATGGTGTTTACTTGCCATTTCTAATGCATTGGCGTTCGAACACTCGGACACTTATTCGGACCCTCTTGCATGATGGCAGATATGTAATTATCGCATTTACTTGTCATTTCTCGTGTATTAGGATTCGAACACTCGGACAAGTATTTAGACCCTCTTGCATGATGCCTGATATGTAATTATGGTATTTACTTGCCATTCCTCCTGCATTAAGGTTTAAACACTCGGAAACCTACTCGGAGCCTCTTACAAGACGGCAGATATGCAGTTATGGTGTTTACTTGTCATTTCTCATGCATTAGCGTTCGAACACTCAGAAATTTATTCGCACCCTCTCGCATGATGGCAGATATGTAATTATGGTGTTTACTTTCCATTTGACATACATTAGGGTTCGAACACAAAGACACTTATTCAGACCTCATGCTTGATAGCAGATATGTAATTATGGAGTTTACTTTCCATTTCTCATGCATTGGGTTTAAACACTCGGACACTTATTCAAACCCTTTTGCATGATGGCAGATATATAATTATGTTGTTTACCTACCATTTCTCATGCATTAGGGTTTCAACAATCGGACACTTATTCAAACCCTCTTGCATGAAGGCAGATATGTAGTTATGGTGTTTGCTCTCCATTTCTCATGCATTAGCGTTCGAACACTCGGAGACTTATTCGGACCCTCTTGCATGATGGAAGATATGTAATTATGGTGTTTACTTGCCATTTCTAATGCATGAGCGTTCGAACAATCGTGCACTTATTCTGACCCTCTTGCACGATGGCAGATATGTAATTATGGTGCTTACTTGGCATTTCTCATGCATTAGGGTTCAAACACTCAGACACTAATTCGGACCCTCTTGCATGATGGCAGATATGTAGTTATGGTGTTTACTTGCCATTTCTCGTGCATTAGGGTTTAAACACTCGGACACGTATTCGGACCCTCTTGCATGATGACAGATATGTAATTATGGTGTTTCCTTTCCATTTCTCAAGCATTAGGTTTTGAACACTCGGACACTTATTCAAACCCTCTTGCTTGATGGCAGATATGTAATTATGGTGTTTACTTTCTATTTCTCATCCATTAGGGTTTAAAAACTCGGACACTTGTTCGTACCCTTTTGTATGATGGCAGATATATAATTATGTTGTTTACGTGCCATTTCTCATGCATTAGGGTTTAAACACTCGGACATTTTTTTGGACCCTCTTGCATGATGGCAGATATATAATTATGTTATTTACCTGCCATTTCTCATGCATTAGGGTTTCAACAATCGGACCCTTATTCGGACCTTCTTGCATGATGGCAGATATGTAGTTATGGTGCTTACTTTCCATTTCTCATGCATTGCCGTTCGAGCACTCGGACAGTCATTGGGACCGTTTTGCATTATGGCAGATATGTAATTATGGTCTTTATTTGCCATTTCTCATGCATTACAGTTTAATCACTCAGAAACTTATTCGGACCCTCTTGCAAGATGGCAGATATGTAATTGTGGTGTTTACTTGCCATTTCTCATGCATTGGCGTTCGAACACTCGGACACTTATTCGGACCCTCTTGCATGATGGCAGATATGTAATTGTGGTGTTTACTTGCATTTTCTCGTGCATTAGGATTTGAAGACTCGGGCACGTATTCAGACCCTCATGCATGATGGAAGATATGTAATTATGGTATTTACTTGCCACTTCTCATGCATTAGCGTTCGAACACTCGGACACTTATTCGGACCCTCTTGCATGATTGCAGATTTGTAATTATGGTGTTTGCTTTCCATTTCTCATGCATTCGAGTTTGAACAGTCAGACACTTATTCAGACCTCTAACTTGATGGCAGATATGTAATTATGGAGTTTACTTTCCATTTCTCATGCATTAGGTTTAAACACTCGGACACTTATTCAAACCCTTTTGCATGATGGCAGATATATAATTATGTTGTTTACGTGCCATTTCTCATGCATTAGGGTTTAAACACTCGGACATTTTTTTGGACCCTCTTGCATGATGGCAGATATATAATTATGTTGTTTACGTGCCATTTCTCATGCATTAGGGTTTAAACACTCGGACATTTTTTTGGACCCTCTTGCATGATGGCAGATATATAATTATGTTGTTTACGTGCCATTTCTCATGCATTAGGGTTTAAACACTCGGACATTTTTTTGGACCCTCTTGCATGATGGCAGATATATAATTATGTTGTTTACGTGCCATTTCTCATGCATTAGGGTTTAAACACTCGGACATTTTTTTGGACCCTCTTGCATGATGGCAGATATATAATTATGTTGTTTACGTGCCATTTCTCATGCATTAGGGTTTAAACACTCGGACATTTTTTTGGACCCTCTTGCATGATGGCAGATATATAATTATGTTGTTTACGTGCCATTTCTCATGCATTAGGGTTTAAACACTCGGACATTTTTTTGGACCCTCTTGCATGATGGCAGATATATAATTATGTTGTTTACGTGCCATTTCTCATGCATTAGGGTTTAAACACTCGGACATTTTTTTGGACCCTCTTGCATGATGGCAGATATATAATTATGTTGTTTACGTGCCATTTCTCATGCATTAGGGTTTAAACACTCGGACATTTTTTTGGACCCTCTTGCATGATGGCAGATATATAATTATGTTGTTTACGTGCCATTTCTCATGCATTAGGGTTTAAACACTCGGACATTTTTTTGGACCCTCTTGCATGATGGCAGATATATAATTATGTTGTTTACGTGCCATTTCTCATGCATTAGGGTTTAAACACTCGGACATTTTTTTGGACCCTCTTGCATGATGGCAGATATATAATTATGTTGTTTACGTGCCATTTCTCATGCATTAGGGTTTAAACACTCGGACATTTTTTTGGACCCTCTTGCATGATGGCAGATATATAATGCATGATGGAAGATATGTAATTATGGTATTTACTTGCCACTTCTCATGCATTAGCGTTCGAACACTCGGACACTTATTCGGACCCTCTTGCATGATAGCAGATTTGTAATTATGGTGTTTGCTTTCCATTTCTCATGCATTAGGGTTTGAACAGTCAGACACTTATTCAGACCTCTAACTTGATGGCAGATATGTAATTACGGAGTTTACTTTCCATTTCTCATGCATTAGGGTGTAAACACTCGGACACTTATTCAGACCCTCTTGCATGATGGCAGATATATAATTATGTTGTTTACCTGCCATTTCTCATGCATTAGTGTTTAAACAATCGGACACTTATTCAGACCTTCTTTCATGAAGACAGATATGTAGTTATGGTGTTTGCTTGCCATTTCTCATGCATTAGCGTTCGACCACTCGGACACTTATTCGGGCCCTCTTGCAAGATGGCAGATATTTAATTATGGTGTTTACTTGCCATTTCCTATGCATTAGCGTTCGAACACTCGGACACTTATTCAGACCCTCTTGCAAGATGGAAGATATATAATTATGGTGTTTACTTGACATTTCTCATGCATTAGCGTTCGAACAATCGTGCACTTATTCAGACCCTCTTGCATGATGGCAGATATGTAATTATGGTGTTTACTTGGTATTTCTCATGCATTAGGGTTCAAACACTCAGACACTAATTCGGACCTTCTTGCATGATGACAGATATGTAGTTATGGTGTTTATTTGCCATTTCTCATGCATTAGGGTTTAAATGCTCGGACACGTATTCGGACCCTCTTGCATGATGGAAGATATGTAATTATGGTGTTTACTTTCCATTTCTCATGCATTAGTGTTCGAACACTCGGACACTTATTCAGACCCTCTTGCTTGATGGCAGATATGTAATTATGGTGTTTACTTTCCATTTCTCATGCATTAGGGTTTAAACAGTCGGACACTTATTCGGACGCTCTTATATGATGGCAGATATATAATTATGTTGTTTACCTGCAATTTCTCATGGATTAGGGTTTAAACAATCGGACACTTATTCGGACCCTTTTACGTGATGGCAATTATGTAGTTATGGTGTTTACTTGCCATTTCTCATGCATTAGAGGTCGACCACTCGAACACGTATTCGGACCGTCTTGCGTGCTGGCAGATATGTAATTGTGGTGTTTATTTGCCATTTCTCATGCATTAGGGTCTAAACACACGGAAACGTATTCGGATCATCTTGCATGATGGCTGATATGAAATTATGGTGTTCACTTGCCATTTTGCATACATTAGGGTTCGAACACTCTGCCACTAAATCAGACCCTCTTGCATGATTGCAGAGATGGAATTATGGTGTTTACTCGCCATTTCTTTTGCATTGCGGTTTGAACACACGGACACTTATTCGGACCCTCTTGCATGATGGCAGATATGCAATTATGATGTTTACTCGCCATTTCTCTTGCATCGGGGTTTAAACACTCGGACACTTATTCAGACCCTCTTGCATGACGGCAGATATGTAATTATGGTGTTTACTTGTCGGTTGTCGTGCATTAGGATTCGAACACTCAGACAAGTATTCAGACCCTCTTGCATGATGGCTGATATGTAATTATGGTGTTTACTTGCCATTTCTCATGCATCAGCGGTCGAACACTCGTACACTTATTCGGACCCTTTTGCATGATGGTAGATATGTAATTATGGTGTCTACTTGCCATTTCTCATGCATTAGGGTTCAAACACTCAGACGCTTATTCAGACCCTCTTGCATGATGGCAGACATATAATTATGGTGTTTACTTTCCATATCTCATGCATTAGGGTTTAAACACTCGGACACTTATTCGAACCCTCTTGCATGATGGCAGGTATGTAGTTATGGTGTTTACTTTCCATTTCTCATGCATTAGAGTTCGAACACTCGAAGACTCATTCAGACCCTCTTGCTTGATGGCAGATTTGTAATTATGGTGTTTACTTTCCATTTCTCAGGCATTAGGGTTTAAACAGTTGGACACTTATTCAGACCCTCTTGAATGATGCCAGATATGTAATTATGGTGTTTAATTGCCACTTCTCACGCATTGGGGTTTAAACACTCGGACACTTTTTCGGACCCTCTTGTACGATGGCAGATATGTAATTATGGTGTTTACTTGCCGTTTCTCGTGCATTAGGGCATAAACAGTCGGACACTTATGCAGACCCCCTTGTATGATGGCAGATATGTAATTATGGTGTTTACTCGCCATTTCTCATGCATAAGGGTTTAAACACTCGGACACCTATTCGGACGCTCTGGCATGATGGCAGATATGTAATTCTGGTGTTTATTTTCCTTTTCTCTTGCATTAAGGTTTAAACAGACGGAAACTTATTCGGACCCTCTTGCAAGATGGCAGATATGTAGTTATGGTGTTTACTTGCCATTTCTCATGCATTAGGGTTA
>NW_021027431.1:87443-103227 GCF_004153795.1 Camellia sinensis
GTTTACTTTCCATTTCTCATGCATTGGGTTTAAACACTCGGACACGTATTCAGACCCTCTTGCATGATGCCAGATATGTAATTATGGTATTTACTTGCCATTTCTCATGCATTAAGATTTAAACACTCGGTAACTTATTCGGACTCTCTTGCGTGATGGCAGATATGTAGTTATGGTGTTTACTTGCCATTTCTCATGCATTAGGGTTTAAACGCTCGGACACGTATTCGAACCCTCTTGCATGATGGCAGATATGTAATTATGGTGTTTACTTTCCATTTCTTATGCATTAGCATTCGAACACTCGGACACTTATTCGGACCCTCTTGCATGATGGTAGATATGTAATTATGGTGTTTACTTGACATTTCTCATGCATTAGCGTTCGAACAATCGTGCACTTATTCGGACCCTCTTGCATGATGGCAGATATGTAATTATGGTGTTTATTTGCCATTTCTCATGCATTAGGGTTCAAACGCTCGGACACGCATTCGGACCCTCTTGCATGATGGCAGACATGTAATTATGGTGTTTACTTTCCATATCTCAGGCATTAGTGTTCGAACACTCGGACACTTATTCAGACCCTCTTGCTTGATGGCAGATATGTAATTATGGTGTTTACTTTCCATTTCTCATGCATTAGGGTTAAAACAGTCGGACACCTATTCGGACGCTCTTATATGATGGCAGATATATAATTATGTTGTTTACCGGCAATTTCTCATGGATTAGGGTTTAAACAATCGGACACTTATTCGGACCCTCTTACGTGATGGCAAATATGTAGTTATGGTGTTTACTTGCCATTTCTCATGCATTAGCGTTCGACCACTCGAACACGTATTCGGACCCTCTTGCGTGATGGCAGATATGTAATTGTGGTGTTTATTTGCCATTTCTCATGCATTTGGGTCTAAACACACGGACACGTATTCGGATCATCTTGCATGAAGGCTGATATGAAATTATGGTGTTCACTTGCCATTTTGCATACATTAGGGTTCGAACACTCTGCCACTTAATCAGACCCTCTTGCATGATTGCAGATATGTAATTATGGTGTTTACTCGCCATTTCTTTTGCATTGCGGTTTAAACCCACGGACACTTATTCGGACCCTCTTGCATGATGGCAGATATGCAATTATGATGTTTACTCGCCATTTCTCTTGCATCGGGGTTTAAACACTCGGACACTTATTCAGACCCTCTTGCATAACGGCAGATATGTAATTATGGTGTTTACTTGTCGGTTGTCGTGCATTAGGATTCGAACACTCGAACAAGTATTCAGACCCTCTTGCATGATGGCTGATATATAATTATGGTGTTTACTTGCCATTTCTCATGCATCAGCGTTCGAACACTCGTACACTTATTCGGACCCTTTTGCATGATGGTAGATATGTAATTATGGTGTCTACTTGCCATTTCTCATGCATTAGGATTCAAACACTCAGACACTTATTCAGACCCTCTTGCATGATGGCAGATATGTAATTATGGTGTTTACTTGCCGTTTCTCGTGCATTAGGGCATAAACAGTCGGACACTTATGCAGACCCCCTTGTATGATGGCAGATATGTAATTATGGTGTTTACTCGCCATTTCTCATGCATGAGGGTTTAAACACTCGGACACCTATTCGGACGCTCTGGCATGATGGCAGATATGTAATTCTGGTGTTTGTTTTCCTTTTCTCTTGAATTAAGGTTTAAACAGACGAAAACTTATTCGGACCCTCTTGCAAGATGACAGATATGTAGTTATGGTGTTTACTTGCCATTTCTCTTGCATTAGCGTTTGAACACACGAACACTTATTCGGACCCTCTTGCATGATGGCAGATACGTAATTGTGCTGTTTACTTGCCATTTCTTGCGCATTAGGGTTTAAACACAATGACACGTATTTGGATCCTCTTGCATGATGGTAAATATGTAATTATGGTGTATAGTTGCCATTTCTCATACATTAGGGTTCGAACACTCGGACACTTATTCAGACTCTCTTGCATGATGGCATATATGTAACTATGGTGTTTTACTTGCCATTTCTCATGCATTAGGTTTTAAACACGCGGACACCTATTCGGGCCCCCTGGTATGATGGCAGATATGTAATTATGGTGTTTACTTTCCATTTCTCATGCATTAGGGCGCGAACACTCTGACACTTATTCAGACCCTCTAGCTTGACGGCAGATATGTAATTCTGGTGTTTGCTTTCCATTTGTTGTGCATTAGGGTTTAAACGCTCGGACACGTATTCGGACCCTCTTGCATGATGGCAGATATGTAATTATGGTGTTTACTTTCAATTTCTCATGCATTAGTGTTCGAACACTCGGACACGTATTCAGACCCTCTTGCATGATGGTAGATATATAATTATGTTGTTTACTTGCCATTTCTCATGCATTACGGTTCAAACAATCGGACACTTATTCCGACCCTCTTGCATGATGGCAGGTATGTAGTTATGGTGTTTACCTGCCATTTATCATGCATTAGCGTTCGAACACTCGGACACTTATTCGGACACTCTTGCATGATGGCAGATATGTAATTATGTTGTTTACTTGCCATTTCTCATGCATTAGCGTTCGAACACTTGTACACTTATTCGGACCCTTTTCCACGATGGCAGATACGTAATTATGGTGTTTACTAGCCATTTCTCATGCATTAGGGTTCAAACACGCGGGCACTTATTCGGACCCTCTTGTATGATAGCAGATATGTACTTATGTTGTTTACTTGACATTTCTCATGTATTAGAGTTTAAACACCCGGACACATATTCGGACCCTCTTGCATGATGGCAGATATGTAATTATGGTGTTCACTTTCCATTTCTCATGCATTAGGGTTTAAACACTCGGACACTTATTCAGACCCTCTTGCGTGATGGTAGATATATAATTATGTTGTTTACCTGCCATTTCTCATGCATTAGGGTTGAAACCATCAGAAACTTATTCGGACCCTCTTGCATGATGGCAGATATGTAGTTATGGTGTTTACTTGCCAGCTCGTGGCCGTGGGCTAGTTTTGGGTTTATGTCGGCTATGGGTTCAGAATATTTGAGATGGCTGGGTTTATGTGCTGGGTTCGTTGTTTGCTCCAGTTTATAGCAAACTTCTAGACTACGGGAACTGGGTTGATGCTTCGGGTTTGGGAAGCAGAGTTGTTTTCCTATTCTTCGGCGTCGGTTTTCTGGCCGGAGTTTCCATTCTTGTTGTCAAGGTGGTCTTCGGCAATGGCATACGATGGTGAGTGGAGTGCACGTCATTGTTGACGTGCATCAAATTGTATCTTTTGGCTGTTACCCGTTTCCTGCCTGATATTTGGGCTGGTTTTAAAAACGAAAACGGGGGCTGGTTACTTCTGGACTACGGGAGCTGGGTTGATGCTTCGGGTTTGGGAAGCAGAGTTGTTTTCCTATTCTTCGGCGTCGGTTTTCTGGCCGGAGTTTCCATTCTTGTTGTCAAGGTGGTCTTCGGCAATGGCATACGATGGCGAGTGGAGTGCACGTCATTGTTGACGTGTATCAAATTGTATCTTTTGGCTGTTACCCGTTTCCTGCCTGATATTTGGGCTGGTTTTAAAAACGGGGGCTGGTTTCTGGTGTGATTTGTCTAGGCTTTCTGCTGAGAGGATGTGCAACAGTGTCAACTTGGGGGATTGTGTGCATAGCTGTCGATATAGACCTGTTGTTTCAACGTGGGGTTGGTTGGTGTGGTTATATAATATTTTATACATAAAATTGTTTAGTGGAATCCAGCAGTGGGCTTTGTAGATATTTGGATGTATAGCCACCTTCTATCCCATGTGGTTTGGCTTTGTATATGGGGTGGTACTCGAATTGGGTGTGGCCTTTCATCAACGACTTTGGGTGTTGGCTGGGGCCCATGCTTTATTTTGTCATTGGGCTGGAATGTGTTTTTTTTTTGGCCGTGGGTTGTTCTTCTTGGGCCTACGGGAAAATTTTGGTGGTTTTGTGAGGCTCATATTTTATTGGGCCCATTGTTATTTTATATATATAATTATTTATATATATAAATAGTATCTAGTGGTGTGTACTGGAATGCCATAGTACGTGGGTACTGTTTTGAGGAGGACTTCAAATTGTTTGTTTTCTTTTTAGTCACTTTGCACCAGATTATGTATAGTCAATTTTTATCGTGATGATTGATTGTGTGATCCTCATGTGACTCGATATGAGGTTAGTTTTGAGCCATCTCCGCCAAGAGTGATTGAGGGGTCACTGCTATGGGGAATAGTGGTTTGATGACTAGCCGAGTTAGAGACTGGGAGATGAGCGGGAGGATAGCTACCGGTTCCGGTTGCTTTTTGTCTTCATGTGACCCATCCTAATTGGTCGTATTGCCACGCCTGACATGGAGTGAAGGGCACACTGCCATGGGGTTTGAGGCTTGTGATCTACCAAGGAAGGGACTGGGGGATGTGATGATTGATCTCAGGTTATTTTTTGGCTATGTATCGGTTTGTTGCTGTGGGGCTACCGTTGTCACTTCGACTCACAAGACTGTTGCTTATGGTTACTGATCGTGCTAGCTTCATGTGACTCAGTCGGGATTTCTCATGGGGTAGATTTTTTCCTCTGTCATGGCTTTTGTTGAGTGGCTAGGATGTCACGGCTGTGAGGAGTGGGATGCTTACTTGATTCCATGTGTTGATCTACGGTAGAGACTGGGGGCGAATGGGGTTGGTTATCATTTTTGATTTGTCTTGAGGGTTGTTGCTTTGTGAGTATGCTTGTTGTGGTTTTTAAGTTTTGTTTGGTGTTTGTTTGTATCTTTGCCCATATATCCATCCCAAGTTTCCGTCTATTATCTCTGATGGTAGGGGTTACTTGGGGACAAAATGATATATGGGCAAAGTTGGGCTATTTTTTTTTTTCTGTTGTTCTTGTGTTTCTACCCCAAGCTTAGGGGGTGCAGTGGTAGGTTATGTTGGTTATGTATTCGTTTAATTATTAGTTGTTGGGTGTGCCTGAGGTATGCCCCTTGTAAACTTGTAAGTTTCATTGTTTTTATTTTATGACTTACTTACCCAAAAAAAAAACACGCGGACACTTATTCGGACCCTCTGGCATGATGGCAGATATGTAATTATGGTGTTTACTTGCTATTACTCATGCATTAGCGTTCGAAAACTCGTACGCTTATTCGGACCCTTTTGCATGATGGCAGATATGTAATTATGGTGTTTACTTGCCGTTTCTCATGCATTTGGATTCAAACACTCAGACAATCAGGAGGGAGAAAATCAGTTGTTTTTCTTTGTATTATTTACACAATTTTATAGTGTATTTAGCTTATACCTACGGGATGTGTAGGAGTACTTTTGTGCTTCTTTGTGTTCTTAATAGATTTCCTAGCAACCATGTTTCGGGTTGCACATATCTTAACAGGTTAGCTTTGTTTTTGATTCTTGCCTTTGCAGGGAATTTTATATTTTATTGGGGTTTACTGTATTTGGCTCGTGCACCTGCGGATACAGTGTCCAGGGTCATCCATCTTGCTTGGTGCTACAGTTGCTGGAGGTTCTTTGTCAAGGCCATAGCCTCCTGGATCAATACTTCATTTTGTTTTCTCTTTTAGGCTGCTATAAATGTTTATTCTTCTTGTTCACTCTTCCTATTGCTAGATTATAGGAAGGTTGAACAGGTTGTTGGGCTTTTGGTTTGTTTCCTGTATAGCTGTGCTAGGTCCTGGGGTATGCCCCTTGTAGTTGTGTAAATTTTCTTGTTTTATTTTATCTCTTATTCACCCAAAAAAAAAAAAAACACTCAGACACTTATTCGGACCCTCTTGCATGATGGCAGATATGTAGTTATGGTGTTCACTTGCCATTTCTCAAGCATTAGGGTTTAAACACTCGGACACGTATTCGGACCGTCTTGCATGATGGCAGATATGTAATTGCGGTGTTTACTTTCCATTTCTCATGCATTAAGGTTCGAACACTCGGACACTTATTCAGACCCTCTTTCTTGATGTCAGATATGTAATTATGATGTTTACTTTCCATATCTCATGCATTAGGGTTTAAACACTCGGACACGTATTCGGACCGTCTTGCATGATGGCAGATATGTAATTGCGGTGTTTACTTTCCATTTCTGATGCATTAAGGTTCGAACACTCGGACACTTATTCAGACCCTCTTTCTTGATGTCAGATATGTAATTATGATGTTTACTTTCCATATCTCATGCATTAGGGTTTAAACACTCGGACACGTATTCGGACCGTCTTGCATGATGGCAGATATGTAATTGCGGTGTTTACTTTCCATTTCTGATGCATTAAGGTTCGAACACTCGGACACTTATTCAGACCCTCTTTCTTGATGTCAGATATGTAATTATGATGTTTACTTTCCATATCTCATGCATTAGGGTTTAAACACTCGGACACGTATTCGGACCGTCTTGCATGATGGCAGATATGTAATTGCGGTGTTTACTTTCCATTTCTGATGCATTAAGGTTCGAACACTCGGACACTTATTCAGACCCTCTTTCTTGATGTCAGATATGTAATTATGATGTTTACTTTCCATATCTCATGCATTAGGGTTTAAACACTCGGACACGTATTCGGACCGTCTTGCATGATGGCAGATATGTAATTGCGGTGTTTACTTTCCATTTCTGATGCATTAAGGTTCGAACACTCGGACACTTATTCAGACCCTCTTTCTTGATGTCAGATATGTAATTATGATGTTTACTTTCCATATCTCATGCATTAGGGTTTAAACACTCGGACACGTATTCGGACCGTCTTGCATGATGGGGTAGATATATGATTATGTTGTTTACCAGTCATTTCTCATGCATTAGGGTTTAAACAATTGGAAACTTATTCGGACCCTCTTGTATGATGGCAGATATGTAGTTATGGTGTTTGCTTGCCATTTCTCATGCATTACGGTTTAAACAATGGGACAGTTATTTGGATCCTCTTGCATGATGACAGATATGTAGTTATGGTGTTTACTTTCCTTTTCTCATGCATTACCGTTCAAACACTCGGACCCTTATTCAGCCCGTTTTGCATGATGGCAGATATGTAATTATGGAGTTTACTTGCCATTTCTCATGCATTAGGGTTCAAACACGTGGACACTTATTCGGACCCTCTTGCATGATAACAGATATGTAATTATGGTGTTTACTTCCCATTTCTCATCCATTAGGGTTGAAACACTCGGACACGTATTCAGATCCTCTTGCATGATGGCTGATATGTAATTATGGTGTTTAATTTCCATTTCTCATGCATTAGGGTTCGAACACTCAAACACTTATTCAGACCCTCTAGCTTGATGGCTGACATGTAATTATGGTGTTTACATTCCATTTCCCATGCATTAGGGTTTAAACACTCGGACACTTATTCAGACCCTCTTGCACGATGGCCGATATATAATTATGTTGTTTACCTGCCATTTCTCATTCATTAGTGTTTAAACACACGGACACGTATTCGGGTCCTCTTGCATGATGGCAGATATGTAGTTATGGTGTTTATTTTCCATTTCTCATGCATTACCATTCGAACACTCGAACACTTACTAGGATCCTCTTGCATGATGGCAGATATGAAATTGTGGTGTTTACTTGCCATTTCTTGTGCATTAGGGTTTAAACACAAGGACACGTATTCGGATCCTCTTGCATGATGGCAAATATGTAATTACGGTGTTTAGTTGCCATTTGTCATGCATTAGCTTTTAAACACGCGGACACCTATTCGGGCCCTCTCGCATGATGGCAGATATGTAATTATGGTGTTTACTTGCCATTTCTCATGCATTAGCATTCGAACACTCCGACACTTATTCGGACCCTCTTGCACGATGACAGATATGTAATTACGGTGTTTACTTGCCATTTCTCATGCATTAGGGTCAAAACACGCGGGCACTTATTCGGATCCTCTTGCATGATGGCAGATATGCAGTTATGGTGTTTACTTGCCATTTCTCATGCATTAGGGTTTTAACACTCAGACACATATTCGGACCCTCTTGAATGATGGCAAAAATGTAATTATGGTGTTTACTTTCCATTTCTCATGCATTAGGGTTCGAACACTCAGACACTTATTCAGACCCTCTAGCTTGATGGCAGATATGCAATTCTGGTGTTTGCTTTCCATTTCTTGTGCATTAGGGTTTAAACACTCGGACACGTATTCAGACCGTCTTGCGTGATGGTAGATATATGATTATGTTGTTTACCAGCCATTTCTCATGCATTAGGGTTTAAACAATTGGAAACTTATTCGGACCGCCTTGCATGATGGCAGATATGTAGTTATGGTGTTTACTTGCCATTTATCATGCATTAGCGTTCGAACACTCGGACACTTATTCGGACCCTCTTGCATGATGGCAGGTATGTAATTATGGTGTTTACTTGTCATTTCTCATGCATTAGCATTCGAACACTCCGACACTTATTCGGACCCTCTTGCACGATGACAGATATGTAATTACGGTGTTTACTTGCCATTTCTCATGCATTAGGGTCAAAACACGCGGACAGTTATTCGGATCCCCTTGCATGATGGCAGATATGTAGTTATGGTGTTTACTTGCCATTTCTCATAGTTTGAACACTCGTACACTTATTCGGACCCTTTTGCATGATGGTAGATATGTAATTATGGTGTCTACTTGCCATTTCTCATCCATTAGGGTTCAAACACTCAGACACTTATTCGGACCCTCTTGCATGATGGCAGACATGTAATTATGGTGTTTACTTTCCACTAATCATGCATTGGGGTTCGAACACTCGGACACTTATTTAGACCCTCTTGCTTGATGGCAGATATGTAATTATAATGTTTACTTTCCATATCTCATGCATTAGGGTTTAAACACTCGGACACTTATTTGGCCCCTCTTGCATGATGGCAGATATGTAATTATGTTGTTTACCTGTCATTTCTCATGCATTAGGGTTTAAACAATCGAACATTTATTCGGACCCTCTTGCATGATGGCAGATATCCAGTTGTGGTGTTTACTTTCCATTTCTCACGCATTACCGTTCGAATACTCGGACACTTATTCGGACCATTTTCCATGGTGGCAGATATGTAATTATGGTGTTGATTTGCCATTTCTCCTGCGTTAGGGTTCAAACACTCGGAAACTTATTCGGACCCTCGTACATGATGGCAGATATGTAATTATGGTGTTTACTTGACATTTCTCATGCATTAGCGTTCGAACAATCGTGCACTTATTCGGACCCTCTTGCATGATGGCAGATATGTAATTATGGTGTTTACTTCGTATTTCTCATGCATTAGGGTTCAAACACTCTGACAATAATTCGGACCCTCTTGCATGATGGCAGATATGTAGTTATGGTGTTTATTTTCCATTTCTCATGCATTAGGGTTTAAACGCTCGGACACGTATTCGGACCCTCTTGCATGATGGCAGATATGTAATTATGGTGTTTACTTTCCATTTCTCATGCATTAGGGTTTGAACAGTCGGACACTTATTCGGACGCTCTTATATGATGGCAGATATATAATTATGTCGTTTACCTGCAATTTCTCATGGATTAGGGTTTAAACAATCGGACACTTATTTGGACCCTCTTACGTGATGGAAAATATGTAGTTATGGTGTTTACTTGCCATTTCTCATGCATTAGCGTTCGACCACTCGAACACGTATTCGGACCCTCTTGCGTGATGGCAGATATGTAATTGTGGTGTTTATTTGCCGTTTCTCATGCATTAGGGTCTAAACACACGGACACGTATTCGGATCATCTTGCATGATGGCTGATATGAAATTATGGTGTTCACTTGCCATTTTGCATACATTATGGTTCGAACACTCTGCCACTTAATCAGACCCACTTGCATGATTGCAGATATGTAATTATGTTGTTTACTCGCCATTTCTTTTGCAATGCGGTTTAACCCACGGACACTTATTCGGACCCTCTCGCATGATGGCAGATATGCAATTATGATGTTTACTCGCCATTTCTTTTGCATCGGGGTTTAAACACTCGGACACTTATTCAGACCCTCTTGCATGACGGCAGATATGTAATTATGGTGTTTACTTGTCGGTTGTCGTGCATCAGCGTTCGAACACTCGTACACTTATTCGGACCCTTTTGCATGATGGTAGATATGTAATTATGGTGTCTACTTGCCATTTCTCATGCATTAGGATTCAAACACTCAGACACTTATTCAGACCCTCTTGCATGATGGCAGACATATAATTATGGTGTTTACTTTCCGTATCTCATGCATTAGGGTTTAAATACTCGGACACTTATTTGGACCCTCTTGCATGATGGCAGATATGTAATTATGGTGTTTACTTGCCGTTTCTCGTGTATTAGGGCATAAACAGTCGGACACTTATGCAGACCCCCTTGTATGATGGCAGATATGTAATTATGGTGTTTACTCGCCATTTCTCATGCATGAGGGTTTAAACACTCGGACACCTATTCAGACGCTCTGGCTTGATGGCAGATATGTAATTCTGGTGTTTAATTTCCTTTTCTCTTGCATTAAGGTTTAAACAGACGGAAACTTATTCGGACCCTCTTGCAAGATGGCAGATATGTAGTTATGGTGTTTACTTGCCATTTCTCTTGCATTAGCATTTGAACACACGAACACTTATTCGGACCCTCTTGCATGATGGCAGATGCGTAATTGTGCTGTTTACTTGCCATTTCTTGGGCATTAGGGTTTAAACACAATGACACGTATTTGGATCCTCTTGCATGATGGCAAATATGTAATTATGGTGTTTAGTTGCCATTTCTCATATATTAGGGTTCGAACACTCGGACACTTATTCAGACTCTCTTGCATGATGGCAGATATGTAATTATGGTGTTTTACTTCCCATTTCTCATGCATTAGGTTTTAAACACGCGGACACCTATTCGGGCCCCCTGGTATGATGTTAGATATGTAATTATGGTGTTTACTTGCCATTTCTCATGCATTAGGGTTAAAACACGCGGACACATATTTGGATACTCTTGCGTGATGGCTGATATGTAGTTGTGGTGTTTACTTTCCATTTCTCATGCATTAGTGTTCGAACACTCGGACACGTATTCAGACCCTCTTGCATGATGGTAGATATATAATTATGTTGTTTACCTACCATTTCTCATGCATTAGCGTTCAAACAATCGGACACTTATTCGGACCCTTTGGCATGATGGCAGATATGTAGTTATGGTGTTTACCTGCCATTTATCATGCATTAGCGTTCGAACACTCGGACACTTATTCGGACACTCTTGCATGATTGCAGATATGTAATTATGTTGTTTACTTGCCATTTCTCATGCATTAGCGTTCGAACACTCGTACACTTATCCGGACCCTTTTCCACGATGGCAGATACGTAATTATGGTGTTTACTTGCCATTTCTCATGCATTAGGGTTCAAACACGCGGGCACTTATTTGGACCCTCTTGTATGATAGCAGATATGTACTTATGTTGTTTACTTGACATTTCTCATGCACTAGATTTTAAACACCCGGACACATATTCGTACCCTCTTGCATGATGGCAGATATGTAATTATGGTGTTCACTTTCCATTTCTCATGCATTAAGGTTTAAACACTCGGACACTTATACAGACCCTCTTGCATGATGGTAGATATATAATTATGTTGTTTACCTGCCATTTCTCATGCATTAGGGTTGAAACCATCAGAAACTTATTCGGACCCTCTTGCATGATGGCAGATATGTAGTTATGGTTTTTACTTGCCATTTCTCACGCATTATCGTTCGAACACGCGGACACTTATTCGGACCCTCTGGCATGATGGCAGATATGTAATTATGGTGTTTACTTGCTATTTCTCATGCATTAGCGTTCGAAAACTCGTACACTTATTCGGACCCTTTTGCATGATGGCAGATATGTAATTATGGTGTTTACTTGCCGTTTCTCATGCATTTGGATTCAAACACTCAGACACTTATTCGGACCCTCTTGCATGATGGCAGATATGTAGTTATGGTGTTCACTTGCCATTTCTCAAGCATTAGGGTTTAAACACTCGGACACGTATTCGGACGGTCTTGCATGATGGCAGATATGTAATTGCGGTGTTTACTTTCCATTTCTCATGCATTAAGGTTCGAACACTCGGACACTTATTCAGACCCTCTTTCTTGATGTCAGATATGTAATTATGATGTTTACTTTCCATATCTCATGCATTAGGGTTTAAACACTCGGACACCTATTTGGACCATTTTACATGATGGCAGATATATAATTATGTTGTTACCTGCCATTTCTCATGCATTAAGGTTTAAACACTCGGACACTTATTTGGACCCTCTTGCATGATGGTAGATATATAATTATGTTGTTTACAAGCCATTTCTCATGCATTAGGGTTTAAACAGTCGGAGACTTATTCCTACCCTTTTGCAAGATGACAGATATGTAGTTATGGTGTTTACTTGCCATTTCTCATGCATTAGCGTTCGAACACTTGAACACTTCTTTGGACCCTCTTGCATGATGGCAGACATGTAATTGTAGTGTTTACTTGCCATTTCTAGTGCATTAGTGTTTAAACACACGGACACATATTCGAAAGCTCTTGCATGATGGCAAATATGTAATTATGGTGTTTAGTAGCCATTTCTCATATATTAGGGTTCGAACACTCGGACACTTATTCAGACCCTCTTGCATGACGGAAGATACGTAATTATGGTGTTTACTTTCCATTTCTCATGCATTAGGGTTTAAACACGCGGACACCTATTCGGGCCCTCTGGCATGATGTTAGATATGTAATTATGTCGTTACTTGCCATTTCTCAGGCATTACCGTTCGAACACTCGGACACTTATTCAGACACTCTTGCACGATAGCAGATATGTAATTATGGTGTTTACTTGCCATTTCTTATGCATTAGGGTTCAAACACGCGGAAACTTATTCGGACCCTCTTGTATGATGGCAGATATGTACTTATGGTGTTTGCTTGCCATTTCTCATGCATTACGGTTTAAACAATGGGACACTTATTTGGATCCTCTTGCATGATGACAGATATGTAGTTATGGTGTTTACTTTCCTTTTCTCATGCAATACCGTTCAAACACTCGGACCCTTATTCGGACCATTCTGCATGATGGCAGATATGTAATTATGGAGTTTACTTGCCATTTCTCATGCATTAGGGTTCAAACACGTGGACACTTATTCGGACCCTCTTGCATGATAACAGATATGTAATTATGGTGTTTACTTGCCATTTCTCATCCATTAGGGTTGAAACACTCGGACACGTATTCAGATCCTCTTGTATGATGGCTGATATGTAATTATGGTGTTTACTTTCCATTTCTCATGCATTAGGGTTCGAACAATCAAACACTTATTCAGACCCTCTAGCTTGATGGCTGACATGTAATTATGGTGTTTACATTCCATTTCCCATGCATTAGGGTTTAAACACTCGGACACTTATTCAGACCCTCTTGCACGATGGCCGATATATAATTATGTTGTTTACCTGCCATTTCTCATTCATTAGGGTTTAAACACACGGACACGTATTCGGATCCTCTTGCATGATGGCAGATATGCAGTTATGGTGTTTATTTTCCATTTCTCATGCATTGCCGTTCGAACACTCGAACACTTACTCGGAGCCTCTTGCATGATGGCAGATATTAAATTGTGGTGTTTACTTGCCATTTGTTGTGCATTAGGGTTTAAACACAAGGACACGTATTCGGATCCTCTTGCATGATGGCAAATATGTAATTACGGTGTTTAGTTGCCATTTGTCATGCATTAGCATTTAAACACGCGGACACCTATTCGGGCCCTCTCGCATGATGGCAGATATGTAATTATGGTGTTTACTTGCCATTTCTCATGCATTAGCATTCGGACCCTCTTGCACGATGACAGATATGTAATTACGGTGTTTACTTGCCATTTCTCATGCATTAGGGTCAAAAAACGCGGACACTTATTCGGATCCTCTTGCATGATGGCAGATATGTAGTTATGGTGTTTACTTGCCATTTCTCATGCATTAGGGTTTTAACACGCGGACACCTATTCGGGCCCCCTGGTATGATGTTAGATATGTAATTATGGTGTTTACTTGCCATTTCTCATGCATTAGCGTTCGAACTCACGGACACTTATTCGGACCCTCTTGCACGATGGCAGATATATGTAACTATGGTGTTTACTTGCCATTTCTCATGCATTAGGGTTAAAACACGCGGACACATATTTGGATACTCTTGCGTGATGGCTGCTATGTAGTTGTGGTGTTTACTTGCCATTTCTCATGCATTAGGGTTATAACACTTGGGCAGGTATTCGGACCCTCTTGCATGATGGCAGATATGTAATTATGGTGTTTAGTTTCCATTTCTCATGCATTAGGGCGCGAACACTCTGACCCTTATTCAGACCCTCTAGCTTGACGGCAGATATGTAATTCTGGTGTTTGCTTTCCATTTGTTGTGCATTAGGGTTTAAACGCTCGGACACATATTCGGACCCTCTTGCATGATGGCAGATATGTAATTATGGTGTTTACTTTCCATTTCTCATGCATTAGTGTTCGAACAATCGGACACGTATTCAGACCCTCTTGCATGATGGTAGATATATAATTATGTTGTTTACCAGTCATTTCTCATGCATTAGGGTTCAAACAATCGGACACTTATTCGGACCCTTTGGCATGATGGCTGATATGTAGTTATGGTGTTTACCTGCCATTTATCATGCATTAGCGTTCGAACACTCGGACACTTATTCGGACACTCTTGCAAGATTGCAGATATGTAATTATGTTGTTTACTTGCCATTTCTCATGCATTAGCGTTCGAACACTCGTACACTTATTCGGACCCTTTTCCACGATGTAGTTTTTGTTTTGGATTCTAATTCCTATCCCTACGGGCTGTGTAGGGAATTTTGTTTTGTTTTGGCTCGTGCCCCTGCGGATACTGTGTCCAGGGTCATCCATCTTGCTTGGTGCTACAGTTGCTGGAGGTTCTTTGTCAAGGCCATAGCCTCCTGGATCAATACTTCATTTTGTTTTCTCTTTTAGGCTGCTATAAATGTTTATTCTTCTTGTTCACTCTTCCTATTGCTAGATTATAGGAAGGTTGAACAGGTTGTTGGGCTTTTGGTTTGTTTCCTGTATAGCTGTGCTAGGTCCTGGGGTATGCCCCTTGTAGTTGTGTAAATTTTCTTGTTTTATTTTATCTCTTATTCACCCAAAAAAAAAAAACACTCAGAAACTTATTCGGACCCTCTTGCATGATGGCAGATATGTAGTTATGGTGTTTACTTGCCATTTCTCACGCATTATCGTTCGAACACGCGGATACTTATTCGGACCCTCTGCCATGATGGCAGATATGTAATTATGGTGTTTACTTGCTATTCCTCATGCATTAGTGTTCGAAAACTCGTACACTTATTCGGACCCTTTTGCATGATGGCAGATATGTAATTATGGTGTTTACTTGCCGTTTCTCATGCATTTGGATTCAAACACTCAGACACTTATTCGGACCCTCTTGCACGATGGCAGATATGTAGTTATGGTGTTCGCTTGCCATTTCTCAAGCATTAGGGTTTAAACACTCGGACACGTATTCGGACCGTCTTGCATGATGGCAGATATGTAATTGCGGTGTTTAC
>NW_021027431.1:103634-146512 GCF_004153795.1 Camellia sinensis
TTTTGGTGTTTACTTGCCATTTCTCATGCATTAGGGTTTAAGAACACTCCGACACTTATTGACCCTCTTGCATGATGACAGATATGTAGTTATGGTGTTTACTTTCCTTTTCTCATGCATTACCGTTCAAACACTCGGACCCTTATTCGGACCGTTCTGCATGATGGCAGATATGTAATTATGGAGTTTACTTGCCATTTCTCATGCATTAGGGTTCAAACACGTGGACACTTATTCGGACCCTCTTGCATGATAACAGATATGTAATTATGGTGTTTACTTGCCATTTCTCATCCATTAGGGTTGAAACACTCGAACACGTATTCAGATCCTCTTGTATGATGGCTGATATGTAATTATGGTGTTTACTTTCCATTTCTCAGGCATTAGGGTTCGAACACTCAAACACTTATTCAGACCCTCTAGCTTGATGGCTGACATGTAATTATGGTGTTTACATTTCATTTCCCATGCATTAGGGTTTAAACACTCAGACACTTATTCAGACTCTCTTGCACGATGGCCGATATATAATTATGTTGTTTACCTGCCATTTCTCATTCATTAGGGTTTAAACACACGGACACGTATTCAGATCCTCTTGCATGATGGCAGATATGCAGTTATGGTGTTTATTTTCCATTTCTCATGCATTGCCGTTCGAACACTCGAACACTTACTCGGAGCCTCTTGCATGATGGCAGATATTAAATTGTGGTGTTTACTTGCCATTTCTTGTGCATTAGGGTTTAAACACAAGGACACATATTCGGATCCTCTTGCATGATGGCAAATATGTAATTACGGTGTTTAGTTGCCATTTGTCATGCATTAGCTTTTAAACACGCGGACACCTATTCGGGCCCTCTCGCATGACGGCAGATATGTAATTATGGTGTTTACTTGCCATTTCTCATGCATTAGCATTTAAACTCTCGGACACTTATTCGGACCCTCTTGCATGATGGCAGATATGGAATTATGGTGTTTATTTGCCATTTCTCATGCATTAGGGTTTAAACACTCGGACACTTATTTGGACCCTCTTGCATGATGGCAGATATGTAATTATGTTGTTTACCTGTCATTTCTCATGCATTAGGGTTTAAACAATCGAACATTTATTCGGGCCCTCTTGCATGATGGCAGATATCTAGTTGTGGTGTTTACTTTCCATTTCTCACGCATTACCATTCGAATACTCGGACACTTATTCGGACCATTTTCCATGATGGCAGATATGTAATTATGGTGTTGATTTGCCATTTCTCCTGCATTAGGGTTCAAACACTCGGAAACTTATTCGGACCCTCGTACATGATGGCAGATATGTAATTATGGTGTTTACTTGCCATTTCTCTTGCTTTAGCGGTCGAACACTCATACACTTATTCGGACCATCTTCGATGATGGCAGATATGTAATTATGGTGTTTACTTGCCGTTTCTCGTGCATTAGGATTCGAACACTCGGACACGTATTCAGACCCTCTTGCATGATGGTAGATATGTAATTGTGGTGTTTATTTGCCATTTTCATGCATTAGGGTTTAAACATTCGGAAACGTATTTAGACCCTCGTGCATGATGGCAGATATGTAGTTATGGTGTTTACATGCCATTTCTCATGCATTAGCGTTCGAACACTCGGACACTTATTCGAACCCTCTTGCGTGATGGCTGGTATGTAATTGTGGTGTTCACTTGCTATTTCTTATGCATTAGGATTTAAACACACGGAAACGTATTCAGATCCTCTTGCATGATGGCAGATATGTAATTATGGCATTTGCTAGCCACTTCTCATACATTTGGGTTCAAACACTTGGACACTTATTAAGACCCTCTTGCATGATGACAGATATGTAATTATGGTGTTTACTTGCCATCTCTCGTGCATTAGGGTTTAGACACTCAGACACTTATTCGGACCCTCTTTCATGCTGGCAGATATATAATTATGGTGTTTACTTGCCCTTTCTCATGCATTAAGGTTTAAACAATCAGAAACTTACCCAGACCCTCTAGCAAGATGGCAGATATGTAGTTATGGTGTTTACTTGCCATTTCTCATGCGTTAGCGTTCCAACACTCGAATACTTCTTCGGACCCTCTTGCATGATGGCAGATATTTAATTGTGGTGTTTACTTGCCGTTTCTCGTGTAGTAGGATTCGAACACTCGGACACGTATTCAGACCCTCTTGCATGATGGCAGATATGTAATTATGGTGTTTATTTGTCATTTCTCATGCATTAGGGTTTGAACACTTGGAAACTTATTCAGACCCTCGTGCATGATGGCAGATATGTAGTTATGGTGTTTACGTGCCATTTCTCATGCATTAGCGTTCGAACACTCAGACACTTATTCGGACCCTCTTGCATGATGGCTGATATGTAATTGTGGTGTTCACTTGCCATTTCTCATGCATTAGTATTTAAACACACGAAAACGTATTCGGATCCTCTTGCGTGATGGCAGATATGTAATTATGGTGTTTAGTAGCCACTTCTCATGCATTTGGGTTAAAAACTCGTACACCTATTCGGACACTCTGGCATGATGGCAGATATGTAATTATGGTGTTTACTTGCCATTTCTCATGCATTAGCGTTCGAACACTCGAACACTTGTTTGGACCCTCTTGCATGATGGCAGATATTTAATTGTGGTGTTTACTTTCCATTTCTTGTGCACTAGGGTTTAAACACACGGACACGTATTCGAATCCTCTTGCATGATGGCAAATATGTAATTATGGTGTTTCATAGCCATTTCTCATACATTAGGGTTCGAACACTCGGACACTTATTCAGATCCTCTGGCATGATGGCTGATATGTAATTATGGTGTTTACTTGCCATTTCTCATGCATTAGGGTTTAAAAACTCAGACACTTATTCAGACCCTCTTGCATGATGGCAGATATGTAATTATTTTGTTTACTTGTCATTTCTCTTGCATTAGGGTTTAAACACTCGGACACTTATTCGGACTCTCTCGTATGATGGCAGATATGTAATTATGATGTTTACTTGCCATTTCTCATGCATTTGGGTTTAAACACTCGAACACTTATTCGGACCACCTTGCATGATGGCGAATATGTAATTATGGTGTTTACTTCCCATTTCTCATGCGTTAGGTTTGAACACTCGGACACCCATTCGGACCCTCTTGCATGATGGCAGATATGTAATTGTGGTGTTTACTTGCCATTTGTCGTGCATTAGGATTTGAAGACTCGGACACGTATTCAGACCCTCATGCATGATGGCAGATATGTCATTAAATTTCTCACGCACATGGGTTTAAACACTCAGACACTTATTCCGACCCTCTTGCATGATGGCAGATATGTAATTATGGTGTTTACTTGCCATTTCTCATGCATTAGGGTTTAAATACTCGAACACCTATTCGGACCCCCTTGCATGATGGCAGATATGTAATTATGGTGTTTACTTGCCATTTCTCATGCATTTGCGTTCGAACACTCGAACACTTTTTCGGACCGTCTTGTATCATGGCAGATATGTAATTATGGTGTTTACCTGCCATTTCTCATCCATTAGGGTTTAAACAAACGGATACGTATTCTTTTTTTTTTTGGGGGTGAATAAGACAATGAAAAAAATAGCAGAATATACAAGATTACAAGGGGCAAACCCCAGGACCTACCAAGAAGCTATACAGGACTAGCAAAAAGACCGAAAAAGAAAACAACCACAAAGGGCCACACCTAACCCTACAACAACCCACATGGACTAAACATGGAAAAAAAAAACAAAAACAAATGTTCATAACCTATTTAAAGGAAATAGCGAATGAACAGAAGCAAAACCAGCTAATGATCCAAAAGGTGCACCAAATATAGATGCCAAAACAACCAAACTCTAGCAATAAAACTCAAAAACCACATACCCAAATCCATATGCTTCCTAGTGTAAGACCGAGCAAGCACACAGGTTAGAAGATAAGAGTACAACCCATAATCCCTAGTACATCCCACTAGGGTAGGCAAAACATCTATGATTGTATAGTAATTACAGAAAAGAGAAATATTGAAAGACAACTGATTAACACTCTGGGCAACCCAGAAGGCGCATGAAGCAGCCATTCCACGAAACCAGATAACCTCACATGTCCGCACCACATCCACCAACGAAACTTGATTTTCGGAGATGCAACCCCAAGTAGAGAACTTGTGATATGCATCATCTAGACATTGTAGTAGGACCTGCCAAACAAACACAGAAATAACAGCACCCAAAATCAGAAGGAATAAAGGGTGGTACACACATATTTGTTGCTCACAGCACTCAACCCACAAATATAGAACCTCACAAAACTCGGGAATTGCTTCCTTAACCTGCACATAAAATTTTACAATATATATACTGATTAGAGTCAAAATCATATAGGTGCTAATTTCACTCAACGCACATAACGAACACAAAGCAGAGGTATTTTTTATTTTCGAGGCTCACATCACTCAACCCACATTGTAGAGAAAAGCTTCCTAGGAACACACCTACACAAGCAGTAGCTAATTAGAAAAAACACACAGTTTCTGCTCACAATCACTCAACTCAAAATTTAGAAACTCACATCACTCAGCAGCCCTCCCATTACTGTGAGAATGGGGCTTCAATATGGATCTAGGAAGGTTCCATTGAGAAAGGAACCAGCTATCACCTGCAGTATTGGGAATGTTGCTAGCAGACAACAATCTGCCCCTTACCATGAGTACAATAGATTTGATAATCACCCCTACAGGTTTACATTCCTTGTTGAAAATTCTATTGTTTCTTTCAATCCACACATGATACACAGTACAAAGAAAGGAAAGTCTAGTGATGATAGCTTTGAGAGATTTACCTTGGCCCTCTTGGTTGGCATGAGCAACAATGTCAGGCCAAGGTATATCAATCCAATGAATATTACATTTACCTTGCATGGTAAGCCAAATACTATAGGTAAAGGTACAGCCAAAGAATATGTGAGCATGACTCTCATTAGGATCCAAGCAAAAAGGACAGGTAGTACTAGGAGAGATACCAAACAAATGGAGTCTGTCACTAGTATTCAACCTACCATGAATAGCCAACCAAACAATAAAACTGACTTTAGGAATGGTGTAAGCCCCCCAAACCAGTTTGTACCACGGAACAATGCTTTCCTTATTCCTCCACAGGTCCCACACAGATTTTATAGTGAAATCCCCATCAGGATTATGATACCAAACCACCTTATCCATATCCAAAGAATTAGGATTCCAATTATTAGGATGGGAAATAAGATCCCTGAGCTCCCATGAGGTGGGAAAAGGCCATTTCCAGGAGTTTCCTTCAATAACCTGACTGACTTTAGCATCACTATTTAAACCCGAATCATACAAGATTCTATCAGCATATTTGTCCCACAAAGAACCCAACGGATGCCAGTTATCATACCAAAGGAAAGTATCACGACCATTACCAATTTTGTGATGGATGAGAGGGTAAATGACAGGCCTCAGAGAAAGGATTTTCCTCCAAACCCAAGAAGGGTCACTAGGAGACTTAACTTTCCAAAAACTCTTCCCCTTAAGGAGATAGGATTTCACCCATTGACACCACATAGACTTAGTCCCACCAGAGAAAAGGAACCAGACATGCTTGGCTATGGCAGCCTTATTCCAAACCTCAAGAGATTTGAAGCCAAGGTCCCCCTCTTTTTTAGGGGTGCAAACTTTATCCCAAGCAATTTTAGCACAGTGCTTCCTGAGGTCAGTACCAGACCAAAGAAAGGCTCTTAGGAGACTCTCAATCTCCTTAATAACCTTCTTAGGCAAGATAAACAACGAAGATCAGTAGACTTGCATGGAAAACAAGATGGTTTGGATCAGTTGGGATCTACCGGCATAAGAAAGAAGTTTATTGGTCCAAGAACTAATCCTCTTAGTGATTCTATCAACAAGTTGTTTACAATTAGAAGCTTTCAGCTTAGTTGTGATAAGAGGGACACCAAGGTATTTAACCGGCAAAGTTCCCTCAGAGAAAGATGCAATTTGAAGAATGTCATCTCTTAACTTCTTGTTACATCCAGAAAAGAACACATTGCTTTTACTAGGGTTAGGGGTGAGGCCAGATAGTGAGCTAAATTCCTCCAAACCCACCATGATCATGCGCACAGTGTTAACATCCCCTTTGCTAAAAATCATGAGATCATCAGCAAAACAAAGATTAACAATCTTAGTTTTTTCGCATCTCCAGTGAAATTTAAACAAAGGATGCTTGGTCTTCTCATCAAGAATCCTAGCAAGGCCTTCCATGGCCAAAACCAAAAGATAAGGGGACATGGGGTCACCCTGCCTAAGACCTCTAGCACCTTTGAAATGGCCATGAAAACTCCCATTGATACAGATAGAGAAGGAAGGGCTACTCATACAAGCTTTAATCCAGGAAATCATCTTATGGGGAAAGCCCATAGCATTGAGAATATCAATAATTTAATCCCATCGAACAGTATCATAGGCCTTCATAATGTCAACTTTCATGGCACACTTCGGAACATTTGAGTTTTTATGATAACCTCTCATAAGCTCTTGAGACAAAAATATGTTGTCAGAGATTCTTCTCCCATGAACGAAAGCTGATTGGACAGGGTCAATAAGATCAAGGAGGACAGCCTTAATCCTGTTGGCAATTATCTTAGCAATGCACTTATAGATAGTATTACAACAGGAAATAGGTTTGTAGTCCCCCACTTTAACCGGATTAGGGACCTTAGGAATAAGGGCAATGGTAGTATTGTTAACTTCAGTTAGGAGCTTCCCCCGACTCAAAAAAGGATCTAATAGCCTGAGTGACCTCTTTACCCACTATACTCCAAGCACTCTTAAAGAAACCAGCTGAAAAGCCATCAGGGCTAGGGGCCTTATTGGCTTTAGAGACCACAAAACATCCTTTATCTCCTGATCAGAGACAGGTCTAGCAAGTTGAAAGGCTTGGTCATTAGAGACTTTAGACTGGATGAGAGAATTAATTCTATCAGCTCCTCTATACTGGTCCTGTGGAGGATTACCAAAGAGCTTCGAGAAATAACCGATAAAGGCATCATGAATACTTTCGGGATGAGTGGAAAGGCTCCCATCCTCCAACTCCACTTTGAGAATTTTGCCCCAATTAATGTTACCTTTAACAGACCTAAAAAAGAAACTGCTATTACGATCACCCAGGCCAAGCCATTGGATTCGAGATTTTTGGTGAGCTAAACTTTCCTCCACAGCACTCAGATCAACATACTTTTTGTACAGATTCCTTTCTAGATTTTGAAAAGAGAGATTACTAGGGTCTTTGTCCATCTTCCATTGGATGGAATCCAACTCAGCTTTGGTAATCAAGACTCTAGTGGAAATATCACTAAACTCCTTAGTATTCAAAGTCCTAAGAACAGGTTTCAGATTACGGAGTTTTTGACAGACTCTGTACATAGGAACACCATGAATATACTGACTCCAGACCTGGGCCACTTTAGGAGAGAATTCCTCATGTTTAGCCCAAAAGTCAAAGAATTTGAAAGGCTTTTTAAAGGATGGAGCTTTAACAGAAATACTAACAACAACAGGAGAGTGATCAGAGATACCAGATGGAAGAAACATAGCAGTGGACGCAGGGAATTGGTCAAGCCAAGATTCATTGACTAGAACTCTGTCAATTTTCGTGGCAATGTAATCCCCCCTAGTACGCTTATTGGCCCAAGTAAACTGACAGCCACCATAGGATAAGTCAACAAGATCAGCATTAAGGATATAAGAGTTGAACATCTCCTTATCCTTATTCCAGTTCAGAGAGCCCCCAAACTTCTCAAAACTATATCTAATGGCATTGAAGTCCCCTAGAAAAACCAGGGGGGTAGCTGAATTAAGGTGAGAAAGCCTCAGCATAATATCAAAAAATTTGATTCTCAAGGCATGGCTATTCTCAGCATAGACAAAACACATATTGAAAACTTTGTTTTGAGCTATTTCCTTAATCTCACAAAAAATATATTGATCAGAAGAGTGGATCAATGTAACATAGCAAAAATCAGGATCCCAAAAAACACAAAGCCTACCAGTTTTATTTGGCTGAGAGTTTGTTAAAAAAGACCAATGACTCATACAGGATGAGAAAACTTGGTTTTCATTAAGAGATTTTATTTTAGTCTCCAAAATACCCGTGACTTTTATATCTTCTTTCACCAAAAATTTTCTCAATTCTTTTTGTCTAGACGGGTCATTAAAACCCCTAATATTCCAGGCAGCAATTTTAAAAGACATGGGAAACACAAAAAAAAAACTCTCAACCCAAAGGAACACGGAGTTACCTAGTTTTCTTCCTTTGGGCTTTACCCTTACCAGAGGATTTCTTTGTTGAAGAGCTTGTAGGAAGAGTATCCGGAGTGAATTGTGGACTTTCCACAGAGATTGGCAGATTTCTGACTTTCTCCAACATTTCTGTGTCCTCAGGGAGGGCTAGCATGGCAATATCTAGCAGTTCATTCCTTAACTCTGCAAGACCATCTAGTTTGGCAGACATGAGATTCCCTGAGCTATCATCTTCACCCAAAGTTCTTTGAGTACCTCCACTAATTACAACATTCTTCATCCCAGCATTATTCGAGTTTTCTGATATCTGAGCATTAACCACAGTATCTAGAATTTGCGTAACCCCAGCCAAAGCTTCTCTATCCACTTCACTTGCCATAGCATCTTCTCTATCCACTTCACGGACACGTATTCGGATCCCGTTGCATGATGGCAGATATGTAATTATGGTGTTTACTAGCCATTTCTCATACATTAGGGTTCGAACACTCGGACACTTATTCAGACCCTCTAGCTTGATGGCAGATATGTAATTATGGTGTTTTCATTCCATTTCTCATGCATTAGGGTTTAAACACTCGTACACTTATTTAGACCCTCTTGCACGATGGTAGATATATAATTATGTTGTTTACCTGCCATTTCTCATGCATTCAGGTTTAAACACACGGACATGTATTCAAATCCTCTTGCATGATGGCAGATATGTAGTTATGGTGTTTACTTTCCATTTCTCATGCATTACCGTTCGAACACTCGGACACCTATTCGGACCCTTTTGCAGGGTGGCAAATATGCAATTATGGTGTTTACTCGCCATTTCTCATGCATTAGGGTTTAAACACTCCGACACCTATCTCACCCTCTGGCATGATGGCAGATATGTAATTATGGTGTTTACTTCTCTTTTCTCACGCAATAAGGTTTAAACAGTCGGAAACTTATTCGGACGCTCTTGCAAGATGGAAGATATGTAGTTATGGTGTTTACCTGCCATTTCTCATGCATTAGCGTTTGAACACACGAACACTTATTCAGACCCTCTTGCATGATGGCAGATATGTAATTGTGGTGTTTACTTGCCATTTCTTGTGCATTAGGGTTCAAACACATGGACAGGTATTCAGATCCTCTTGCATGATGGCAAACATGTAATTATGGTGTTTAGTTGCCATTTCTCATACATTAGGGTTCGAACACTCGGAGACTTATTCAGACCCGCTTACGTGATGGCAGATATGTAATTGTGGTGTTTACTTGCCATTTCTCAGGCATTAGATTTTAAACACGCGGACACCTATTCGGGCCCTCTGGCATGATGGCAGATATGTAATTATGGTGTTTACTTTCCATTTCTCATGCATTAGCGTTCGAACACACAAACACTGATTCGGACCCTCTTGCATGATGGCAGATATGTAATTATGGTATTTACTTGCCATTTCTGATGCATTAGGGTTAAAACACGCGGACACTTATTCGGATCCTCTTGCATGATGGCAGATATGTAGTTATGGTGTTTGCTTGCCATCTCTCATGCATTAGGGTTTAAACACTCGGACACGTATTCGGACCCCCTTGTATGATTGCAGATATGTAATTATGGTGTTTACTTTCCGTTTCTCATGCATTAGGGTTCGAACACTCAGACAATTATTCAGACCCTCTAGCTTGATGGTAGATATGTAATTATGGTGTTTGCTTTCCATTTCTTGTGCGTTAGGGTTTAAACACTCGGACACGTATTCAGACCCTCTTGCATGATGGTAGATATATAATTATGTTGTTTACCTGCCTTTTCTCATGCATTAGGGTTTAAACAATCGGACACTTATTCGGACCCTCTTGCATGATGGCAGATATGTAGTTATGGTATTTGCTTGCCATTAATCATGCATTAGCGTTCGAACACTCGGACACTTATTCGGACCCTCTTGCATGATGGCATATATGTAATTATGGTGTTTACTTGCCATTTCTCATGCATTAGCGTTCGAACACTCGTACACTTATTCAGACCCTTTTGCATGATGGCAGATATGTAATTATGGTGTTTACTTGCGATTTCTAATGCATTAGGGTTCAAACACGCGTGCACTTATTCAGACCCTCTTGTATGATGGTAGATATATGGTTATGGTGTTTACTTGCCATTTCTCATGCATTAGAGTTTAAAGACCCGGACACATATTCGAACCCTCTCGCTTGATGGTAGATATATAATTATGTTGATTACCCGCCATTTCTCATGCATTAGGGTTTAAACAATCGGACACTTATTTGGACCCTCTTGCATGATGGCAGATATGTAGTTATGGTATTTACTTGCCATTAATCATGCATTAGCGTTCGAACACTCGGACACTTATTCGGACCCTCTTGCATGATGGCATATATGTAATTATGGTGTTTACTTGCCATTTCTCATGCATTAGCGTTCGAACACTCGTACACTTATTCAGACCCTTTTGCATGATGGCAGATATGTAATTATGGTGTTTACTTGCGATTTCTAATGCATTAGGGTTCAAACACGCGTGCACTTATTCAGACCCTCTTGTATGATGGTAGATATATGGTTATGGTGTTTACTTGCCATTTCTCATGCATTAGAGTTTAAAGACCCGGACACATATTCGAACCCTCTCGCTTGATGGTAGATATATAATTATGTTGATTACCCGCCATTTCTCATGCATTAGGGTTTAAACAAACGGACACTTATTCGGACCCTCTTTGATGGTGGCTGATATGTAATTATAGTTTTTACTTGCCATTTCTCTTAGATTGTGGTTTGAACACTCAGACACTTATTCGGACCCTCTTCCATGAGGGCAGACATGTAATTATGGTGCTTACTTGCCATTTTATCTTGCATTACGGTTCAAACACTCGGACACCTCTTCAGAGCATCTTGCATGATGGCAGATATGTAATTATGGTGTTTACTTGCCGTTTCTCGTGCATTAGGGCTTAAACGGTCGGACACTGATGCAGACCCCCTTGCATGATGGCAGATATGTAATTATGGTGTTTACTCGCCATTTCTCATGCATTAGGGTTTAAACACTCGGACACCTATTCGGACCCTCTGGCATGATGGCAAATATGTAATTATGGTGTTTACTTCCCTTTTCTCATGCATTAAGGTTTAAACAGTCGGAAACTTATTCGGACCCTCTTGCAAGATGGCAGATATGTAGTTATGGTGTTTACTTGCCATCTCTCATGCATTAGCGTTCGAACACACGAACACTTATTCGGACCCTCTTGCATGATGGCTGATATGTAATTGTGGTGGCTACTAGCCATTTCTTGTGCATTAAGGTTTAAACACACGGACACGTATTCGGATCCTCTTGCATGATGACAACCATGTAATTATGGTGTTCAGTTGCCATTTCTCATAGATTAGGGTTCGAACACTCGGACACTTATTCAGACCCTCTTGCATGATTGCAAATATGTAATTATGGTGTTTACTTGCCGTTTCTCATGCATTAGGTTTTAAACACGCGGACACCTATTCGAGCCCTCTAGCAAGATGACAGATATGTAATTATGGTGTTTAGTTACCATTTCTCATGCATTAGCATTCGAACACACGGACACTTATTCGGACCCTCTTGCACGATGGCAGATATGTAATTATGGTGTTTACTTGCCCTTTCTCATGCATTAGCATTCGAACACTCGTACACTTATTCGGACCCCTTTGCATGATGGCAAATACGTAATTACGGTGTTTACTTGCCATTTCTCATGCATTAGGGTTCAAACACGCGGGCACTTATTCGGACCCTCTTGTATGATGGCAGATATGTAGTTATGGTGTTTACTTGCCATTTCTCATGCATTAGAGTTTAAACACCCGGACACATATTCGGACCATCTTGTAGGATGGCAGATATGTAATTATGGTATTTACTTTCCAATTCTCAAGCATTAGGATTCAAACACACAGACACATATTCAGACCCTTTTGCTGGATGGCAGATATGTAATTATGGTGTTCACTTTCCATTTCTCATGCATTAGGGTTTAAACAATCGGACACTTATTCAGACCCTCTTGAATGATGGTGGATATATAATTATGTTGTTTACCTGCCATTTCTCATGCATTAGGGTTTAAACAATCGGACACTTTTTCGGACCCTCTTGCATGATGGCAGATATGTAGTTATGATGTTTACTTGCCATTTCTCATGCATTAGCAATTGAACACTTGGACACTTAATCGGACCCTCTTGCATGATGGCAGATATGTAATTATGGTGTTTACTTGCTATTTCTCATGCATTAGCGTTCGAAAACTCGTACACTTATTCGGACCCTTTTGCATGATGGCAAATATGTAATTATGGTATTTACTTGCCATTTCTCGTGCATTAGAATTCAAATACTCAGACACTTATTTGGACCCTCTTGCATGATGGCTGATATCTAGTTATGGTGTTTACTTGCCATTTCTCAAGCATTAGGGTTTAACCACTCGGACACGTATTCGGACCCTCACGCATGCTGGCAGATATGTAATTGCGGTGTTTACTTTCCCTTTCTCATGCATTAGGTTTTGAACACTCGGACACTTATTCAGACCCTCTTTCCTGATGTCAGATATGTAATTATGATTACTTTCCATATCTCATGCATTAGGGTTTAAACACTCGGACACATTTTTGGACCATTTTACATGATGGCAGATATATAATTATGTTGTTTACCTGCCATTTCTCATGCATTAGGGTTTAAACACTCGGAAACTTATTCGGACCCTCTTGCAAGATGATAGATATGTAGTTACGGTGTTTACTTGTCATTTCTCATGCATTAGCGTTCGAACACTTGAACACTTATTCGGACCCTCTTGCATGATGGCAGATATGTAACTGTGGTGTTTACTTGCCATTTCTAGTGCATTAGGGTTTAAACACACGGACACATATTTAGATCCTCTTGCCTGATGGTAAATATGTAATTATGGTGTTTAGTAGCCATTTCTCATATATTAGGGTTCGAACACTCGAACACTTATTCCGACCCTCTTGCATGATGGCTGATATGTAATTATGGTGTTTACTTGCCATTTCTCATGCATTATTAGGGTTTAAACAAGTGGACACTTATTCGGGCCCTCTGGCATGATGTCAAATATGTAATTATGGTGTTTACTTGCCACTTCTCAGGCATTACCGTTCGAACGCTCGGACACTTATTCGGACCGTCTTACACGGTGGCAGATATGTAATTATGGTGTTTACTTGCCATTTCTCATGCATTAGCGTTCAAACACGCGGACACTTATCCGGACCCTCTTGCACGATGGCAGATATGTAATTATGTTGTTTACTTGTCATTTCTAATGCATTAGGGTTAAAACACGCGGACACTTATTCGGATCCTCTTGCATGATTGCAGATATGTAGTTATGCTGTTTACTTGCCATTTCTCATGCATTAGGGTTTAAACATTCGGACACGTATTCAGACCCTCTTGCATGATAGCAGATATGTAATTATGGTGTTTACTTTCCATTTCTTGTGCATTAGGGTTTAAACACTCGGACACGTATTCAGACCCTCTTGCATGATGGTAGATATATAATTATGTTGTTTATCTGCCATTTCTCATGCATTAGGGTTTAAATAATCGGACACTTATTCGGACCCTCTTGCATGATGGAAGATATACAATTACGGTGTTTACTTGCCATTTCTCATGCATTAGCGTTCGAACACTCGTACACTTATTCGGACCCTTTTGCATGGTGGCAGATACGTAATTATGGTGTTTACTTGCCATTTCTCATGCATTAGGGTTCAAACACGCGGGCACTTATTCGAACCGTCTTGTATATTGGCAGATATGTAGTTATGGTGTTTACTTGCCATTTCTCATGCATTAGAGTTTAAACACCCGGACACATATTCGGACTGTCTTGTAGGATGGCAGATATGTAATTATGGTGTTTACTTTCCAATTCTCATGCATTAGGATTCGAACACTCAGACACATATTCAGACGCTTTTGCTGGATGGCAGATATGTAATTATGGTGTTCACTTTCCATTTCTCATGCATTAGAGTTTAAACACTCGGACACTTATTAGACCCTCTTGCATGATGGTAGATATATAATTATGTTGTTTACCTGCGATTTCTCATGCATTAGGGTTTAAACAATCGGACACTTTTTCGGACCCTCTTGCATGATGGCAGATATGTAGTTATGGTGTTTACTTGCCATTTCTCATGAATTGCCGTTCGAACACTCGGACACTTATTCAGACCCTCTTGCATTGTGGCAGATATGTAATTATGATGTTTACCTACAATTTCATTTGCATTAGGGTTCGAACTCTCGAATACTTATTCGGACCCTCTTGCATGATGGTAGATATATAATTATGTTGTTTACCTGCCATTTCTCATGCATTAGGGTTTAAACAATCGGACACTTTTTCGGACCCTCTTGCATGATGGCAGATATGTAGTTATGGTGTTTACTTGCCATTTCTCATGAATTGCCGTTCGAACACTCGGACACTTATTCAGACCCTCTTGCATTGTGGCAGATATGTAATTATGGTGTTTACTTGCTATTTCTCATGCATTAGCGTTCGAAAACTTGTACACTTATTCGGACCTTTTTGCATGATGGCAGATATGTAATAAAAGTGTTTACTTGCCATTTCTCATGCATTGGGATTCAAACACTCAGACACTTATTCGGACCCTCTTGCATGATGGCATATATGTAGTTATGGTGTTCACTTGCCATTTCTCAAGCATTCGGATTTAATCACTCAGACACGTGTTCGGACCCTCTTGCGTGATGGCAAATTTGTAATTGCGGTGTTTACTTTCCATATCTCATGTATTAGGGTTTAAACACTCGGACACTTATTTGGACCATTTTACATGATGGCAGATATATAATTATATTGTTTACCTGCCATTTCTCATGCATTAGGGTTTAAACACTCGGACACTTATTTGGACCGTCTTGCATGATGCCAGATATATAATTATGTTGTTTACCTGTCATTTCTCATGCATTAAGGTTTAAACAGTCGGAAACTTATTCGGACCGTCTTGCAAGATGGCAGATATGTTAGTTATGGTGTTTACTTGCCATTTCTCATGCATTAGCGTTCGAACACTTGAACACTTATTCGGACCCTCTTGCATGATGGCAGATATGTAATTGTGGTGTTTACTTGCCATTTCTTGTGCATTAGGGTTTAAACACACGGACAGATATTCAGATCCTCTTGCATGATGCCAAATGTGTAATTATGGTGTTTAGTAGCCATTTCTCATATATTAGGGTTCGAACACTCGGACACTTATTCAGACCCTCTTACATGATGGCATATATGTAATTACGGTGTTTACTTGCCATTTCTCATGCATTAGGGTTTAAACACGCGGACACCTATTCGGGCCCTCTGGCATGATATCAGATATGTAATTATGGTGTTTACTTGCCATTTCTCAGGCATTACCATTCGAACACTCGGACACTTATTCGGACCGTCTTGCACGATGGCAGATATGCAATTAGGGTGTTTACTTGCCATTTCTCATGCATTAGCGTTCAAACACGCGGACACTTATCCGAACCCTCTTGCACGATGGCAGATATGTAATTATGGTGTTTACTTGCCATTTCTCATGCATAAGGGTTAAAACACGCAGACACTTATTCGGATCGTCTTGCATGATGGCAGATATGTAGTTATAGTGTTTACTTGCGTTAGGGTTTAAACAATCGGACACGTATTCGGACCCTCTTGCATGATGGCAGATTTGTAATTATGGTGTTTACTTTCCATTTCTTGTGCATTAGGGTTTAAACACTCGGACACGTATTCAGACCCTCTTGCATGATGGTAGATATATAATTATGTTGTTTACCTGCCATTTCTCATGCACATTAAGGTTTAAACAGTCGGAAACTTATTCGGACCCTCTTGCAAGATGGCAGATATGTAGTTATGGTGTTTACTTGCCATTTCTCATGCATTAGAGTTTAAACACCCGGACACATATTCGGACCGTCTTGTAGGATGACAGATATGTAATTATGGTGTTTACTTTCCAATTCTCTTGCATTAGGATTCGAACACTCAGACACATATTCAGACCCTTTTGCTGGATGGCAGATATGTAATTATGGTGTTCACTTTCCATTTCTCAAGCATTAGGGTTTAAACACTCAGACAATTATTCAGACCCTCTTGCATGATGGTAGATATATAATTATGTTGTTTACCTGACATTTCTCATGCATTAGGGTTTAAACAATCGGACACTTTTTCGGACCCTCTTGCGTGATGGCAGATATGTAGTTATGGTGTTTACTTGCCATTTCTCATGCATTAGCATTCGAACACTCGGACACTTATTCGTACCCTCTTGCATGATGGCAGATATGTAATTATGGTGTTTACTTGCTATTTCTCATGCATTAGCGTTCGAAAACTCGTAACTTATTCGGACCCATTTGCATGATGGCAGATATGTAATTATGGTGTTTACTTGCCATTTCTCGTGCATTAGGATTCAAACACTCAGACATTTATTCGGACCTTCTTGCATGATGGCAGATATGTAGTTATGGTGTTTACTTGCCATTTCTCAAGCATTAGGGTTTAAACACTCAAACACATATTCGGACCCTCATGCATTATGGCAGATATGTAATTGCGGTGTTTACTTTCCATTTCTCATGCATTATGGTTCGAACACTCGGACACTTATTCAGACCCCCTTTCCTGATGTCAGACATGTAATTATATTGTTTACTTTCCATATCTCATGCATTAGGGTTTAAACACTCGGACACTTATTTGGACCATTTTACATGATGGCAGATATATAATTATGTTGTTTACCTGCCATTTCTCATGCATTAGGGTTTAAATACTCGGACACTTATTTGGACCCTTTTGCATGATGGCAGATATATAATTATGTTGGTTACCTGTCATTTCTCATGCGTTAGGGTTTAAACAGTCGGAAACTTATTCGGACCCTCTTACAAGATGGCAGATATGTAGTTATGGTATTTACTTGCCATTTCTCATGCATTAACGTTCGAACACTTGAACACTTATTCGGACCCTCTTGCATGATGGCAGATATGTAATTGTGGTGTTTACTTGCCATTTCTTGTGCATTAGGGTTTAAACACACGGACACATATTCGGATCCTCTTGCATGATGGCAAATATGTAATTATGGTGTTTAGTAACCATTTCTCGTATATTAGGGTTCGAACACTCTGACACTTATTCAGACCCTCTTGCATGATGGCAGATATGTAATTACGGTGTTTACTTGCCATTTCTCATGCATTAGGGATTAAACACGTGGACACCTATTCGGGCCCTCTGACATGATGTCAGATATGTAATTGTGGTGTTTACTTGCCATTTCTCAGGCTTTACCGTTCGAACACTCGGACACTTATTCGGACCGTCTTGCACGATGGTAGATATGCAATTATGGTGTTTACTTGCCATTTCTCATGCATTAGCGTTCAAACACGCGGACACTTATCCGGACCCTCTTGCACGATGGCAGATATGTAATTATGGTGTTTACTTGCCATTTCTCATGCATTAGGGTTAAAACCGGCGAACACTTATTCGAATGCTCTTGCATGATGGCAGATATGTAGTTATGGTGTTTACTTGCCATTTCTCATGCGTTAGGGTTTAAATGGAAGATGTCTCAACTGGAGAGCATCCCTAATGGGAGCAATAAAGACTAGTTTGTCTCATGGACCAGTATATTTTGTTGTTTATCCAAACCTTGCGTAACAAGCCAACCAAATACAGTTACTGGGATTACATTGATGCTTTTACCCAAGTTTTCTATTACCAGAATCCCATTAAAAACCATTCTTGGTTTATCCGCATTTGCCCTGATGTTCTCAAAAACGATGTCCCTAATTGGTTCCTCGTTTGGTGGGATAAATTCGGGGTAGGGACTATACCTTCTTGGATACAGTTCATATCCGCACCACTATCCACTAAGGCAATAGCATCTTTAATCATAAAGTCTGGAAGCACTCTCCATGTTTGTAAGTATGAATGCCTTCTGTTAATGCTTTAGAACAATTATTATCGTATTTGGAGTTTTGGTTCTAATCCAGATCCTACTGGATCTATTCAGATGCTTAGATCCGATCCAGTCCCGGATGACGATCCTACACCGGCACAAATACATGAAATTCAATTGAATTTCCAAGAACCTGCTACAGTCAATAAACTCCATTCTTATTCATCCTCCCGACCGGCTATATTACCACCAACCAGGAATTATTATGCTCGCCCAACACCTCCAGATGTACTCTACGAGGAAACTTATCTTAATGACCAGGGATCCTACCATGGTAAAACCATTTATGAATGGAATATTGATGGTGAATCAGAATATGGCATTTACAAGAAGCTCCATCAGATGATGATGTATGCCACTGTGTGTAACCAATACAGTAATAGTGACCATGCCATTGTTAAATTCATTATTAATGGCTTCACCGGGCAACTCAAAGGATGGTGGGATAATATTCTCACTCCTACTCAACATAACGAAATCCTTACTTCTATCAAGCTAGAAGTTGATCCGACTACCCACCAACCCATTCATCAAGAGGATGTTGTTTATACCCTTATTCAAACTATCATCCTCCATTTTGTTGGTACCAGTACTAGTTCTCAAGATCGTAGCCGTGAACTTCTCCAGAATTTACAATGTCCTTCGTTAACTCATTTTCGTTGGTACAAGGATGTCTATCGATCCTGTTCGGAAATTTGCACCTGCCAATAGCCTGATTTTAAATCAAATTTAGAAAATAAAATTGCATCCTGTAAGCGATCTAGAAGAAATAGGCATAAGTTGGCGGATAACAATTTTACTGAATTGAATTGGGCTAGCAGTTTTATTAACATCATGCAGAGTATGTTTAATTTCAGCTGCCCCGGTTTCTGTTAATATCTGTTCATATATATATATCGGTACTGGTCAAAGTGAGGTGGAGATTGTTGCGTTGTAAGATACCTACGCTTGATCTCCCATGGATCGGACATCCATTGCTCATCTGCAGTTTCAATATAATGTAAATCTAAAGTCAAATCCAAGGTTAATGAATTAGACCTTGATCCAGATATTAAAAGACAACTTCTTCAAATCATTGAGGAAGAAGAATTAATAGACAACGAGTCTCAAACTCCATCTGAAGATGAAGTCAATGAATTATTCTCCCCTTCTAGTAGTAAAGATGAACCAGAAGAAAGTTCCTGTCCTTGCTCAACCAATCAGAATCAAATATCAGAAATAAACTATTGGAAATCAATAGTAGAAATGAATGGTTTACATTTAGGTGAACCTAGCAGTATTAATGTTTTAACAGACACACAAAAAGATATGTTTGCTGTAGCAGATCAAATCCAGGATCCAGAAATCAAAATAAAATATTTAAAAATGTGTTAGAACATCAACAGACAATTCAAGAACCACCCTTAATACCAGTTAATTCTTACAATCTTCAAGATGTATTCAAAAGAATTCATGATTTAAACTCTACTACTGTAGAAAAACCTACCACAATATAGGATTTAAAAATGGAAATTAATATCTTAAAAACAGAAGTAAAACATTTGCAAACCGCCAATACAGCTGCTATTAAAGATATCAAATATCTTCACAATCAGCTTAAACAGAAACAGAATGAAAGCAACCCTGAGACAAAATCTCAACCAGAATCCTCTTATCAGTATTTACTACTGGTCAATCAAGTTACTTTCCAGAAATGGTATATAAAAATTTCATTTATGATTAAACCAAACTTTATGATTAAAGATGCTATTGCCTTCTTTTTTTTGGGTAAGTAAGTCATAAAATAAAGACAGTAAAATGTACAAGTTTACAAGGGGCATACCCCAGGTACGCCCTACAACAAATAATAAACTAATAAAAAACACCACACAAATACCACTGGACATCCTACAATAAAACCACACTCGCAAAAGCGAAAGAACAACAGAAAAAGAATAGAACCCCACTTTGCCCATATATCCTTTTTGTCCCCAGGTAACCCCTACCACCAGAGATAATAGATGGAAACTTAGGGTGGATATATGGGCAAATAAACAGAAACACACCACAGACTCATAAAACATAACAGACAAACACACAAACAAATGTAACTAACTAAACATCCAACAAGACCAATCGGGAATGATAACTGCCTCCGCTTGCTCCCAGTCTCTACCTCGGATGAAAGCATGGAATCCAATAAGCATCTCGCTTCTCATAGCCGTGACATCCTAGCCACTCAACCAAAGCCATGACGAAGGAGAATATCTATCCCATGAAAGATCCTGGCTGAGTCACATGAAGCCTGCATAGTTAATCACCATAATCAACAGTCTTGAGAAGTTTAGTGAAAAAACAATAGCCCTGCTACAACAAACCAATACATAGCCATCAAAACATGAGAGCAATCATCACATCCCCCAGTCCCTCCCTTGGTAGATCACAAGCCTCAAACCCCAGGCAGTGTCCCCATCACTCCATGTCAGGCGTGGCAGTACAATCAATTAGGAAGGGTCACATGAAGACAAGAAGCGACCAGAAAATCGGTAGCTATCCTCCCGCTCATCTCCCAGTCTCTAACTCGGCTAGTTATAAAACCACTATTCCCCATAGCAGTGACTCCCCAATCACTCTTGGCGGAGATGGCTCAAAACCACCCTCATATCGAGTCACATGAGGATCACACAATCAATCAACATGAAATATCTGACTACAAAAGATCCGCTGCATTGTGGCTAAACAAAAATATAAGGCTCACCAATAAAATTGAGAACCAACACACAATAAAAACCAATATAGTACGAGCCCAAAAACTAGCCCATAAACTGTGAAAAGAGAAAATAGTAGACCCATTAAAGATATAACCATGAAGTCAAAATGGGCACCACCAATTTCTGCAAAAACCGATTTGCCGTGGGCCAAAACAAAAGAGAAAATATCCATGAAGTAAGGTTTTGTCAGGCCCACATCAAACCAACACTCTCAGCGACTTACCCACTGAGTTACAAATATATTATATAAATAATATATATACCAAAACCGTGGGCCACTATTCAAAAAGTAGCCGTCCACACCCACGGCACCCAATACATCCTCAAAACACGCTAATAAACCAATAAAATATTGGCCCACTGACCCAAAAGTTGGGTTTTCCCTCCAAAAAAGAAATCTTCCGTGACACAAATCATCCACTAAACACAAAATCCCACGTGGTGAGGTTATCCCATACATACGCAACAAGACAAATTGTCTTCCCCATACATCAACGTACCAAAATACAGAGAGATATATCGGAAGCTTCACCTGCAGAAACCTGCTACTTCCATACGGGTGACAAAAACAACATGCAAAAGAAGCAGTCCAACCCACGCGGCACCACTCACTCGCCAAGAGCGTGAAACCCACCTCAGCGTTAAGCTTCAAACCTCAAACCAGACGCAACAACGCTGGACTGTCGAAACAACCCATCATCACCGGTGATACGCACCAAATCCACCGGTGAAACAACCAGAAATCCTTGCCGTTGACCACAATGCATGCATGCATGGAGCCGATCACGATTCTGGCAAGGCAGATATTCTCCTTAACCGGCGCCAGAAACCCATTGCCGGAGAGACCAGACCACCAGGAACCAGCGATCCTCATCACCACTTATTCAAACCAGACGCCACAACACGACTTGAGGTTCGAGCCAGAGGTATCCAAAGCACCATAACCCATCAACAGCGACGGTGGTGACCGAGAAACCAGAACACTCCACCAACACGGCATAAGCTACAACCTGTGACATCAGGAAAGCACACCACAGGCGTAAAAGAACATTTGCCGGTGAACTCGTATAGGCATCAAACACCATCCATCTGACCATACCCATGCATTAGTGGTTACTTGCCATTTCTCATGCATTAGGGTTCAAACACGCGGGCACTTATTCGGACCCTCTTGTACGGTGGCAGATATGTAGTTATGGTGTTTACTTGCCATTTCTCATGCATTAGAGTTTAAACACCCGGACACATATTCGGACCGTCTTGTAGGATGGCAGATATGTAATTATGGTGTCTACTTTCCAATTCTCATGCATTAGGATTCGAACAGTCAGACACATATTCAGACCGTTTTGCTGGATTGCAGATATGTAATTATGGTGTTCACCTTTCATTTCTCATGCATTAAGGTTTAAACACTCAGACACTTATTCAGATCCTCTTGCATGATGGTAGATATATAATTATGTTGTCTACCTGCCATTTCTCATGCATTAGGGTTTAAACAATCGGACACTTATTCGGACCCTCTTGCACGATGGCAGATATGTAGTTATGGTGTTTACTTTCCATTTCTCATGCATTAGTGTTCGAACACTCGGACAATTATTCGGACCATCTTGCATGATGGCAGATATGTAATTATGGTGTTTACTTTCTATTTCTCTCATGCATTAGCGTTCGAAAACTCGTACACTTATTCGGACCTTTTTGCATGATGGCAGATATGTAATTATGGTGTTTACTTGCCATTTCTCATGCATTGGGATTCAAACACTCAGACACTTATTCGGACCCTCTTGCATGATGGCAGATATGTAATTATGGTGTTCACTTGCCATTTCTCAAGCATTCGGGTTTAAACACTCAGACACGTATTCGGACCCTCTTGCGTGATGGTAGATATGTAATTGCGGTGTTTACTTTCCATTTCTCATGCATTAGGGTTCGAACACTCGGACACTTATTCAGACCCTCTTTCCTGATGTCAGATATGTAATTATGATGTTTATTTTCCATATCTAAAGCATTAGGGTTTAAACACTCAGACACTTATTTGGACCATCTTACATGATGGCAGATATATAATTATGTTGTTTACCTGCCATTTCTCATGCATTAGGGTTTAAACACTCGGGCACTTATATGAACCCTCTTGCATGATGGCAGATACATAATTATGTTGTTTACCTATCATTTCTCATGCATTAGGGTTTAAACAGTCGAAAACTTATTCGGACCCTCTTGCAAGATGGCAGATATGTAGTTATGGTGTTTACTTGCCATTTCTCATGCATTAGCATACGAATACTTGAACACTTATTCGGACCCTCTTGCATGATGGAAGATATGTAAGTGTGGTGTTTACTTGCCATTTCTTGTGCATTAGGGTTTAAACACACGGACACATATTCGGATCCTCTTGCATGATGCCAAATATGTAATTATGGTGTTTAGTAGCCATTTCTCATATATTAGGTTTCGAACACTCGGACACTTATTCAGACCCTCTTGTATGATGGCAGATATGTAATTACGGTGTTTACTTGCCATTTCTCATGCATTAGAGTTTAAACACCCGGACACATATTCGGACCGTCTTGTAGGATGGCAGATATGTAATTATGGTGTTTACTTTCCAACTCTCATGCATTAGGATTCGAACACTCAGACACATATTCAGACCCTTTTGCTGGATGGCAGATATGTAATTATGGTGTTCACTTGCCATTTCTCATGCATTAGGGTTAAAACACGCGGACACTTATTCGGATCCTCTTGCATGATGGCAGATATGGAGTTATGTTGTTTACTTGCCATTTCTTATGCGTTAGGGTTTAAACACTCGGACACGTATTCTGACCCTCTTGCATGATGACAGTTATGTAATTATGGTGTTTACTTTCCATTTCTTGTGCATTAGGGTTTAAACACTCGGACACATATTCAGACCCTCTTGCATGATGGTAGATATATAATTATGTTGGTTACCTGCCATTTCTCATGCATTAGGGTTTAAACAATCGGACACTTATTCGGACGCTCTTGCATGATGACAGATATATAATTATGGTGTTTTTTTTTTTTTGGGTAAGTAAGTCATAAAATAAAGACAATGAAATTGAGAAGTTTACAAGGGGCATACCCCAGGCACACCCAACAACAAATAATTAAACGAATACATAACCAACATAACCTACCACTGCACCCCCTAAGATTGGGGGGGAAACACAAGAACAACAGAAAAAACAAAATAACCCGATTTTGCCCATATATCCTTTTGTCCCCAAGTAACCCCTACCATCAGAGATAATAGACGGAGACTTTGGATGGATATATGGGCAAAGATACAAACAAATACCAAAAAACTTAAAAACCACAACAAGCATACTCACAAAGCCACAACCCTCAAGACAAATCAAAAATGAAAACCAACCCCATTCGCCCCCAGTCTCTACCGTAGATCAACACATGGAATCCAGTAAGCATCCCACTCCTCACAGCCGTGACATCCTAGCCACTCAACAAAAGCCATGACATAGGAAAAAATCTACCCCATGAGAAATCCCGACAGAGTCACATGAAGCTAGCACGATCAGTAACCATAAGCAACAGTCTTGTGAGTCGAAGTGACAATGGTAGCCCCACAGCAACAAACCGATACATTGCCAAAAAATAACCTGAGATCAATCATCACATCCCCCAGTCCCTTCCTTGGCAGGTCACAAGCCTCAAACCCCATGGCAGTGTGCCCTTCACTCCATGTCAGGCGTGGCAATACGACCAATTAGGATGGGTCACATGAAGACAAGAAGCAACCGGTACCGGTAGCTATCCTCCCGCTCATCTCCCAGTCTCTAACTCAGCTAGTCATCGAACCACTATTCCCCATAGCGGTGACCCCTCAATCACTCTTGGCGGAGATGGCTCAAAACTAACCTCATATTGAGTCACATGAGGATTACATGATCAATCATCATGATATAATTATGGTGTTTACTTGCCATTTCTCATGCATTAGCGTTCGAACACTCGTACACTTATTCAGACCCTTTTGCATGATGGCAGATACGTAATTATGGTGTTTACTTGCCATTTCTCATGCATTAGGGTTCAAACACGCGGGCACTTATTCGGACCCACTTGTATGATGGCAGATATGTAGTTATGGTGTTTACTTGCCATTTCTCAAGCATTAGAGTTTAAACACCTGGACACATATTCGGACAGTCTTGTAGGATGGCAGATATGTAATTATGGTGTTTACTTTCCAATTCTCATGCATTGGGATTCGAACACTAAGACACATATTCAGACCCTTTTGCTGGATGGCAGATATGTAATTATGGTGTTCACTTTCCATTTCTCATGCATTAGGGTTTAAACACTCGGACACTTATTCAGATCCACTTGCATGATGGTAGATATATAATTATGTTGTTTACCTGCCATTTCTCATGCATTAGGGTTTAAACAATCGGACACTTATTCGGACCCTCTCGCCCGATGGCGGATATGTAGTTATGGTGTTTACTTGCCATTTCTCATGCTTTATCATTCGAACACTCGGACACTTATTCAGACCCTCTTGCATGATGGCAGATATGTAATTATGGTGTTTACTTGCTATTTCTCATGCATTAGCGTTCGAAAACTCGAACACTTATTCGGACCTTTTTGCATGATGGCAGATATGTAATTATGGCGTTTACTTACCATTTCTCATACATTGGGATTCAAACACCCAGACACTTATTCGGACCCTCTTGCATGATGGCAGATATGTAGTTACGGTGTTCACTTGCCATTTCTCAAGCATTAGGGTTTAAACAATCAGACACGTATTCGGACCCTCTTGCGTGATGGCAGATATGTAATTATGTAATTATGGTGTTTACCTGCCATTTCTCATGCATTAGGGTTTAAACACTTGGACACTTATTTGGACCCTCTTGCATAATGGCAGATATGTAATTATGTTGTTTACTGGCCATTTCTCATACATTAGGGCTCAAACACTCGGACACTTATTCTAACCCTCTTGCATGATGGCAGATATATAATTATGTTGTTTACCTGCCATTTCTCATGCATTAGGGTTTAAACACTCGGACACTTATTTGGACCCTCTTGCATGATGGCAGATATATAATTATGTTGTTTACCTGTCATTTCTCATGCATTAGGGTTTAAACAGTCGAAAACTTGTTCGGACCCTCTTGCAAGATGGCAGATATGTAGTTATGGTGTTTACTTGCCATTTCTCATGCATTAGCGTTCAAATACTTGAACACTTATTCGGACCCTCTTGCATGATGGCAGATATGTAATTGTGGTGTTTACTTGCCATTTCTTGTGCATTAGGGTTTAAACACACGGACACAGATTCGGATCCTCTTGCATGATGGCAAATATGTAATTATGGTGTTTAGTAGCAATTTCTCATATATTTGGGTTCGAACACTCGGACACTTATTCAGACCCTCTTGCATAATGGCAGATATGTAATTACGGTGTTTACTTGCCATTTCTCATGCATTGGGGTTTAACCACGCGGACACCTATTTGGACCCTCTTGCACGATGTCAGATACGTAATTATGGTGTTTACTGGCCATTTCTCTGGCTTTACCAATCGAACACTCGAACATTTATTCAGACCGTCTTGCACGATGGCAGATATGAAATTATGGTGTTTACTTGCCATTTCTCATGCATTAGCGTTCAAACACGCGGACACTTATCCGGACGCTCTTGCACGATGGCAGATATGTAATTATGGTGTTTACTTGCCATTTCCCATGCATTAGGGTTAAAACACGCGAACACTTATTCGGATCCTCTTGCATGGTGGCAGATATGTAGTTATGGTATTTACTTGCCATTTCTCATGAGTTAGGGATTAAGCACTCGGACACGTATTTGGACCCTCATGCATTGGGATTCAAACACTCAGACACTTATTCGGACCCTCTTGCATGATGGCAGATATGTAGTTATGGTGTTCACTTGCCATTTCTCAAGCATTCGGGTTTAAACACTCAGACATGTATTCGGACCCTCTTGCGTGATGGCAGATATGTAATTGCGGTGTTTACTTTCCATTTCTCATGCATTAGGGTTCGAACACTCGGACACTTATTCAGACCCTCTTTCCTGATATCAGATATGTAATTATGATGTTTACTTTCCATATCTAATGCATTATGGTTTAAACACTCGGACACTTATTTGGACCATTTTACATGATGGCAGATATATAATTATGTTGTTTACCTGCCATTTCTCATGCATTAGGGTTTAAACACTTGGGCACTTATTTGAACCCTCTTGCATGATGGCAGATATATAATTATGTTGTTTACCTATCATTTGTCATGCATTAGGGTTTAAACAGTCGGAAACTTATTCGGACCCTCTTGCAAGATGGCAGATATGTAGTTATGGTGTTTACTTGCCATTTCTCAAGCATTAGCGTTCGAATACTTGAACACTTATTCGGGCCCTCTTGCATGATGGCAGATATGTAATTGTGGTGTTTACTTGCCATTTCTTGTGCATTAGGGTTTAAACACACGGACACATATTCGGATCCTCTTGCATGATGGCAAATATTTAATTATGGTGTTTAGTAGCCATTTCTCATTTATTAGGGTTCGAACACTCGGACACTTATTCAGACCCTCTTGTATGATGGCGGATATGTAATTACGGTGTTTACTTGCCATTTCTCATGCATTAGGGTTTAAACACGCGGACACCTATTCGGGCCCTCAGGCATGATGTCAGATATTTAATTATGGTGTTTACTTGCCATTTCTCAGGCATTACCGTTCGAACACTCGAACACTTATTCGGACCATCTTGCACGATGGCAGATATGCAATTATGGTGTTTACTTGCCATTTCTCATGCATGAGCGTTCAAACATGCGAACACTTATCCGGGCCCTTTTGCAAGATGGCAGATACGTAATTATAGTGTTTACTTGCCATTTCTCATGCATTAGGGTTCAAACACGCGGGCACTTATTCGGACCCTCTTGTATGATGGCAGATATGTAGTTATGGTGTTTACTTGCCATTTCTCAAGCATTAGAGTTTAAACACCCGGACACATATTCGGACAGTCTTGTAGGATGGCAGATATGTAATTATGGTGTTTACTTTCCAATTCTCATGCATTGGGACTCGAACACTCAGACACATATTCAGACCCTTTCCTTGGATGGCAGATATGTAATTATGGTGTTCACTTTCCATTTCTCATGCATTAGGGTTTAAACACTCGGACACTAATTCAGATCCTCTTGCATGATGGTAGATATATAATTATGTTGTTTACTTGCCATTTCTCATGCATTAGCGTTTGAACACTCGGACACTTATTCGGACCCTCTTGTATGATGGCAGATATGTAATTATGGTGTTTACTTGCTATTTCTCATGCATTAGCGTTCGAATACTCGTACACTTATTCGGACCTTTTTGCATGATGGCAGATATGTAATTATGGCATTTACTAACCATTTCTCATGCATTGGGATTCAAACACTCAGACACTTATTCGGACCCTCTTGCATGATGGCAGATATGTAGTTATGGTGTTCACTTGCCATTTCTCAAGCATTAAGGTTTAAACACTTGGACACTTATTCGGACCCCGTTGCGTGATGGCAGATATGTAATTATGATGTTTACTTGCCATTTCTCATGCATTAGGGTTTAAACACTTTCCTGATGTTAGATATGTAATTATGATGTTTACTTTCCATATCTCATGCATTAGGGTTTAAACACTCGGACACTTATTTGGACCATTTTACATGATGGCAGATATATAATTATGTTGTTTACCTGCTATTTCTCATGCATTAGGGTTTAAACACTAGGACACTTATTTGGACCCTCTTGCATGATGGCAGATATATAATTATGTTGTTTACCTGTCATTTCTCAAGCATTAGGGTTTAAACAGTCGGAAACTTATTCGGACCCTCTTGCAAGATGGCAGATATGTAGTTATGGTGTTTACTTGCCATTTCTCATGCATTAGCATTCGAATACTTGAACACTTATTCAGACCCTCTTGCATGATGGCACATATGTAATTGTGGTATTTACTTGCCATTTCTTGTGCATTAGGGTTTAAACGGACGGACACATATTCGGATCCTCTTGCATGATGGCCAATATGTAATTATGGTGTTTATTAGCCATTTCTCATATATTAGGGTTCGAACACTCGAACACTTATTTGAACACTCTTGCATGATGACAGATATATAATTATGTTTTTTACCTATCATTTCTCATGCATTAGGGTTTAAACAGTCGGAAACTTATTCAGACCCTCTTGCAAGATGGCAGATATGTAGTTATGGTATTTACTTGCCATTTCTCATGCATTAGCGTTCGAATACTTGAACACTTATTCGGACCCTCTTGCATGATGGCAGATATGTAATTGTGGTGTTTACTTGCCATTTCTTGTGCATTAGGGTTTAAACACACAGACACATATTCGGATCCTCTTGCATGATGGCAAATATGCAATTACGGTGTTTAGTAGCCATTTCTCAAATATTAGGGTTCGAACACTCGGACACTTATTCAGACCCTCTTGCATGATGGCAGAAATGTAATTACGGTGTTTACTTGTCATTTCTCATGCATTGGGGTTTAACCACGCGGACACCTATTCGGGCCCTCTGGCATGATGTCAGATATGTAATTATAGTGTTTACTTGCCATTTCTCAGGCATTACCGTTCGAACACTCGGACACTTATTCGGACCGTCTTGCACGATGGCAGATATGCAATTGTGGTGTTTACTTGCCATTTCTCATGCATGAGCGTTCAAACATGCGGACACTTATCCGGACTCTTTTGCATGATGGCAGATATGTAATTATGGTGTTTACTTGCCATTTCTCATGCATTAGGGTTAAAACACGCGGACACTTATTCGGATCCTCTTGCATGATGGCAGATATGTAGTTATGGTGTTTACTTGCCATTTCTTATGCGTTAGGGTTTAAACACTCGGACACGTATTCGGACCCTCTTGCATGATGGCAGTTATGTAATTATGGTGTTTACTTTCCATTTCTTGTGCATTAGGGTTTAAACACTCGGACACGTATTCAGACCCTCTTGCATGATGGTAGATATATAATTATGTTGTTTACCTGCCATTTCTCATGCATTAGGGTTTAAACAATCGGACACTTATTCGGACGCTCTTGCATGATGACAGATATATAATTATGGTGTTTACTTGCCATTTCTCATGCATTAGCGTTCGAACACTCGTACACTTATTCGGACCCTTTCGTATGATGGCAGATACGTAATTATGGTGTTTACTTGCCATTTCTCATGCATTAGGGTTCAAACACGCGGGCACTTATTCGGACCCTCTTGTATGATGGCAGATATGTAGTTATGGTGTTTACTTGCCATTTCTCAAACATTAGAGTTTAAACACCCGGACACATATTCGGACAGTCTTGTAGGATGGCAGATATGTAATTATGGTGTTTACTTTCCAATTCTCATGTCTTGGGATTCGAACACTCAGACACATATTCAGACCCTTTTGCTGGATGGCAGATATGTAATTATGGTGTTCACTTTCCATTTCTCATGCATTAGGGTTTAAACACTCGGACACTTATTCAGATCCTCTCGCATGATGGTAGATATATAATTATGTTGTTTACCTGCCATTTCTCATGCATTAGGGTTTAAAAAATTGGACACTTACTCGGACCCTCCCGCCCGATGGCGGATATGTAGTTATGGTGTTTACTTGCCTTTTCTCATGCATTAGCGTTCGAACACTCGGACACTTATTCGGACCCTCTTGCATGATGGCAGATATATAATTATGGTGTTTACATGTCATTTCTCATGCATTAGCGTTAGAACACTCGTACACTTATTCGGACCCTCTTGCATGATACATGATATGTAGTTATGTTGTTCACTTGCCATTTCTCAAGCATTAGGGTTTAAACACTCAGACACGTATTCGGACCCTCTTGCGTGATGGCTGATATGTAATTGCGGTGTTTACTTTCCATTTCTCATGCATTAGGGTTCGAACACTCGGACACTTATTCGGACCCTCTTTCCTAATGTCAGATATGTAATTATGATGTTTACTTTCCATATCTCATTCATTAGGGTTTAAACACTCGGACACTTATTCGGACCCTTTTGCATGATGGCAGATACGTAATTAAGGTGTTTACTTGCCATTTCTCATGCATTAGGGTTCAAACACGCGGGCACTTATTCGGACCCTGTTGTATGATGGCAGATATGTAGTTATGGTGTTTACTTGCCATTTCTCATTCATTAGAGTTTAAACACCCGGACACATATTCGGACCGTCTTGTAGGATGGCAAATATGTAATTATGGTGTTTACTTCCAATTCTCAGGCATTAGGATTCGAACACTCAGACACATATTCAGACCCTTTTGCTGGATGGCAGATATGTAATTATGGTGCTCACCTTCCATTTCTCATGCATTAGGGTTTAAACACTCGGACACTTATTCAGATCCTCTTGCATGATGGTAGATATATAATTATGTTGTTTACCTGCCATTTCTCATGCATTAGGGTTTAAACAATCGGACACTTATTCGGACCGTCTTGCACGATGGCAGATATGCAATTATGGTGTTTACTTGCCATTTCTCATGCATTAGCGTTCAAACACGCGGACACTTATCCGGACCCTCTTTCACGATGGCAGATACGTAATTATGGTGTTTACTTGCCATTTCTCATGCATTAGCGTTCGAAAACTCGTACACTTATTCGGAGCTTTTTGCGTGATGGCAGATATGTAATTCTGGTGTTTACTTGCTATTTCTCATGCATTAGCGTTCGAAAACTCGTACACTTATTCGGACCTTTTTGCATGATGGCAGATATGTAATTCTGGTGTTTACTTGCTATTTCTCATGCATTAGCGTTCGAACACTCGTACACTTATTCGGACCCTCTTGCATGATGGCAGATATGTAGTTATGGTGTTCACTTGCCATTTCTCAAGCATTAGTGTTTAAACAGTCAGACACGTATTCGGACCCTCTTGCGTGATGGGAGATATGTAATTGCGGTGTTTACTTTCCATTTCTCATGCATTAGGGTTCGAACACTCGGACACTTATTCGGACCCTCTTTCCTAATGTCAGATATGTAATTATGATGTTTACTTTCCATATCTCATGCATTAGGGTTTAAACACTCGGACACTTATTCGGACCCTTTTGCATGATGGCAGATACGTAATTATGGTGTTTACTTGCCATTTCTCATGCATTAGAGTTCAAACATGCGGGCACTTATTCGGACCCTCTTGTATGATGGCAGATATGTAGTTATGGTATTTACTTGCCATGTCTCATTCATTAGAGTTTAAACACCCGGACACATATTCGGACCGTCTTGTAGGATGGCAGATATGTAATTATGGTGTTTACTTTCCAATTCTCATGCATTAGGATTCGAACACTCAGACACATACTCAGACCCTTTTGCTGGATGGCAGATATGTAATTATGGTGTTCACCTTCCATTTCTCAAGCATTAGGGTTTAAACACTCGGACACTTATTCAGATCCTTTTGCATGATGGTAGATATATAATTATGTTGTTTACCTGCCATTTCTCATGCATTAGGGTATAAACAATCGGTCAATTATTCGGACCAAAAATTAAAATGGGTTAGTGTGAGAGGCTCCTCCTTCTCTCTAGAAACTTCGTTTCTAGGGTTTGCATTCAATACTTCACTAAACTGCGGATTCTTGTTTTGAAATGGAAACAAAAGATTTGACTAAAAAGGGGAACATTAATGCTATACTAAATGAAGAGAGAGGCAGCGAGTTGAGCGGTCTTAGTGGGTCGTATGGTGAGTTTAGCCCTAAAAGTCTAAATCTCTCAGAAATAGAGTTAGAAACCCTAGTTGTGCTTGCACAAAATAGTGAGAAGAAACCGAGAGGGGTTACGGCGGCTTCCATCCAGGAGATCTCAGACCGTCTTGCGGCTATAAAGGCTAGATCGGTGATGGAAGAGGATTCTCATCCTTGTGTCAGATCCACTCTTGCGGATCTATCGACTCCGATTGTTCAATCGACGAAGTGGTCGGATAAGGTTGAAGGGGAGCTTCGATCTAAGCTTATGGATCTTCCAGATAGTGTCGAGGTCACAAAAAATCAGGGTATCACTCAACAACATGGTGTGATTGCTGAAAAGGTGGATATTCCGATGGGTTCACAGGAGAAAGGGGATATCGACATGGGGGACAAAGACTTGGATGCTGATGAGTCTGGTGCAGATGGAAGCCCCAGAGGGATCGCTAGTCAAACTGATCGTGTTTCTGATGAATCGGATCCCAACCCTAGAGGATCTGTGGGTAACACTCGAGGTGGGTTTCATAACCAAGGTCGTGGTACCAACCCTAATAACAGGGGTGGTCGTGGAGGCAGAGGGCCGTTTCGTGCCACTTTGGGTCGATCGTGGGCTAATGTGGCTTTATCTTCAGTTCGGTCAGAGGTAAAACTTAAATACTATCCCCCTAAACTTCATCAGGATAAGATAGTTGTTGAGTTGCCTCCCCCCTCGCCTATGGTTAAATGGGAAGCTTGTCTGGTGGGGTACTTCATTGATAAAAATCTACCATATACCCTTATCAAAAACAATGCTAATAATATGTGGAAGAATAAGGAGTTGGTTGATATTCTGAAAAATGATGATGGGTTTTTCTTCGTTATGTTTGAAAATCGGGATTGCTGTATTGACGTCTTGGAGGGAGGACCATGGTATGTGGGAGGCTTCCTTCTTATACTGAAACAGTGGCATCGAATGATGAAATTGTCTAAGGAAGACAAGAAAACCATCCCTATTTGGGTGAAATTCCATAATATTCCTCTTGAATATTGGGATGGAGATGGTTTAGGAAGAATAGCTAGTGCAGTGGGTGTTCCATTGTTTATGGATCAACTTACCTCCTCGGGAAGTAGGATCTCTTTCGCTAGAGTTTGTGTGGATATTTCAGCTGCATCTGAGTTCCCTGATAGTTTCATAATTACAAGTGGTGATGTATCCATGAATATCCATGTGGAGTATCAGGGTGTTCCATCGAGGTGTATGCACTGTCATGTTTTTGGCCATGAGACTAAGACCTGTCTCTCAGCACAAGTTACACATCTTATTGAGTTACAGAAGAACTCCGAGGACAGGGCTGAAGTTGATGAGGGATGGACTACTGTGAAGGATAAGGGTAAAAGAAAAGTGGGGGACCAACCCTTCCCTCTTCAAGAAGTTCCTACTGAAGTTGATAGCTCGTCTGCAACTAAGGGGGGTGACCTAGTCCCTGAGTCTGAGGAGGCTGCTCCTCAACCAGAGATTGAAGAAAATGCTGCCAATATTTATGGGCCAGATTGATGCCTCTCACTCTGAGGCTATGGAAACTGTTGAGACCACAACCCTAGCAGCTTAGGAAAACATCAGAAACACTGAGGATGTGGGGGAAGAGGAAATGAGAGGTAAACCTCCTGAACTGCAGGGGGGAAAGAAAGATGGTGGGCTAAAGGTGGATAGCTCAACCAAGCAGAAGTCTTCTGGCAGATCAGGTAGCCAGAAGAAGAAAAGGAGGTAAAAATCTGTTATTTTTTTTGTGCTGATCTGGTTGTGATCTTTTTTGTTGTTTATCATGTCTATTAAAACCTGTTTTTGGAATGTCAGAGGGTTTAACAATCCCTCAAAACATAAAGAAGTTATTGATTTTGTTAAAAAAGAAGATATTAAAATTATGAGCATTTTGGAGACAAAAGTTAAAATGGAAAATGAAGCTAAATTTTTTGAAAATAGCTTTAAAAATTGGAAATTTTTGTCGAATTCACAACCAGACCTGCCAGCGAGAATTTGGGTTTGCTGGGATCCAAATTTCTGCGATGTTTTGATGGTCCAAAAATCAAACCAGTTTATTTTTGTAAAAGTGACAGTTTTTGAGGGTGATTTCAGCTTCTTTTCTACTTTTGTATATGCTGAAAATAAGCATGAGTTGAGGCTTCCCTTGTTTTTTGATCTAAAGAAAATTGCTCTCAATTATGCTAGTCACCCTTCTGTTTTTCTTGGTGACTTTAATGCTGTTCGTTTTTCATTTGAGAAAATGGGGGGGAGGGGGAACTGGAGCCGTGCCAATGAGGTGTTTAATAGTATGATTTTGGAGTCTGAATTGGAAGACTTGTGTTACAAGGGGTGTCAATTTACTTGGTCTAATAAGCAAGGGGGTGGTAACTTTATTACCTCGAAAATTGATAGAGTCCTTGTCAATGAGAGGTGGTTAACTGTTAACCCTAACTCGTATGCTCTCTTCTTGCCCTCGGGAGTTTCTGATCACTCCCCTGTGATTGTGCAAACTGGGGGTGAGGAAGCGAAGCATAAGAAGCCTTTCAAGTTTTTTGACTTCTGGGCTAACCACTGTGACTTCCTCCCCAGTGTGTATGGTGTTTGGAGGAAATACATTAGGGGTTCTCCCATGTTCAGGGTCTGTCAAAAGCTCAAATCTCTTAAGCCCATTCTTAAAGAGTTGAACAAAAAGGAATATAGTGAGATTTCCACTCGGGTTGGTGTTGCCAAGGATCATCTCCTTAATTCTCAAATCAAGCTCGATAAAGATCCTTTAAATTTAACTCTTCAAGAGACTGAGAGGGCTGCTTATGTGAAATATGTTGACCTTAGCAAAGCTGAGGAGAGTCTTGCCCACCAGAAATCTCGTATCCAATGGTTAGGTTTAGGTGATAGGAATTCTAAGTTCTTCTTTAGAAATGTGAAGGGAAATGTGAACAAGGGGCGGATTCACAGTGTTGTGCTCCCTAATGGGGATAGAGTGACTAAAAGTGCTGAGGTTCACCACTCTTTTGTGGACTATTTCACGAACTTGTTTGGGAAACCTTTTGGTGATCAATATAATGGGTATGATAGGATTAGTAGCCTTATCACCAAAAGAGTGTCTGAGAGTCAATATCAAAATCTCGCTAGGGAAGTGTCTGAGAAAGAGATCATTGACGCATTCAGGTCCCTTAAAGCTAATAAAGCCCCTGGCCCCGATGGGTATTCTGCGGGTTTTTTTCTGAAATCCTGGGATATTGTGGGGAGAGAAGTTGTTGAAGCAATCAAATCGTTCTTTACATCGGGGGAGCTTCTTCAGGAATTAAATAGCACCACCATTGCTTTGATTCCAAAGATCCCCAATGCTGAAAAAGTGGGGGATTTTAGACCTATCTCGTGCTGCAACACTTTGTATAAATGTATTTCGAAGATTATTGCGGATAGGATTAAAATTGTCCTTCATGATCTTATTGATCCTGTCCAATCAGCTTTTGTCCCTGGTAGGAGGATTGCCGATAATATCTTCCTTTCTCAGGAGCTTATGAGAGGCTACCATAAAGCCTCCCCCTCTCCTAGGTGCACCATGAAGGTGGACATTATGAAAGCCTATGATAATGTTAGTTCAAAAAAAAGATGCTTAGGCAGAAACAAACAAGAGGACAAATGGGGTTAAATACCTGATACATCATAGCCTCCCCACCTTAGGGAATTCTGTCCCTGAAATTAAATACTCCTCTCACCAATAATTCTAAGACAACAACAATGGCACAACAATGCTGAGAAATTCCAAATGGCAAATGTTAATAATGAATTAATGACAACAACAACTAAATCATCGCTCGGAGATCACAATATCAACTATATTTCCATGATAATTCTCATGATCCTAATAGGACCATAGTCACCATATCTATCAACAACAACTGACATGATTATCATAAGCATGAAATTCAATAACAATTGTGATAATCCAATAACAATTCTCATGCTTGAAAATGATAACAAATATAATAGCAAGTGGTTAGCAAGTACAATGCTTCTAAACTCAAAACAACGCCATGGAAAGTTAAGCAATCAATTAGGATAAGTACTCTTAAATAATTCGGATACTTAGAGTGGACTTCCGCCTTCCTAAGAAGGAAGGGGGGCTGGGTTTTAAGTCCCTCACTGTGTGGAATAAGGCTGCCATTGCTAAACATGTCTGGTTCCTCTTCTCTGGGGGAGAGCAGTCAATGTGGTGTATTTGGGTTAAGTCTTATATTCTGAAAGGTAGGAGTTTTTGGAGAGTTAGGGTGCCAAATGACCCTTCTTGGGTTTGGAGGAAGATCCTCTCTCTTAGACCTATCATCTACCCTCTACTCAAACACAGGGTGGGAAATGGCTCTACGGTCTTTTTGTGGTTTGATAATTGGCACCCTATGGGTTCTTTGTGGGACAAATTTGGTGGTAGAATTGTGTATGATTCTGCTCTTGGTATAGATGCTAAGGTTAGTGAGATTGTGGAGGGTAACTCTTGGAGATGGCCTTTTCCCTCTTCATGGGAGCTTAGGGATCTTATTGATAGTACTCCCCCTACTTTCCTCCCCACTGGAGGTTCTGATGATGTTAGTTGGTGTCCTGCTTCCAATAGCCAATTCACTATCCAATCTACTTGGCACTATTTGAGGAAACATTTTGATCCTGTGAATTGGTCTACTCTCCTTTGGGGCCCTTATAATATCCCGAAGGTGAGCTTTGTGGTGTGGATGGCTATTCTTGGTAGGTTAAATACTGGGGATAGGTTGCAAAATTTTGGTGTAACCCTATCTGTGAATTGTGTTTTCTGCCAGCATCTTTGTGAGGACCACAATCACCTTTTCTTTGATTGTCCATTCTCGGAAAGGGTGTGGTCTTCCATCAAAGGTCGTATAAATGTGAACTGGCCTTCTATACCTTGGGATGATTTGGTCCAGCTCATTGCTCAATCTGTGAAAGGCAAATCTCTTGGGGCTATCATCACTAAGCTTGTTTTTACCTGTATTGTCTACCAGTTGTGGATTGCAAGGAATAACAGAGTGTTTAACAAGGAAATGGTCCCGGAAGAGGTAGCTATAAAGGGCATTGTGGATATGGTTAGGTTCAGGGTAATGCACATTACCAATCTGAAATCTCACCAAACTGACAGTTGGTTTCTCCAATCATGGAGACTTCCCCATACAATGGTGAAGCCTTCGGTAACTGCTGCAAGGAATGAGAGCTCCTAAATTGTGGGTTGAGTGATGGTTAGCAAATATATTGTGGGGTTTCCTAATTGTTTGTTATTGTTATAGGTACCTGGATGGCTGGCAAGTTGTTTGTTGAGTGTTTGCCCCATAATCTGAGGGCCGAGTATAGTGTGAGGAATAGATCACCCACCCCAATATCACTAGCCACATTGAGAGAAACTAACATGTTTTTATGTAACACCTGTGACTTCTCTCTTTTTTGCAGGTACAAGGAGCATTATTTTCCGAGTGATGTGAGTTTATATAATTGTGGATTGAGTGTAGTGAGCATATATATGTGTGGTATCCCGAGTAATCTGTCATTGATTCTTGTATGTTCTCCTGTTGATGAGCTTTTAATTCTTTTGAGTATTTGCTGGTTGACAGGGTCTTGGTCTAGATACGGTTCGGGTTACATGGGTCGGCAACAAACTGTTTATGAGGATGCTGCGGTCTGGAGGTTGGTTGATTTGGTTAATAGTTCTGATTCATTGTCTGGAGCAGGCTGGATTTTGTGCAGATGCAAGCAAGAGGCGTCTTTGGGCTACTATGATGGTGTAGATGGCTGCTATATGCGCCTCTCGTGTGTGAAGAGTGACTTCCGTTTATGTTTGTTTCTTTACTGTGTTGATATTTTGCCTACCCATGTGGGATGTACATGGGTTTTATGTTTTTCATCCAACTTTTGCTACTTGTTATCGGGTGTGTTCATATTCCTCATCACATTTTCATGCGGCACATGAACACACTTTGGCTTTGTTTCTTATTATGTATGGTTACTTTAGTTTAGTTTTTGGTTTTTTCTTTAATTTGTCTTGCTAGCTTATGGTTTGGTTGTTAGTTTTTCTGGGCAATCCTGGATTGGCTTAGTTTTTGTTTTCTTTTGGTTATATTGTATAGTGTTTTGGTTAGGGCCTGGGGTATGCCCCTTGTCTTGGTGTAAGTTTTTTGTCTTTTATTTTATGACTTATCCACCCAAAAAAAAAAATTATTCGGACCCTCTAGCATGATGGCAGATATGTAGTCATGGGGTGTACCTGCCATTTCTTATGCATTTGCGTTCGAACACTCGGACACTTATTCGGACCCTCTTGCATGATGGCAGATATGTAATTATGGTGTTTACTTGCGATTTCTCATGCATTAGCGTTCGAAAACTCGTACACTTATTCAGACCTTTTTGCATGATGGCAGATATGTAATTATGGTGTTTACTTGCCATTTCTCATGCATTGGGATTCAAACACTCAGGCACTTATTCAGACCATCTTGCATGATGGCAGATACGTAGTTATGGTGTTCACTTGCCATTTCTCAAGCATTAGGGTTTAAACACTCAGACACGTATTCGGGCCCTCTTGCGTGATGGCAGATATGTAATTGCGGTGTTTACTTTCCATTTCTCATGCATTAGGGTTCGAACACTCGGACACTTATTCAGACCTTCTTTCCTGATGTCAGATATGTAATTATGATGTTTACTTTCCATATCTCATGCATTAGGGTTTAAACACTCGGACACTTATTTGGACCATTTTACATGACGGCAGATATATAATTATGTTGTTTTCCTGCCATTTCTCATGCATTAGGGTTTAAACACTCGAACACTTATTTGGACCCTCTTGCATGATGGCAGATATATAATTATGTTGTTTACCTGTCATTTCTCATGCATTAGGGTTTAAACGGTCGGAAACTGGTATGATCTGGTATCGTTTTCCACGTTAGTCGGCGAGTGGTGTGGGTTTTGGTACACATGGCTTAGTCTTTTGGCCGTGTGTGCTGTCTCGTCAAGTTGCAGGTGGTTGTGTGCAGTCGCCGGCAAGTTGTTTAGTTTCCGGCGCTAGTTCTCTGGCATCGTCGCTGTTATAGCTTGATATTCTACAGTGTAATGTTTGGGAAGGATGGTGTTCACACGCAGCAGGAGCGCGTGTTCCAGACCTTGGGTGGTTCACCAACGTTGGGTAGAGTGAGCTGATGTAAAGTTGATGTGTTTTCTGTATTGCTACAGCACCATCATCATGTGGATTGTTTTGGGGGAAAAGTCAAATATTTGTGATAAAGGTTTCAAGTGATGGGGCCCGCCATAACGAGGTAATCGTGGCTTTATATGGGCTAACATTGTGCATATTATTATATATGTTTTGAGTTGCAAAGTGGAGTGAACGGGCCCACAGAACTTTGTTAAACCATGTTCTCATGGTTATTTTACATATAATTGGGCTCCGTTTTATATGGGCCCACTGTGTTTATTTTGTGTTGTAAAAGAATTTTGGGCTATTTTTGTGGAGCAAGGAGCCGAAATCTGGAGTGCATGGCGTGGGTTACTGGGGCCCACTTGGATTTATTTTGGAAAATTCCTTTTGTTTAGTCTCTTTGCAGCGGGTCTTTTGTAGTTGATTACTTTATGATGATTGATCGTGTGATCCTCATGTGACTCAATATGAGGGTAGTTTTGAGCCATCTCTGCCAAGAGTGATTGGGGAGTCACTGCTACCGGGAATAGTGGTTCGATAACTATCCGAGTTAGATAACGAGGTAATCGTGGCTTTATATGGGCTAACATTGTGCATATTATTATATATGTTTTGAGCTGCAAAGTGGAGTGAACGGGCCCACAGAACTTTGTTAAACCATGTTCTCATGGTTATTTTACATATAATTGGACTCCGTTTTATATGGGCCCACTGTGTTTATTTTGTGTTGTGAAAGAATGTTGGGCTATTTTGTGGAGCAAGGAGCCGAAATCTGGAGTGCATGGCGTGGGTTACTGGGGCCCACTTGGATTTATTTTGGAAAATTCCTTTCGTTTAGTCTCTTTGCAGCGGGTCTTTTTTAGTTGATTACTTTATGATGATTGATCATGTGATCCTCATGTGACTCGATATGAGGGTGGTTTTGAGCCATCTCTGCCAAGAGTGATTGGGGAGTCACTGCTATGGGGAATAGTGGTTCGATAACTATCCGAGTTAGAGATTGGGAGATGAGCGGGAGGATAGCTACCGGTTTTCTGGTCGCTTCTTATCTTCATGTGACCCATCCTAATTGATCGTATTGCCACGCTTGACATGAAGTGATGGGCACACTGCCGTGGGGTTTGAGGCTTATGATCTACTAAGGAAGGGACTGGGGGATGTGATGATTGCTCTCATGATTTTGTTGGCTATGTATTGGTCTGTTGCTGTGGGGCTATTGTTTTGTCACTACAACTCCCAAGACCGTTGATTATGGTTACTGATCGTGCTAGCTTCATGTGACTGTGTTGTGATTTCTCGTGGGATAGATTTTTTTCCTCTGTCACGACTTTGGTTAAGTGGCTAGGATGTCACGGTTGTGAGGAGTGGGTTGCTTATTGGATTCCATGCGTTTATCTACAACAGAGACTGGGAGTTTGTGGGGTTGGTTATCATCTTGATTCGGCTTGAGGGTTGTTGCTTTGTGAGTGTGTCGGTTGTGTTTTAAGCTTTGTTTTTGTGTTTGGTTTATTGCCCATATATCCACCCCAAGTTTCCATCTATTATCTCTGATAGTAGGGGTTACTTGGGGACAAATAGGATATATGGGCAAAGTGGGGGTCTCTTGTTGTTCTGGTGTTGTCTCGCCTCTGCGGGGTTGTTTTACGTTTTAGGGAGTTCAGTGGTTGTTTCTGTTGTTTTGTAGTTGTTTTTTATTTGTTGTAGGGCGTATCTGGGGTATGCCCCTTGTAAACTTGTACATTTTACTGTCTTTATTTTATTACTTACTTACCCAAAAAAAAAAACACACACACAAAAAAAAAAAGGTCGGAAACTTATTCGGACCCTCTTGCAAGATGGCAGATATGTAGTTATGGTGTTTACTTGCCATTTCTGATGCATTAGCGTTCGAATACTTGAACACTTATTCGGACCCTCTTGCATTGTCAAAAATGGGTCGTCTCTGGGCTTTGACACTCACTCTCGTCATTCTTATGACTTTCGGGTTCTATGAAAGAGGGGCAACTGTAGACACCCCATTTTTGACCGTCACCGATTGAACACTCGGTGATCGTCCTTGTTTGTGTTCGTCTTGAGTTCCCGGAGGTCTCGGCTACGCGCCTTGCCTTAGGATCTCTGGACTCGACTGTTTTGTGTTTGGTTTTCCACCAAACACTTGTGTTTTGCCTTTGAGGGGCAGGGAGTGGCTTGATGGCCGTCCCCACACATCACCGGCCATGTCCTGAGGCCACCGGCTGTGTTTTGTTGCCATCGGCCAAATGTTTGGCCGGTCAGCACTCTGTCTTAGCTCTAGCTTCTTGAGGAAGCTTGAACCTTTTGAACCTTTTGAACTCTTGGTTCTAGCTTCTTGAGGAAGCCTCGCGCGCATATCTTTGTCTGCTGCTTGTATGCTTTGTCTAAGTCTTCGGCCTTGTCAAAAATGGGTCGTCTCTGGGCTTTGACACTCACTCCCGTCATTCTTATGACTTTCGAGTTCTGTCAAAGAGGGGCAACTGTAGACACCCAAT
>NW_021027431.1:151268-164855 GCF_004153795.1 Camellia sinensis
CTGTGTTTTGTTTCCATGGGCCAAATGTTTGGCCGGTCGGCACTCTGTTTGGTTGGCCGGCCACTGATTTTGGTCAATCGGCCAGTTTTTCTGGCCGAGCCCTTCTTTTGAGAGGGTTTGAACCTTTTGAACCCTGTTTTAGCTTCTTATGGAAACGTGAACCCCTACCCCCTTGACCCTTTTGCCTAGCTTCCCTTAGAAGCTTCAAGCCTTCATCTTCTCTATAAATAGAGGGCCTCTCCTCCCATTTCAAGGGTTAGAAAATCTGATATATATCATACATATATCACTCTCTCCCTCTATATCTCCCTCTCTCTCTACATTTGTGTGGGTTAGAGGGTGCAAAAGGGTCTAGTTCTTTGCCATTTGAACTACACCGGGATATGTCCCTATGTTTCCCCCTCTTTGGTTAAGAGCATTTGGAATACGTTCCAATGCTTATACCTTTCCGAAACACCGGGATACGTCCCTATGTTTCTTGCATGATCATAAGTTATGCTCGGCTTCGTGCATTGTCAAAAATGGGTCGTCTCTGGGCTTTGACACTCACTCCTGTCATTCTTATGACTTTTGACTTCTGTCAAAGAGGGGCAACTGTAGACACCGCTTTTTTGACCATCCTCAAGACTTGGGCGTCACCGTTTGAACACTCGGTGATCATCCTTGTTTGTGTTTATCTTGAGTTCCCGGAGGTCTCGGCCGTGCGCCTTGCCTCAGGATCTCTCGACTCGACTGTTTTGCGTTTGGTTTTCCACCAAACACTTGTGTTTTGCCATTGAGGGGCAGGGAGTGGCTTGATGGCCATCCCCACACATCACCGGCCATGTCTTGAGGCCACCGGCTGTGTTTTGTTGCCATCGGCCAAATGTTTGGCCGGTCAGCACTCTGTTTGGTCGGCCGGCCACTAATTTTGGTCGATCGGCCACTTTTTCGGGCCGAGCCCTTTTCTTGAGAGGGTTTGAACCTTTTGAACCCATTTTTAGCTTCTTGTGGAAGCGTGAACCCTTTGAACCCTTAGTTCAGCTTCTTAATTAAGCTTGAACCTTTTGAACCTTTTGAACCCTTGGTTTCAGCTTCTTGAGGAAGCTTGAACCTTTTGGACCCTTGGTTTTAGCTTCTTGGGGAAGCTTGAACCTTTTTAACCTTTGCTCCAAGCTACTCCAAGAAGCTTGAACCCTTCTAAGCTTCCAAGAGAAGCTTGCACCTTTTGCACCTTTTGCACGAGGTTCTAAGAGAAGCTTGACCCCTTTGCCTAGCTTCTCTAAGAAGCTTGGCCCTTTTGCACCAAGCTTCTAAGGGAAGCTTGACCCCCCTTATTCACCCAAAAAAATGAAGCTTGACCCCTTGACCCTTTTCCCTAGCTTCCCTTAGAAGCTTCAAGCCTTCATGTTCTCTATAAATAGAGGGCCTCTCCTCCCATTTCAAAGGTTAGAAAATCTGATATATATCATACATATATCACTCTCTCTCGCTATATCTCCCTCTCTCTCTACATATTTGGGGGTTTGAGGGTGCAAAAGGGTCTAGTTCTTGGCCATTTGAACTACACCGGGATACGTCCCTATGTTTCCCCCTCTTTGGTTAAGAGCATTTGGAATACGTTCCAATGCTTATACCTTTCCGAAACACCGGGATACATCTCTATGTTTCTTGGATGGACACCCCATTTTTGACCGTCCTCAAGGCTCAAGCACTTCACTCGGTACACTCGATGATGAAAGTGATATTATGCGTGGTTTGAGGTCTTAACGAAGGAGCCTTATTTAAGCTTCAAAACAACTCCAAACTTTCCATATTCCCACTAATCATACCCAAAAAATTCATTTGTACACCTTATGTTGAGGCTGAAACAAAAAACAGGGGAATTCATTGAGGCCCGACCGTACCTCATTGAGGGCCGGTCGGGCTTCAGTAGTGAGAAACATTGTTTTGGGTGGGAGGCCACCAGCTACCCATTTTTGAAGATATTTGTGATGTTTCTTTCTTAAATTCTATAAATACGACCATATACCTTTGTTTTGGGGGTTGAACAATTGAGAGAAAGCCTATACACATAGAGAGAGCTCATTCTTCCTCCTTCTATTGCAAGCTATCTTTGAGTTAACCTACCTTCCTTGTATTATCTATATACGCCATATACAACCTTGACTTGTCATCTTAGAGCCTTGGTTGACCCTTGAGAAGTATAATTTAAGTTTGAGAGTGTGTTAAGAGTGAGTTTGATCAACAACCAAAGCTTACTCTTTTTTGAGAGGTATAAGCTTGTAACTTTTGTTCTTGCTTTTGTTTGGAAGCTTGAACCTTTTTGACCCTTGGTTTTAGCTTCTTGGGGAAGCTTGAACCTTTGGAACCTTTGCTCCAAGCTTCTCCAAGAAGCTTGAACCCTTCTAAGCTTCCAAGAGAAGCTTGCACCTTTTGCACCTTTTGCACGAGGTTCTAAGAGAAGCTTGACCCCTTTGCCTAGCTTCTCCAAGAAGCTTGGCCCTTTTGCTCCAAGCTTCTAAGAGAAGCCTGACCCCCCTTATTCACCCAAAAAAATGAAGCTTGACCCCCTTGACCCTTTTGTCTAGCTTCCCTTAGAAGCCTCAAGCCTTCATCTTCTCTATAAACAGAGGGCCTCTCCTCCCATTTCAAGGGTTAGAAAATCTGATATATATCATATTTATATATCACTCTCTCTCGGTATATCTCCCTCTCTCTCTACATTTGTGTGGGTTAGAGGGTGCAAAAGGGTCAAGTTCTTGGCCATTTGAACTGCACCGGGATATGTCCCTATGTTTCCCCCTCTTTGGTTAAGGGCATTTGGAATACGTTCCAATGCTTATACCTTTCCGAAACACCGGGATACGTCCCTTTGTTTCTTGCATGATCATAAGTTTTGCTCGGCTTCGTGCATTGTCTTGCATTTTGCCACTGCCCTCAGGAGCATATCTTTGTTTGCTGCTTGTATGCTTTGTCTAACTCTTCGGCCTTGTCAAAAATGGGTCGTCTCTGGGCTTTGACACTCACTCCCGTCATTCTTATGACTTTCGAGTTCTGTCAAAGAGGGGCAACAGTAGACACCCCATTTTCAACCGTCCTCACGACTTGGCTGTCACCGTTTGAACACTCGGTGATCGTCCTTGTTTGTGTTTGTCTTGAGTTCCCGGAGGTCTCGGCTGCGCGCCTTGCCTCAGGATCTCTCGACTCGACTGTTTTGTGTTTAGTTTTCCACCAAACACTTGTGTTTTGCCTTTGAGGGGCAGGGAGTGGATTGATGGCCATCCCCACACATCACCGGCCATGTCTTGAGGCCACCGGCTGTGTTTTGTTGCCATCGGCCAAATGTTTGGCCGGTCAGCACTCTGTTTGGTCGGCCGGCCAGTAATTTTGGTCGATCGGCTAGTTTTTCTGGCCGAGCCCTTTTCTTGAGAGGGTTTGAACCGTTTGAAGCCTGTTTTAGCTTCTTGTGGAAGCGTGAACCCTTTGAACCCTTAGTTCTAGCTTCTTAAGGAAGCTTGAACCTTTTGAACCCTTGGTTCTAGCTTCTTGAGGAAGCCTGAACCTTTTGGACCGTTGGTTTTAGCTTCTTCGGGAAGCTTGAACCTTTCGAACTTTTGCTCCAAGCTTCTCCAAGAAACTTGAACCCTTCTAAGCTTCCAAGAGAAGCTTGCACCTTTTGCACCTTTTGCACGAGGTTCTAAGAGAAGCTTGACCCCTTTGCCTAGCTTCTCCAAGAAGCTTGGCCCTTTTGCTCCAAGCTTCTAAGAGAAACTTGACCCCCCTTATTCACCCAAAAAAAAGAAGCTTGACCCCCTTGACCCTTTTGCCTAGCTTCCATTAGAAGCTTCAAGCCTTCATCTTCTCTATAAATAGAGGGCCTCTCCTCCCATTTCAAGGGTTAGAAAATCTGATATATATCATACATATATCACTCTCTCTCTATATATCTCCCTCTCTCTCTACATTTGTGTGGGTTAGAGGATGCAAAAGGGTCTAGTTCTTGGCCATTTGAACTACACCGGGATATGTCCCTATGTTTCCCCCTCTTTGGTTAAGAGCATTTGGAATACGTTCCAATGCTTATACCTTTCCGAAACACCGGGATACGTCCCTATGTTTCTTGCATGATCATAAGTTATGCTCGGCTTCATGCATTGTCTTGCATTTTGCCCCTGCCCTCGGGCGCATATCTTTGTCTACTGCTTGTATGCTTTGTCTAAGTCTTCGGCCTTGTGAAAAATGGATGGTGTCTGCGCTTTGACACACACTCCCGTCATTCTTATGACTTTCGAGTTCTGTCAAAGAGGGGCACTTTAGACACCCCATTTTTGACCGTCCTCATGACTTGGTGGTCACCGTTTGAACACTCGGTGATCGTCCTTGTTTGTGTTCGTCTTGAGTTCCCGGAGGTCTCGGCTACGCGGCTTGCCTCAGGGTCTCTCGACTCGACTGTTTTGTGTTTGGTTTTCCACCAATCACTTGTGTTTTGCCTTTGAGGGGCAGGGAGTGGCTTGATGGCCATCCCCACACATCACCGGCCATGTCTTGAGGCCACCGGTTGTGTTTTGTTTCCATCGGCCAAATGTTTGGCCGATCGGCACCCTGTTTGGTCGGCCGGCCCCTTATTTTGGTCAATCGGACACTTTTTCTGGCCGAGCCCTTTTCTTGAGAGGGTTTGAACCTTTTGAACCCCTATTTTTGCTTCTTGTGGAAGCTTGAACCCTTTTAATCCTTAGCTCTAGCTTCTTGACGAAGCTTGGACCTTTTGAACCCTCGGTTCTAGTTTCTTGAGGAAGCTTGAACCTTTTGGACCCTTGGTTTTAGCTTCTTGGGGAAGCTTGAACCTTTTGAACCTTTGCTCCAAGCTTCTCCAAGAAGCTTGAACCCTTCTAAGCTTCCAAGAGAAGCTTGCACCTTTTGCACGAGGTTCTAAGAGAAGCTTGACCCCTTTACCTAGCTTCGCCAAGAAGCTTGGCCCTTTTGCTCCAAGCTTCTAAGAGAAGCTTCACCCCCCTCATTCACCCAAAAAAAAAGAAGCTTTACCCCCTTGACCCTTTTTCCTAGCTTCCCTTAGAAGCGTCAAGCCTTCATCTTCTCCATAAATAGAGGGCCTCTCCTCCCATTTCAAGGGTTAGAAAATCTGATATATAAGACACCTATATCACTCTCTCTCCATATCTCCCTGTCTCTCTACATTTGTGTGGGTTAGAGGGTGCAGAAGGGTCTAGTTCTTGGCCATTTGAACTACACCGGGATATGTCCCTATGTTTCCCCCTCTTTGGTTAAGAGCATTTGGAATACTTTCCAATGCTTATAACTTTCCGAAACACCGGGATACGTCCTTATGTTTCTTCCATGATCATAAGTTATGCTCGGCTTCATGCATTGTTTTGCATTTTGCCCCTGCCCTCGGGGGCATATCTTTGTCTGCTGCTTGTATGCTTTGTCTAAGTCTTCGGCCTTGTCAAAAATGGGTCGTCTCTGGGCTTTGACACTCACTCCCGTCATTCTTATGGCTTTCGAGTTCTGTCAAAGAGGGACAACTGTAGACATCGCATTTTTGACCGTCCTCAACACTTGGGCGTCAACGTTTGGACACTCGGTGATCGTCCTCGTTTGTGTTTGTCTTGAGTTCCCGGAGGTCTCGGTTGCGCGCCTTGCCTCAGGATCTCTCGACTCGACTGTTTTGTGTTTGGTTTTCCACCAAACACTTGTGTTTTGCCTTTGAGGGGCAGGGAGTGGCTTGATGGCCATCCCCACACATCGCCGGCCATGTCTTGAGGCCACCAGCCGTGTTTTGTTGCCATCGGCCAAATGTTTGGCCGGTCAGCACTCTGTTTGGTCGGCCGGCCACTAATTTTGGTCGATCGGCCACTTTTTCTGGCCGAGCTCTTTTCTTGAGAGGGTTTGAACCTTTTGAACCCTGTTTTAGCTTCTTGTGGAAGCGTGAACCCTTTGAACCCTTAGTTCCAGCTTCTTAAGGAAGCTTGAACCTTTTGAGCCCTTGGTTCTAGCTTCTTGAGAAAGCTTGAACCTTTTGGACCCTTGGTTTTAGCTTCTTGGGGAAGCTTGAACCTTTTGAACCTTTGCTCCAAGCTTCTCCAAGAAGCTTGAACCCTTCTAAGCTTCCAAGAGAAGCTTGCACCTTTCGCTCCATTTGCACGAGGTTCTAAGAGAAGCTTGACCCCTTTGCCTAGCTTCTCCAAGAAGCTTGGCCCTTTTGCTCCAAGCTTCTAAGAGAAGCTTGACCCCCCTTATTCACCCAAAAAATAGAAGCTTGACCCCCTTGACCCTTTTTCCTAGCTTCCCTTAGAAGCTTCCAGCCTTCATCTTCTCCATAAATAGAGGGCCTCTCCTCCCATTTCAAGGGTTAGAAAATCTGATATATATCATACATATATCACTCGCTCTCTCTATATCTTCCTCTCTCTCTACATTTGTGTGGGTTAGAGGATGCAAAAGGGTCTAGTTCTTGGCCATTTGAACTACACCGGGATATGTCCCTATGTTTCCCCCTCTTTGGTTAAGAGCATTTGGAATACGTTCCAATGCTTATACCTTTCCGAAACACCGGGATACGTCCCTATGTTTCTTGCATGATCATAAGTTATGCTCGGCTTCGTGCATTGTCTTGCATTTTGCCCCTGCCCTCGGGCACATAGAGGTTTCGGCTACGCGGCTTGCCTCAGGGTCTCTCGACTCGACTGTTTTGTGTTTGGGTTTCCACCAAACACTTGTCTTTCGCCCTTGAGGGGCAGGAGTGGCTTGATGGCCATCCCCACACATCACCGGCCATGTCTTGAGGCCACCGGCTGTGTTTTGTTTAAGAAGCTTGTGTCAAAGAGGGGCAACTGTAGACACCCCATTTTTGACCGTCCTCAAGACTTGGCCGTAACCGTTTGAACACTCGGTGATCGTCCTTGTTGGTGTTCGTCTTGAGTTCCCGGAGGTCTCGGCCATGCGCCTTGCCTCAGGGTCTCTCGACTCGACTGTTTTGTGTTTGGTTTGCCGCCAATCACTTGTGTTTTGCCTTTGAGGGGCAGGGAGTGGCTTGATGGCCATCCCCACACATCACCGGCCATGTCTTGAGGCCACCGGCTGTGTTTTGTTTCCATCGGCCAAATGTTTGGCCGATCGGCATTCTGTTTGGTTGGCCGGCCACCGATTTTGATCAATCGGACACTTTTTCTGGCCGAGCCCTTTTCTTATGACGGTTTGAACCTTTTGAACCCCTGTTTTAGCTTCTTGTGGAAGCTTGAACCCTTTGAACCCTTAGCTCTAGCTTCTTGAGGAAGCTTGTACCTTTTGAACCCTTGGTTCTAGCTTCTTGAGGAAGCTTGAACCTTTTGGACCCTTGGTTTTAGCTTCTTGGGGAAGCTTGAACCTTTGGAACCTTTCCTCCAAGCTTCTCCAAGAAGCTTGAACCCTTCTAAACTTCCAAGAGAAGCTTGCACCTTTTGCACGAGGTTCTAAGAGAAGCTTGACCCCTTTGCCTAGCTTCTCCAAGAAGCTTGGCCCTTTTGCTCCAAGCTTATAAGAGAAGCTTGACCCCCCTTATTCACCCAAAAAAAAGAAGCTTGACCCCCTTGACCCTTTTCCCTAGCTTCCCTTAGAAGCTTAAGCCTTCATCTTCTCTATAAATAGAGGGGCTCTCCTCCCATTTCAAGGGTTAGAAAATCTGATATATATCATACATATATCACTCTCTCTCTCTATATCTCCCTTTCTGTCTACATTTGTGTGGGTTAGATGGTGCAGAAGGGTCTAGTGCTTGGCCATTTGAACTACATCGGGATATGTCCCTATGTTTCCCCCTCTTTGGTTAAGAGTATTTGGAATACGTTCCAATGCTTATACCTTTCCGAAACATCGGGATACTGTAGACACCCCATTTTTGACCGACCTTAAGACTCAAACATCACCGATTGAGCGCTTGGTGATGTTGCATGTCGTGCTCGTTCAGAGGTTTCGGAGTCTTGGCCGCGGGCTTTGCCTCCGGACTTCCGGACTCTTTCATGCTTTGCCTCGGTTTGCGAACCAGGCTTTGTTTTCTTTGTTTCTTTACCGAAGGGAGGGAGAAGTCTCGTAGATCATCTCTCAGTGGCCGTAGGCTACGTTTTGTGGTCGTAGGCCATCTTGCCCGTTAGGAGTCCAGTTTCCGATTTTTCGGAGCCGTTGGCCATGTGCCTCGGTTCAGGACCTCTTAACCATCTCCGTTTGCTCCGGTTTCCGGCGTGCATCCTATTTTCTCCCTTTTGAGGGACACTGTGGTCCGAGAGACCAACTTCGTGGTCGAACACCACTCCCGGTGCCCAACGGTCAGTTTTCGGGGCCCCGGACTGCGCGTTTCGGCCCCCGAACCTTCGTTTTGCATCGGTTTGGGCTCATTTTTGGTGGAGACCTTATTTTCCCTGTTAGAAAGCTTGTAGGAGGGTGGGAGCCCAGCAATTTTGCTGAAAAGCCAACTTCTTTTTGGTCAAAAGTGGTTCAGCATGAATCCGTGAAGGAGAAAAATCTGCGCGGCTTCACCGAAACGGGCGTAACTCTTTTCACAAGAGGAATTAAGATATGAGGCCACCACCATTGGAAAGCTTACTTCCGGGGCTTCATTTTTCACTCAAGAATCTCCCAAGTCCAAGTCCGGGGGGGAGAGATGTGGTTGGTTGAAATCCGCTTGGACCGAATCTGCGCGGCTTCACGGAAAGGGGCATAACGTTATCACACTTTGTGCTCACCTCTTTGTGTATCAATCACATGTTCGCTCTGTGTATCTATTACACATGCACACTGTATTCGCAGTGAGAATTCCATAATTTTCTTACATCCTTTCTGCACGAGGTGTAGTTTGGCTCGAGTTTACTTGCTTGCCTAGCATTCGCTTAAAATGTGCGAGGTCCCCCCCCTCCGCGGGCGCTGTTACAGTTTCTGGCGACTCTGCTGGGGATTTTTAGAGAGTTTGACCCGAACTCGTGATATCCTGTTTTGATCTCTTTTATGTGTTTCTTTGCATTGCATGTGCATTGGTGCGCCTAGGAACCCAGTGTTTTCCATCTGCCATTCCTGAACGGTTTGCCGGAGGCTTGTCTTGTCAAGGCATGTCCATAAGGCTGACCGGCTATGGGCTCTGACAGTATGGGAACACAAACCCCGGTTTACCGGGGCACCCTTTTGACCATTCGACCTAGTGCATATTCGGAACCATAGTGACCATTCCAAGCTAGGATAGGTTGCTTACCCGATGCTAAGTTGTTTGAAACCGCTGTGTGCGTAGTGAAACCCTAGCTCTTGACAAAATAGGACAGGGAAACCCTACCCAAACATAGGGGTGTTTTGTTCTCCTTACTTGCTATGTGCTTTTAGAGTGTTACTCTACAGGAACGCACATGCCAGTTTATAAGTTTGAGTATCAAACCTGGGGACACCAGTATCAGTATCAGTTGTGAGAATCAGTTATCCGCGGCTATCGGTTCAGTTTTCGGGAACAGTGACTTCTGGGAACAGTGATCAGCAGTAGGGTACAGTTATTTGGCTACACCCGTGTTCGATCAGTTTGGGCTGAAATGCTGTCTGTTTTTCTTTCAGTTCAGAGAGTTGCAGAGTTGATACAGAACAGCTAGTGTCCCCCCTTTGCTAAGGCAGGATTTATGGCGGCGCAAAGTTCAGAAGAAATTGTGGTTATGGCAGCTGCATCGGAACAGGGAATCGCTCCGCAGAGTGAGGCCAACATCAGTGTGTCACACCCGCCCAGGATGCCCGTTGTGCACCCGGTCTGGGCTCCCCAGTTATACCAGGCTCGTGAGCCCACCACCTTCGAATTGATGGGGATGATAGGCGATCTCCAAAGGTCTGTGGCAGACCTCGCCTATGGAATGTCGGCTTCACCGCCAGCGGCGCCGTATGCCGGGAACTTCGTACCACAGGAGCCCCCGCTACTGGGGCGGATTGTGATAGAGCTCAGCCAGCCAGAGGTGGCTTCCGGCTATAGCCACGACATGCCAGTACCAACCCAGACCCTTGATCAGGCTGAGGCCAGGGGGAAAGATAAGGCTAAGGTAGACGCCGATCCTATTGAACAACTGCTGTGGGCAGTCGAGGCTCTGAAGGCCAGAGGATCGTGATCAAAGTTGTGGATGATGCTTTCCCCACTCCGATCAAAGGTAGTTCAAGCCAGGTAGAAAATCGGGATGGGCCCCGTCATGCCCAGACAATTCCTGTCATTCCCAACCCTGCACCGGGAAAGGTCCAAAAAGCCAAGGCAGTGCCAGCTGACCCTTTCGTTAGCGCATCTGGCAAGAATCCTCAAACTTCGAAGTACCTGCCCCGAGGGCGCAGGGTCTTTCACGACCTCCACATGCCTTTGTCTAGGGCATTGCTGATATTGGCGAAGAATGGGCATCTTAAGCCTTTGGAGCCCCGGCCACTCCCGAAGAATCTCCCCACCACTCATGATGCTACCTTGTACTGCGCGTACCATCAACAGTCCGGTCACAGTACCGATGGATGTTCCCGCCTTCGTCATGAAGTGTAGGATTTGATTGATAACAAGGTTATCCTACCACCTACCTCAGGCAAGCCCGTCACCACTCAGTTGTTGGATTTCGAGGGCTCAGATACTGCGAGTATGTAAAGTGAACCGCCTGCAGGCAACATTTGATACATTTTGGTTGAAGCGTCTGGCACGCATTTTTTTTGAGCATCGGTGAGACCGAGTTTTGTAAATCCTGGCTTGGATATCATGTCAGTCTTTTGTTTTGAGCCTATCTCTTTGTCTTGAGTCAGTCTTTTTTGCTTAAGGGTCTGTCTGGTTGTGTCGAGTCAGTCCCCGTTGTATATAATACCAGGTGATTCTGGGGATGTCGCCCCGAACACCATTTTGTTTTGTAATTATTATCTATTTTTGTTTTGAGTCTGTTTCTGCCAAGGGGCCAGTTGCACCAACAGAGCCGATTGAAACAGCTGCTGCTATCTCAAACTTCATGATTGCTTTCAGCATAAGTGCCAGAGAATTTGATCGGGCTGACAGTACATCTTGCCTGCTCCCCTGCGTGCCAAACTCATTGCATTAACGTAAGTTTTCCAAAAAAACAAACTTTTTGAACACTGCGGTGATAAAAACGAAGAGGAAGGAATTCCTTGGCTTTTGCGAAATTTTGATCATTTTGAGAGAAAGAGAGGCGTGCTAAGCCTTTTTTATGAATAAAACCATGCTGGTCGGCGTAAGTACTGAGAAGGATCCTGGCCTGATCCAGATTGGTCCCACACTATCTTCGGCGCGAGCGATCCGTCGCTTTCTTAAAAACTTTCAAAAACAGATGTTTTGCGCGACCCTGCGAAGACCTGTGTGGAATCGCTCGTGAGATTGCGCAGCCTAGGATCGCTCTCAGCCTCAGGATTCAACCTATTTGTTTTCCGACTTTGAACCCGTTCAGAGCGTTCAGAAAGTTCAACGGACAAACGCCATGAAAGGCCCGTGTGGCCAATTTTGAAGCAGCCCTCGACCAAGAGGCGCAGAAATTGAATCAGAAGGAGTGGATCTCGCCGGAAGAAGCTCGTGGAGCAACCGGGATAGATTCTCCGCAAATCAGTACAACAACCGTTCTTCTAGATACAGAGAGGCTTCGACTTCAAAAAACCATTTGGCATGGACTTGCTACACTTTTACCCTTTGAGAGGCTCGCTGGGCCGAAAACCCGGAAGGGCGGCCCAGGCAAAAGTTAGAGCAAGAGAAAAATACAAAAAAAAAGAGGAGAAAAAAAGAAAAGAAAAAAAAGGAAAAAAGCAAAAAAAGCAAGCAAAAAAAAAAGAGAAGGAAAAGAAAAAATAAACGAACAATAGAAAAATGAAAAGAAGCTCGCAAGGTCAAAAACCCGCATTGGGAGCCTTGGCAAAAGTAAGAGCCAAACAAAGTGAAGGTTAAAATACCCGAGTGGACCTTAACCGGAACTACGTAAGGCTTGATTCCCATGTTTGGGATACGTAGGCAACTTTATCATGAAGTCCAGCCCCCAACGCTTTCATAAGCGTCTCAGTCGATGCAATGGTTTCGATTTCACCTCGAAGTCCAGTGGCCAACACCCTTCAAGGTGATTGTGTCCATATATGTGTTGTGACCGTCTTCGTCATCTCTGTGTCTGAGAGTTCGACCACCGCCAATGAAGACTGTTTGCGGATTGCTGCGGCACCATCCCAAACTAGGGGCAACTTTCCGTTGCCACAAGCCGCCGTGAGCCACCATTCAAACTAGGGGCAACTTTCCGTTGCCTCCCACCCCCTTCAAACCAGGGGCGATTTTCCATTGCCTCTGATCCAAGGTTGCGCATCTCGAAGAGTAAGCTCCATGCTGGTTGAGCATCAGCTGTTTGAAAAATAGTTTTTGAAAATTTTTACTAAGGTTGACTATTTTCTCGAAAACTATTCCATTTTCCAAAACCGGACCATTGTCTTGGACCCAAAAAAGGAAAATTTTCAGTGCTTGCGGCCTAACTCGCACGGTTTTCAAATCAAAAATCGAACAAGTACGTTAATCTGACTCTCGTTTTGATCAAAACCGTTTTAGTAGAAAGCAAAAACGAAAAAATGGTTTAAAATGATGAACTAGGGGCACAGTTGAGCCAGGCATTCTGTCTTTCCCCCGTCATCGACGTACTTGCCAGAAGAGCACTCTGCCCCTGATAGTCGCCGGTACCTCTAAACCCGGCCTCCTCCCAGCCGATGGTGTAGTCGTCCATCTGCTTAACGGTATTGAGTATGAACCCACACCTTTCTATTTATCCATCAATCACCCCGGGGAGGGATGAAAAATGAGAGAATGAAGAATAGAGAGGTGTAAGTTGAGAGAAAAGTGAGGAAAAGGGTTTTTGAGAAAAAAATCCGAGCTCGAGAGCCGAGTGATGTGAGAATCACAAATCAGAAAGGGTGGGAAACAATGCCTAGAGAAACTGGCTCCTCGTGGTCCGAGGTCCCCCGTCTTCGCTAACGCGTCTGTATGTCGTGTCTTTGGTTTTGTTTATCTCAACCTTTGTTTTAGGTCTTTTCCGAGCGTGTCTCGTTGTGTTAGGTCGTGTACCTTTATATTTGAGTCCTCCTTGCTGTGTTCAGTTGTAGGCTCGATATCCCGGTTTAAAAAAACCCATTCAATTTCAAAAATCATTTATGCTCAGAATGCTGTGCCATTCTCTACATTTGAACGTGTTTCGACTCCAACCGGTTCCATCTTTGAGGTCCGTCCTGTTAGATTGGGCCGTTTGTTCAAAATTTTCCGTGTGCAGAATGAATCGAATGCTGTGTCATGGGCTGTGTGCGGATTAATCCCCAGTAGAGTAAGGGCTGTGTGTCCAGGATCAGGCAGTGGGTTGCTTGGGTTATTTTGCTGTTGGCTGTTTAAGTTATCTGATTATTACAGTGCAAGTGTTTAATTTTCAGACAACCAATCAATTCCATTTACATTGAGGTGTAACATGATGAGATGCAATGCAATACATGAGATATGTGAATGTAACACTTTTTAAGCAAAAATCTGTTCATTTAACTATCTTTTCAAATGTACAAGTTTTGGAAACAAAAATCTGCCTGCGGCAGTACAAAGTAATCTAACTACCAACAAAA
>NW_021027431.1:174688-198410 GCF_004153795.1 Camellia sinensis
ACTTCTCCACAATTGGCGCCGTCTGTGGGAATACTCAAATACATCCATGGCAGGCGTGATTGAAGATCCTCCGGTAGCCATTGACGAGACTGCACAGGGAGATGACCTCACTCCAGCAAATATGCTCGGAAAAGAAACCATTGCTGCAAGATGCGCCTTGAACTTCGACTCACCAACGACCTCAGCGCAAGAGACAATGCAGGCGATCATCGAACAAGCAAAGTAGAATGAACAAAGGCTGGAGAACATGATTGCTGAAAATGAACGTCTCCGTCAAGATTCGGCCCTCGAAGTTGCAAAATCGAGAGAAGCCATGCGCCAAGATCCTGAACGACCTCCGAGAGTCGGTGGACAACGACCTCGAGCCCGACCAAAGGATACCGATAGTGACTCCAACTCATTAACCACGGAGCTCAACAAGAAAGGACGATCCGAAACTTCTAGCTCCTCCGAAAAGAGTCTACAAACAAGGAACAAGCGCAGGAGGAGCAGTTCAGACGAAGAGGACCAGCACGATCCTTTTGTCCGACGAATTGCAAGGGTGACCCTACCCAAGAAGTTCAAAGCTCCGTCATTCACTCTCTACGATGGAAAATCAGACCCCACTGATCATATCCGTCACTATAAGCAGGCCATGACATTGTATGCAGACAACGAAGCCCTCATGTGCCGAATATTTCCCAGCAGCCTGGGGCCATTAGCTGTTAGGTGGTATTACAAGTTGGAGCCGGCCTCGATCAAAAGCTTCCATCAATTACAGAAATCCTTCAGGGCCAGGTTCATCACCAACGAGATGTAGCCGAAACAGGCCGACTCTCTCTGGGCTATGCAGATTCAGTCAAGAGTAACGCTCAGAGCGTATTCGGCGCGCTATTGGGAGTGTTTCAACCTTGTCGATGACGCTTGCAACGACTCCATGGCCATCACCGCCTTCAAAATGGGACTACATCCTAACAGTCCTCTTCGCAGTTCCCTGACCAGAAGACCCCTGTAGACGTCCCCGAACGCCCCGGGAGGGATGAGTCCCCGTTCCGTTCGATATTGGGCTCACTACAGTTCAGGACTCAAATGTCACGGTTCTTAATCTGAACCAAAGAGTCCAAATCTGGCAAATCGTTTTGAGAAAACAGATTTTTAGAAAAGAAGTGCCAAACATGGACTGCTTTGCCAGATACAGAGTCGCCACCTAAATATTTTATTTTGGGAAATTTAGGAAACCCTGACTCGTTGCCTAAGGCCACGTGTCCGTCATTACCAAAGTTGCCTCGGCTCGGGAACTTGGGTATGATTGGGGAAGGTCACTTCGTGAGCACCCCCGCTCGCCCGATCAAAGATCGGCCTCTACTAACCATGATATCTATTTTTGAAAGACATTGTGTGTTCTTATTCCGGTTATTAGCCTAGATTTACTATGTGATACGCACAGCATGCAAGTATAGACTAGATCGTCTGAATTGGAACAAAATATTTCATGTTTGTTTATTTTGAAAATGGTTTGATGGTGCTACCCGCAAGTAGGCTAAGACGTGGATTTGCCACCCTCGGGTGGGCTTAGAAAATATGATTTTGCCACTATCTAGTGGGCTTAAAACACACATTTGATGAATTGTTCCAATCCAAATAACCCAACCTTCACCCACAGGCATTCAGGCAGTTATATCACATAAGCATATAGCCTCATGGTAAGCATGCTATTCATGGCAACACTCACACGCATGCAAGGATGCTAAAGCATAAAACTCACCGAGTACTCCAAGCCAAAACAAAAACTCATTAGAAATCATGCATGAATCCTAACTATACCATATATCCTAATGCAACACCATGCAAATACAACTATAGCAGTCTTGGCTATTCTAAACATGGCATATGAAATGCTACAGCTAACATGTATTCAATTTGGAATTGAAAATACAATGCAGTTAGTATGAGGCGCCGAGCCCGTGCATGCAAAACAGATGAATGAATGCAAACATGTTATCATTACTGTATGCTAATTGAAATATGCCCTAAATCTAACCATCATAAGCAGGAAATAAAAGGGAGAAAGACGTGGGTTGGAAAGACATGCATCACACACACGCACACTTATTTACAGTTGTGCCCTCGCATGGAGGGTCCGAATAAATAATATACAAGTCCCAAATGAATAAATAATACAGTCCCGAATAAATAGAAAAATCCTAATTAATTTACAAATTAATCTAAGAAAGCTATAAACTGCATGCAAGCCAGGGACTGCCTCGACTCTGATGAATGATGTATGTTTGGGCTGCCTGCGCGGAAATCCACTGGGATGCCCCAATTTAGCCTCTGTTTTGCAATTATTCTTGGAAAGCGCGCCAAGCTCCGGAAGGTTGATAATTTTGATTTGCGTGCAACAGAGAGCAGGAAAGGGCATAACAATGTAATTTCACATAATGTATGCATGACTACCCTTCAGGGAGTGTAGTCATCGATCCTCGTGCCACCAATCACGCAATATCGATGCATGATGGCCGAGGAGTCGAATTGCACGACTCAATATGAAATGAATGCACATATTAAACACAACAAAAAACCTAAACTCCATCATGAAATCCGAAGTGTCGGCGATTGGGAATTGAGACACGTTCCGTCACTCGGAGTACGAAAACGTACCTCGTTTCCGTGCTCGGGCTAACTCCTATCCAAGCACAATGCAATATGCATGACATGCATGAATGCAACTAATATACAACTAGCATGCACAATGGCTATGAAATGCATACACAATGCATGAAGGTAACATGGCATACACAATGCGCTAACATACAACCTAGCATACACAATGCTATGAAATTGCATACACGATGCACGAGGTAACATGGCATACACAATGCGCTAACATACAACCTAGCATACGCAATGCTATGAAATGAAATGGCATACACAATGCGCTAACATACAACCTAGCATACGCAATGCTATGAAATGAAATGGCATACACAATGCATAAATGGACTTACACTAACACAAGTGGACCTCAGCCACACTCGCATAAGAGGCCATTAGATGAAAATGAGACACTCGAGATACGTGCACGCATGCACGCAAATCGAGGACCGATCCTAAGGCACGAATGCCACTCTACCAAGGCATGGCAAGGTATGAAATATGGCATACAAACATGCAAGTTTCAGCACTGAAAGGTGATGCAAAACAGCCCTGAAACATGGAAACATGGCACCCAATGCGTGAAATGAGACTCGAAATGCAAAACTAGGCACATGCAATGGCCTATAGCTATACAAAGAATGCATTATTTGAACATGAAATGTAAATACAGACTCAAGACAGTCCCAAAAAAAGCATGTTTACAGTTTTAAGCAAGGCCAAACAGAGAACACAAATAGGGCTAAACCGATAAGCAAAAATGGCCCTAAATGTCAGATAAAGAAGCAAGTCACAGCTGCTGGCCCCAAACAGAAGAGGGTCCTTCAACAATGTTGAATAGGGACCCAAAAGATGGCATTTTATAGTTTATGACCGAGCCAAAAACAGTACACAAGCATGCTCAAAATACTATGTAAAACAAGGCCAAAAGGAGAGCTATAACACAAAGTATAAAAAGGATGCATCAAACAGTAAAAGACCCTTAATGAAACATGAAGAGGGGGTCAAAATAAGGCCACTTACAGTTCGGACCAGGGCCTAAAAACAGAAGCACAAGAGGCTAACAAATCATGCAAAAATATGGCCAAAAGAGGGATATAAAGGGAAGTGGAAGATAAAAGCCTCAAACAGCAATGCGCCCTTCAACAATATTGAAGAAAGGCTCAAAATAAGCCACTTTACAGTTTATGACATGCCTCAAAACAATTTATACATAGGCCAAAAATACTACACAAGATAATGGCATACAAGGGAGGTAATGAAGCAAGTGCAACAAGGAGGCCTCAAACAGTAAGAGGCCCTTGAACAAACATGAAAAATAACTCAAAATAATTCTATTTTTAGTTAGGGTCGGAGCCCAAAACAGCAAGCAAGTATGGCTAATATATTGAGCAAAATAGTGCAAGAAAGAGGGAGGAGAGGACTTACCCTTGAAGACCAAGCCTTGGACAACCTTTGGACCAAGTTTGGGTGCTACTAAGCTCTAAAAATCAGCCTCAAGCTGCTGGAATGGAGGATGGAAGGGTGGGGGTATGGGTTGGTGAAGAAATGAGTGTGGGACTTGAGAGGTTTGAAGCTTGGAAGTGTAGAGAGAGGGAGATACAATTCAAGAGGGTTGAGGCAAATTTTGTAACCCTCAAACCAGCAGCTGGAGCTGCTATTATATATACAAAAGAAGGGAAAAAAAAGGGGGGAAAAATGGAGGGAAATTAATCAATTTTCCCCCCAAAAGGGCCAAACCCTCGGACATGGGTGAAGTGTAAAACAAAATACATGGCTAGAATGCACTTGGGAGAAGGATCATGGCCGGCTAGTTTAAATGGGCAAAAAAGATCATCCACCAGAAAAATGTGGCCAGCCGGCTACTTTTTCTGACTTTTCTGGCCGGCCTGCTACTTTTCAGGAAAAAAAAATGGGCTTCCGGGAAGAAATGTGGCCTGTGGGTGATTGGAAAGTCCAATGGTGGCCATTCAAGTGTCCAAATTGAAGCCCCGGAAGTTATATTTCCAATGGCGCAAAATTTGCATTAAAATTCTTCCTGTGGAAAAAGTTATACCCGTTTCCGTGAAGCCGCGCAGATTCGGTCCCAGCCGGAATGATGCCCTACTTCAATCAACCATATCTCCCCTATCCGGAATTGGATTTAGGAGATTCTTGAGTGAAAAATGAAGCCCCAGGAGTAAGATTTCCAACGGTGGTGGCCTCATAGCTTGATTCCAAGTATGTGAATGAATAGGCCCGATTCGGCGAGGGCTGTTCAATTCTCTCTTAATGATTCATGCCCATTTTCTTCCCTAACTGGACTTCTTCCCTCTTCTCCTATTTTCTTCAACTTCAAACCCCTAAGTAAGGTATTTTGAAAGATTTTTCAAAGATTTCATCTCTCCTTCATTCATTTCCACTTTGTCCTTGCTCGGTTTACCGAAAAGCACAACTTTTAACAGAATACGAGCGTCAGAACATCGTAGGAACTTTATTTCAAAAACGTTTTTGAGAGAGAGGGTTTTAAGACTAAAATCTTTTGATCAAGATTGCTTTGGTCTAGAACATGGGTATGAAATTGAGATTTGACTCTCTCTTTGCCGAAGAAATTGCACCTTTCCCCTGCACACCTTTCTCCACCAAGTAAACCATCAGTCACGTCCAAGTCTTAAAGGTAGTTAAAAATGGGGTGTCTACAACCCCCCAAAACAGTCTGGGCATTGATGAAGAAAGTTGAAGAGTATTGCAAAGTGGAAGATGATGCCTTGAGAATAAAAGCAGGCCAAATGTCCAACAAAACGGCCCCCCCTGAAATTGCTCAACCAATAAGTTCCGCGCCACCTCCTAGCCCAGAGCCTCGGCAACGCGCTAAATGAGACAAAAGGCAGGATACTCACCGATCAAGCGATCAATGCTCCCACCGGACGAATGAACAACTGCAAGTCGACAGCAGGCGTTCGAGGCGTACCGACAAGAAGTACACAGAGTTGTCAGAACCAATTGCTGCAATAATGACCAAAGTCCAACACCTTCCATTCTTCAAATGGCCGTCAAAGATGGTGGGGCCGCCCGACATGCGAAGAAGGGATAGGCGGTGCGAATATCACAAAGATCACAACCACGAAACGAAAAGTTGTTACGCATTAAAAGATCACCTGGAGGAGCTGGTGCAAGACGGCCGACTACAATAGTATGTGAGAAAGGGAAAGCCAACCAAGGCACTAGCCTTGAGGCAGAACTCACCTCCACTTGGTGTGATCCATATGATTTACAGCTTGCCTGCACCCCCAACCGTGCACACAATTCAGTCGCATCCAATCCCCCAAAAACAACGTATTCCGACTGAATGGCCCAAAGAAGCTCCGACAATTACTTACAATGACTCCGATCTTAGCGGCACAACAGCTTCCAACATCGATCCGTCGGTCATTAAATTACGCATAAATCGGTTCAACATTGAACGCATTCTCATAGACCCGGGGAGTACTTCAGAGGTTATGTATTACCAAACTTTCATCAAACTCGGCCTCAACGAGTCAGATCTGTCTCCGACGCCTCACCCCATTGTTCGGCTTTAATATGAATCCTGAATACCCGTTAGAAAAGATCATACTACCTGTTCGAGCGGGCTCCAGAACGGTCGAAGTAGAATTCCAGGTCGTAAAGCTCCCTTCGCCGTATAATGTCATCATGGGGCAAACTTGGATACATATTATGAAGGCCGTTCCAAGCACTTATCATCAGCTTGTGCGCTTCCTGATAGCCTATGGCATTGAAGAGATCCGTGGCTCCCCCCAATCGGCACAAGCAGAGATTTAACGAAAACCCTATCATTGACCCGACCTGTGGGCTTTGATACTTGTATATATATATCACTTCTGCAATGCAAACCATTTTTCTTCGTGGCTCCATTCATTTCTCAAAGCCCCCTTGGGTGCATGACACCTTAGGACTGATTAAAGTCTCCGGATTCGGAGCCCTCTTTGGTGCATGACACCTTAGGGCCGATTAAAGTCTCCGAATTCGGAGCGCCCTTCGTGGATATCACGATTGGTGAAACTCAGTCTCCGGATTCGTAGCCCCCTTGGGTGCATGACACCTTAGGGCCGATTAAAGTCTTCAGATTCAGAGCGCCCTTTGTGGATATCACGATTGGCCAAACCAAGTCTCCTGATTCGGAGCCCCCCCTTTGGTGCATGACACCTTAGGGCCGACTAAGTCTCCGGATTCAGAGCCCCCTGGGGTGCATGACACCTTAGGGTCGATTAAAGTCTCCGGATTCGGAGCGCCCTTCGTGGATATCATGATTGGCCAAACTAAGTCTCCGGATTCGGAGCCCTCTTGGGTGCATGACACCTTAGGGCTGATTAAAGTCTCCGGATTCGGAGCACCCTTCGTGGATACGACGATTGGCCAAACTAAGTCTCCGGATTCGGAGCCCCCCCTTTGGTGCATGACACCTTAGGGCCGATTAAAGTCTCCGGATTCAGAGCGCCCTTCGTGGATATCACGATTGGCCAAACTAAGTCTCCGGATTCAGAGCCCCCCCTTTGGTGCATGAAACCTTAGGGCCGACTAAGTCTTCGGATTCGAAGCCCCCTGGGGTGTATGACACCTTAGGGCCGATTAAAGTCTCTGGATTCGGAGCGCCCTTCATGGATATCACGATTGGCCAAACTAAGTCTCCGGATTCGGAGCGCCCTTTGTGGATATCACGATTGGCCAAACTAAGTCTCCGGATTCGGAGCCCCATTGGGTGCATGACACCTTAGGGCCGATTAAAGTGTCCGGATTCGGAGCGCCCTTCGTGGATATCACGATTGGCCAAACCAAGTCTCCGGATTCGGAGCCCCCCCTTTGGTGCATGACACCTTAGGGCCGACTAAGTCTCCGAATTCGGAGCCCCCTGGGGTGCATGAAACCTTAGGGCTGATTAAAGTCTCCGGATTCGGAGCGCCCTTCGTGGATATCACGATTGGCCAAACTAAGTCTCCAGATTCGGAGTGCCCTTCGTGGATATCATGATTGGCCAAAATAGGTTTCCAGATTCAGAGTCCCCTTGGGTGCATGACACCTTAGGGACGATTAAAGTCTCTGGATTCGGAGCGCCCTTCGTGGATATCACGATTGGCCAAATTAAGTCTCCGGATTTGGAGCCCCCTTGGGTGCATGACACCTTAGGGCCGATTAAAGTCTCCGGATTTGGAGCGCCCTTCGTGGATATCACGATCGGCCAAACTAAGTCTCCAGATTCGGAGCCCTCCCTTTTGGTGCATGACACCTTAGGGCCGACTAAGTCTCCGGATTCGGAGCCCCCTTGGGTGCATGACACCTTAGGGCTGATTAAAGTCTCCGAATTCAGAGCACCTTTCGTGGATATCACGATTGGCCAAACTAAGTCTCCGGATTCGGAGCGCCCTTCATGGATATCACGATTGGCCAAACTAAGTCTCTGGATTCGGAGCCCCCTTGGGTGCATGACACCTTAGGGCCGATTAAAGTCTCCGGATTCGGAGCGCCCTTCGTGGATATCACGATTGGCCAAACCACGTCTCCGGATTCGGAGCCCCCCCTTTGGTGCATGACACCTTAGGGCCGACTAAGTCTCTGGATTCGGAGCCCCCTGGGGTGCATGACACCTTAGGGCCGATTAAAGTCTCCGGATTCGGAGCGCCCTTCGTGGATATCACGATTGACCAAACTAAGTCTCCGAATTCGAAGCCCCCTTGGGTGCATGACACGTTAGGGCCAATTAGAATCTCCGGATTCGGAGCGCCCTTCGTGGATATCACGATTAGCCAAACTAAGTCTCCGGATTTGGAGCCCCCTTGGGTGGATGACACCTTAGGGCCGATTAAAGTCTCCGGATTCGGAGCGCCTTTCGTGGATATCACGATTGGCCAAACCAAGTCTCCGGATTCGGAGCCCCCCATTTGGTGCATGACACCTTAGGGCCGACTAAGTCTCCGGATTCGGAGCCCCCCGGGGTGCATGACACCTTAGGGCCGATTAAAGTCTCCGGATTCGGAGCGCCCTTCGTGGGTATCACGATTGGCCAAACTAAGTCTCTGGATTCAGAGCCCCCCTTGGGTGCATGACACCTTAGGGCCGACTAAGTCTCCGGATTCGGAGCGCCCTGGGGTGCATGACACCTTAGGGCCGATTAAAGTCTCCGGATTCGGAGCCCCCTTTGGTGCATGACACCTTAGGGCCGATTAAAGTCTCCGGATTCGGAGTGCCCTTCATGGATATCACGATTGGGCAAACTAAGTCTCCGGATTTGGAGCCCCATTGGGTGCATGACACCTTAGGGCCGATTAAAGTCTCCGGATTCGGAACCCCCTTTGGTGCATGACGCCTTAGGGCCGACTAAGACTCCGGATTCGGAGCCCCCTTTGGTGCATGACACCTAAGTGCCGATTTAGCCTCTAAATTCCGAGTACCCTTTGGCACGAACAAAACAAAACTCGCCAACATCAGAAATAAGGTGCTCAACTAAGCATATAAAAAATTCAGAATAAAACGTAAATGTTCGAAATAAAGCTTTTTATTCGATCAAACTGTTGTTACATAAACGCAACCTGCATTTGAGCATTACAATTTTTATTTAATCACATAGTTGTTACATAAACGCAACTTGCATTTGAGCATTACAATACCCATATTTTAACTTCGAAGTAAGTGGACTTGCAAGTTGTTGACGGCAAGCAACAGAAACAAGAAAATAAATTTTAACTTCGAAGTAAGTGGACTTGCAAGTTGTTGACGGCAAGCAACAGAAACAAGAAAATAAATTTTAACTTCGAAGTAAGTGGACTTGCAAGTTGTTGACGGCAAGCAACAGAAACAAGAAAATAAATTTTAACTTCGAAGTAAGTGGACTTGCAAGTTGTTGACGGCAAGCAACAGAAACAAGAAAATAAATTTTAACTTCGAAGTAAGTGGACTTGCAAGTTGTTGACGGCAAGCAACAGAAACAAGAAAATAAATTTTAACTTCGAAGTAAGTGGACTTGCAAGTTGTTGACGGCAAGCAACAGAAACAAGAAAATAAATTTTAACTTCGAAGTAAGTGGACTTGCAAGTTGTTGACGGCAAGCAACAGAAACAAGAAAATAAATTTTAACTTCGAAGTAAGTGGACTTGCAAGTTGTTGACGGCAAGCAACAGAAACAAGAAAATAAATTTTAACTTCGAAGTAAGTGGACTTGCAAGTTGTTGACGGCAAGCAACAGAAACAAGAAAATAAATTTTAACTTCGAAGTAAGTGGACTTGCAAGTTGTTGACGGCAAGCAACAGAAACAAGAAAATAAATTTTAACTTCGAAGTAAGTGGACTTGCAAGTTGTTGACGGCAAGCAACAGAAACAAGAAAATAAATTTTAACTTCGAAGTAAGTGGACTTGCAAGTTGTTGACGGCAAGCAACAGAAACAAGAAAATAAATTTTAACTTCGAAGTAAGTGGACTTGCAAGTTGTTGACGGCAAGCAACAGAAACAAGAAAATAAATTTTAACTTCGAAGTAAGTGGACTTGCAAGTTGTTGACGGCAAGCAACAGAAACAAGAAAATAAATTTTAACTTCGAAGTAAGTGGACTTGCAAGTTGTTGACGGCAAGCAACAGAAACAAGAAAATAAATTTTAACTTCGAAGTAAGTGGACTTGCAAGTTGTTGACGGCAAGCAACAGAAACAAGAAAATAAATTTTAACTTCGAAGTAAGTGGACTTGCAAGTTGTTGACGGCAAGCAACAGAAACAAGAAAATAAATTTTAACTTCGAAGTAAGTGGACTTGCAAGTTGTTGACGGCAAGCAACAGAAACAAGAAAATAAATTTTAACTTCGAAGTAAGTGGACTTGCAAGTTGTTGACGGCAAGCAACAGAAACAAGAAAATAAATTTTAACTTCGAAGTAAGTGGACTTGCAAGTTGTTGACGGCAAGCAACAGAAACAAGAAAATAAATTTTAACTTCGAAGTAAGTGGACTTGCAAGTTGTTGACGGCAAGCAACAGAAACAAGAAAATAAATTTTAACTTCGAAGTAAGTGGACTTGCAAGTTGTTGACGGCAAGCAACAGAAACAAGAAAATAAATTTTAACTTCGAAGTAAGTGGACTTGCAAGTTGTTGACGGCAAGCAACAGAAACAAGAAAATAAATTTTAACTTCGAAGTAAGTGGACTTGCAAGTTGTTGACGGCAAGCAACAGAAACAAGAAAATAAATTTTAACTTCGAAGTAAGTGGACTTGCAAGTTGTTGACGGCAAGCAACAGAAACAAGAAAATAAATTTTAACTTCGAAGTAAGTGGACTTGCAAGTTGTTGACGGCAAGCAACAGAAACAAGAAAATAAATTTTAACTTCGAAGTAAGTGGACTTGCAAGTTGTTGACGGCAAGCAACAGAAACAAGAAAATAAATTTTAACTTCGAAGTAAGTGGACTTGCAAGTTGTTGACGGCAAGCAACAGAAACAAGAAAATAAATTTTAACTTCGAAGTAAGTGGACTTGCAAGTTGTTGACGGCAAGCAACAGAAACAAGAAAATAAATTTTAACTTCGAAGTAAGTGGACTTGCAAGTTGTTGACGGCAAGCAACAGAAACAAGAAAATAAATTTTAACTTCGAAGTAAGTGGACTTGCAAGTTGTTGACGGCAAGCAACAGAAACAAGAAAATAAATTTTAACTTCGAAGTAAGTGGACTTGCAAGTTGTTGACGGCAAGCAACAGAAACAAGAAAATAAATTTTAACTTCGAAGTAAGTGGACTTGCAAGTTGTTGACGGCAAGCAACAGAAACAAGAAAATAAATTTTAACTTCGAAGTAAGTGGACTTGCAAGTTGTTGACGGCAAGCAACAGAAACAAGAAAATAAATTTTAACTTCGAAGTAAGTGGACTTGCAAGTTGTTGACGGCAAGCAACAGAAACAAGAAAATAAATTTTAACTTCGAAGTAAGTGGACTTGCAAGTTGTTGACGGCAAGCAACAGAAACAAGAAAATAAATTTTAACTTCGAAGTAAGTGGACTTGCAAGTTGTTGACGGCAAGCAACAGAAACAAGAAAATAAATTTTAACTTCGAAGTAAGTGGACTTGCAAGTTGTTGACGGCAAGCAACAGAAACAAGAAAATAAATTTTAACTTCGAAGTAAGTGGACTTGCAAGTTGTTGACGGCAAGCAACAGAAACAAGAAAATAAATTTTAACTTCGAAGTAAGTGGACTTGCAAGTTGTTGACGGCAAGCAACAGAAACAAGAAAATAAATTTTAACTTCGAAGTAAGTGGACTTGCAAGTTGTTGACGGCAAGCAACAGAAACAAGAAAATAAATTTTAACTTCGAAGTAAGTGGACTTGCAAGTTGTTGACGGCAAGCAACAGAAACAAGAAAATAAATTTTAACTTCGAAGTAAGTGGACTTGCAAGTTGTTGACGGCAAGCAACAGAAACAAGAAAATAAATTTTAACTTCGAAGTAAGTGGACTTGCAAGTTGTTGACGGCAAGCAACAGAAACAAGAAAATAAATTTTAACTTCGAAGTAAGTGGACTTGCAAGTTGTTGACGGCAAGCAACAGAAACAAGAAAATAAATTTTAACTTCGAAGTAAGTGGACTTGCAAGTTGTTGACGGCAAGCAACAGAAACAAGAAAATAAATTTTAACTTCGAAGTAAGTGGACTTGCAAGTTGTTGACGGCAAGCAACAGAAACAAGAAAATAAATTTTAACTTCGAAGTAAGTGGACTTGCAAGTTGTTGACGGCAAGCAACAGAAACAAGAAAATAAATTTTAACTTCGAAGTAAGTGGACTTGCAAGTTGTTGACGGCAAGCAACAGAAACAAGAAAATAAATTTTAACTTCGAAGTAAGTGGACTTGCAAGTTGTTGACGGCAAGCAACAGAAACAAGAAAATAAATTTTAACTTCGAAGTAAGTGGACTTGCAAGTTGTTGACGGCAAGCAACAGAAACAAGAAAATAAATTTTAACTTCGAAGTAAGTGGACTTGCAAGTTGTTGACGGCAAGCAACAGAAACAAGAAAATAAATTTTAACTTCGAAGTAAGTGGACTTGCAAGTTGTTGACGGCAAGCAACAGAAACAAGAAAATAAATTTTAACTTCGAAGTAAGTGGACTTGCAAGTTGTTGACGGCAAGCAACAGAAACAAGAAAATAAATTTTAACTTCGAAGTAAGTGGACTTGCAAGTTGTTGACGGCAAGCAACAGAAACAAGAAAATAAATTTTAACTTCGAAGTAAGTGGACTTGCAAGTTGTTGACGGCAAGCAACAGAAACAAGAAAATAAATTTTAACTTCGAAGTAAGTGGACTTGCAAGTTGTTGACGGCAAGCAACAGAAACAAGAAAATAAATTTTAACTTCGAAGTAAGTGGACTTGCAAGTTGTTGACGGCAAGCAACAGAAACAAGAAAATAAATTTTAACTTCGAAGTAAGTGGACTTGCAAGTTGTTGACGGCAAGCAACAGAAACAAGAAAATAAATTTTAACTTCGAAGTAAGTGGACTTGCAAGTTGTTGACGGCAAGCAACAGAAACAAGAAAATAAATTTTAACTTCGAAGTAAGTGGACTTGCAAGTTGTTGACGGCAAGCAACAGAAACAAGAAAATAAATTTTAACTTCGAAGTAAGTGGACTTGCAAGTTGTTGACGGCAAGCAACAGAAACAAGAAAATAAATTTTAACTTCGAAGTAAGTGGACTTGCAAGTTGTTGACGGCAAGCAACAGAAACAAGAAAATAAATTTTAACTTCGAAGTAAGTGGACTTGCAAGTTGTTGACGGCAAGCAACAGAAACAAGAAAATAAATTTTAACTTCGAAGTAAGTGGACTTGCAAGTTGTTGACGGCAAGCAACAGAAACAAGAAAATAAATTTTAACTTCGAAGTAAGTGGACTTGCAAGTTGTTGACGGCAAGCAACAGAAACAAGAAAATAAATTTTAACTTCGAAGTAAGTGGACTTGCAAGTTGTTGACGGCAAGCAACAGAAACAAGAAAATAAATTTTAACTTCGAAGTAAGTGGACTTGCAAGTTGTTGACGGCAAGCAACAGAAACAAGAAAATAAATTTTAACTTCGAAGTAAGTGGACTTGCAAGTTGTTGACGGCAAGCAACAGAAACAAGAAAATAAATTTTAACTTCGAAGTAAGTGGACTTGCAAGTTGTTGACGGCAAGCAACAGAAACAAGAAAATAAATTTTAACTTCGAAGTAAGTGGACTTGCAAGTTGTTGACGGCAAGCAACAGAAACAAGAAAATAAATTTTAACTTCGAAGTAAGTGGACTTGCAAGTTGTTGACGGCAAGCAACAGAAACAAGAAAATAAATTTTAACTTCGAAGTAAGTGGACTTGCAAGTTGTTGACGGCAAGCAACAGAAACAAGAAAATAAATTTTAACTTCGAAGTAAGTGGACTTGCAAGTTGTTGACGGCAAGCAACAGAAACAAGAAAATAAATTTTAACTTCGAAGTAAGTGGACTTGCAAGTTGTTGACGGCAAGCAACAGAAACAAGAAAATAAATTTTAACTTCGAAGTAAGTGGACTTGCAAGTTGTTGACGGCAAGCAACAGAAACAAGAAAATAAATTTTAACTTCGAAGTAAGTGGACTTGCAAGTTGTTGACGGCAAGCAACAGAAACAAGAAAATAAATTTTAACTTCGAAGTAAGTGGACTTGCAAGTTGTTGACGGCAAGCAACAGAAACAAGAAAATAAATTTTAACTTCGAAGTAAGTGGACTTGCAAGTTGTTGACGGCAAGCAACAGAAACAAGAAAATAAATTTTAACTTCGAAGTAAGTGGACTTGCAAGTTGTTGACGGCAAGCAACAGAAACAAGAAAATAAATTTTAACTTCGAAGTAAGTGGACTTGCAAGTTGTTGACGGCAAGCAACAGAAACAAGAAAATAAATTTTAACTTCGAAGTAAGTGGACTTGCAAGTTGTTGACGGCAAGCAACAGAAACAAGAAAATAAATTTTAACTTCGAAGTAAGTGGACTTGCAAGTTGTTGACGGCAAGCAACAGAAACAAGAAAATAAATTTTAACTTCGAAGTAAGTGGACTTGCAAGTTGTTGACGGCAAGCAACAGAAACAAGAAAATAAATTTTAACTTCGAAGTAAGTGGACTTGCAAGTTGTTGACGGCAAGCAACAGAAACAAGAAAATAAATTTTAACTTCGAAGTAAGTGGACTTGCAAGTTGTTGACGGCAAGCAACAGAAACAAGAAAATAAATTTTAACTTCGAAGTAAGTGGACTTGCAAGTTGTTGACGGCAAGCAACAGAAACAAGAAAATAAATTTTAACTTCGAAGTAAGTGGACTTGCAAGTTGTTGACGGCAAGCAACAGAAACAAGAAAATAAATTTTAACTTCGAAGTAAGTGGACTTGCAAGTTGTTGACGGCAAGCAACAGAAACAAGAAAATAAATTTTAACTTCGAAGTAAGTGGACTTGCAAGTTGTTGACGGCAAGCAACAGAAACAAGAAAATAAATTTTAACTTCGAAGTAAGTGGACTTGCAAGTTGTTGACGGCAAGCAACAGAAACAAGAAAATAAATTTTAACTTCGAAGTAAGTGGACTTGCAAGTTGTTGACGGCAAGCAACAGAAACAAGAAAATAAATTTTAACTTCGAAGTAAGTGGACTTGCAAGTTGTTGACGGCAAGCAACAGAAACAAGAAAATAAATTTTAACTTCGAAGTAAGTGGACTTGCAAGTTGTTGACGGCAAGCAACAGAAACAAGAAAATAAATTTTAACTTCGAAGTAAGTGGACTTGCAAGTTGTTGACGGCAAGCAACAGAAACAAGAAAATAAATTTTAACTTCGAAGTAAGTGGACTTGCAAGTTGTTGACGGCAAGCAACAGAAACAAGAAAATAAATTTTAACTTCGAAGTAAGTGGACTTGCAAGTTGTTGACGGCAAGCAACAGAAACAAGAAAATAAATTTTAACTTCGAAGTAAGTGGACTTGCAAGTTGTTGACGGCAAGCAACAGAAACAAGAAAATAAATTTTAACTTCGAAGTAAGTGGACTTGCAAGTTGTTGACGGCAAGCAACAGAAACAAGAAAATAAATTTTAACTTCGAAGTAAGTGGACTTGCAAGTTGTTGACGGCAAGCAACAGAAACAAGAAAATAAATTTTAACTTCGAAGTAAGTGGACTTGCAAGTTGTTGACGGCAAGCAACAGAAACAAGAAAATAAATTTTAACTTCGAAGTAAGTGGACTTGCAAGTTGTTGACGGCAAGCAACAGAAACAAGAAAATAAATTTTAACTTCGAAGTAAGTGGACTTGCAAGTTGTTGACGGCAAGCAACAGAAACAAGAAAATAAATTTTAACTTCGAAGTAAGTGGACTTGCAAGTTGTTGACGGCAAGCAACAGAAACAAGAAAATAAATTTTAACTTCGAAGTAAGTGGACTTGCAAGTTGTTGACGGCAAGCAACAGAAACAAGAAAATAAATTTTAACTTCGAAGTAAGTGGACTTGCAAGTTGTTGACGGCAAGCAACAGAAACAAGAAAATAAATTTTAACTTCGAAGTAAGTGGACTTGCAAGTTGTTGACGGCAAGCAACAGAAACAAGAAAATAAATTTTAACTTCGAAGTAAGTGGACTTGCAAGTTGTTGACGGCAAGCAACAGAAACAAGAAAATAAATTTTAACTTCGAAGTAAGTGGACTTGCAAGTTGTTGACGGCAAGCAACAGAAACAAGAAAATAAATTTTAACTTCGAAGTAAGTGGACTTGCAAGTTGTTGACGGCAAGCAACAGAAACAAGAAAATAAATTTTAACTTCGAAGTAAGTGGACTTGCAAGTTGTTGACGGCAAGCAACAGAAACAAGAAAATAAATTTTAACTTCGAAGTAAGTGGACTTGCAAGTTGTTGACGGCAAGCAACAGAAACAAGAAAATAAATTTTAACTTCGAAGTAAGTGGACTTGCAAGTTGTTGACGGCAAGCAACAGAAACAAGAAAATAAATTTTAACTTCGAAGTAAGTGGACTTGCAAGTTGTTGACGGCAAGCAACAGAAACAAGAAAATAAATTTTAACTTCGAAGTAAGTGGACTTGCAAGTTGTTGACGGCAAGCAACAGAAACAAGAAAATAAATTTTAACTTCGAAGTAAGTGGACTTGCAAGTTGTTGACGGCAAGCAACAGAAACAAGAAAATAAATTTTAACTTCGAAGTAAGTGGACTTGCAAGTTGTTGACGGCAAGCAACAGAAACAAGAAAATAAATTTTAACTTCGAAGTAAGTGGACTTGCAAGTTGTTGACGGCAAGCAACAGAAACAAGAAAATAAATTTTAACTTCGAAGTAAGTGGACTTGCAAGTTGTTGACGGCAAGCAACAGAAACAAGAAAATAAATTTTAACTTCGAAGTAAGTGGACTTGCAAGTTGTTGACGGCAAGCAACAGAAACAAGAAAATAAATTTTAACTTCGAAGTAAGTGGACTTGCAAGTTGTTGACGGCAAGCAACAGAAACAAGAAAATAAATTTTAACTTCGAAGTAAGTGGACTTGCAAGTTGTTGACGGCAAGCAACAGAAACAAGAAAATAAATTTTAACTTCGAAGTAAGTGGACTTGCAAGTTGTTGACGGCAAGCAACAGAAACAAGAAAATAAATTTTAACTTCGAAGTAAGTGGACTTGCAAGTTGTTGACGGCAAGCAACAGAAACAAGAAAATAAATTTTAACTTCGAAGTAAGTGGACTTGCAAGTTGTTGACGGCAAGCAACAGAAACAAGAAAATAAATTTTAACTTCGAAGTAAGTGGACTTGCAAGTTGTTGACGGCAAGCAACAGAAACAAGAAAATAATGATTTTAACTTCGAAGTCAGTGGACTTGCCTCTGGGTTTTTATGGGCACATAACAATTTCAATGATTTCAGTAAATCCTTGGTCAACATCTTTTGAGCCACAGTATCAGATGCAAAAGCCAAGTTGACAACAACTTGCAACATAGAAATTAGTTCTTCAGGGCCAACGGATTTCAACACAATCCCAATTGGTTGCATGATGTCTGATTTCATCAACTGCATTGCCACAGAAACATCAGCAGCAAGAGATGAAAGAGCCGAGCATGCTTGTTCAACCTGAGAAAAAGAAGAGAAATTTAGACGAAGTGCTGAACAGAAATTAAGAGAGCAGGATATCCAGCTGATAAAACTACAATCAGCTGACTTACCACATGGCGATTATCACTACTTATCATACTTATGAGCTGCCGGACAGCATTCTCGTCTTTGCCAACAAATACACGGTTTCCTTGGTCTTGGATTATCTTCGCAAGAGCAGATGCTATGAGTGGGTGATGGCAAGAAGAAAAACGAAATATAAGAGAGAAGAAGGCGCTCAGTTTGTGTCGAGATGCACCAAAGTAAGAACTGTTCTCCATCTGCCATGACCCCATATGTCAATAAAAACGTATTTTAATTTGACAGACCTAAAGTGGTCTATAAATTTTACAAGCATTTCAGCATCCTTCGATACCTCTATCTGCACATTCACTGATCTTAGATTTTCATCAGCTACTATTCTGATGTTCGCCAGAGACAAGTGGCGAAGTTTGTGTAATGGCAAAATTTCAGGAAGGAATTCAAGGGGATTACCAAACAGTCTAAGAACACGTAACTCGGACATAGCCCTGCAATTAAACTGAAGACAAATATTAGACCTAGAGAAAATAGGAGATACTAAAAAGTTCACTAAAAAATAAAATACATAGGCTAATCAAGGTCATTAATTGCTCATGAAATGACCTGAAATCAAGAAGAGGTCGGACAAGCTTGTTGTGCTCCAATGATAATTCCTCGAGTCCAATGCATTGTCTCAATTCAACTGATTACAGTTTCCAGCAAAGACAAGCAAAAGGAATAAGTAATACACATGCCCTAGACCTCCAGACTTAGAGGGTTTTTTTTTCTTTCTTTTTCTTTGGTTCATTTTATTGGACCATAAACAAATATATATGTGGGTGTAAAATAAAAGGACAATGCCATTAAAAAAACACACACAACTGTAAGCTTACCAGGTACTGAAACCAGCATATTGTTGTCAACCCTGAGAACTTTTAACTTTTTCAGATTGCCTAGCTCAGATGGCAAAACTGAAAGCTTGTTGTTATCAAGGTATAGCTTCTCAAGAAGTGGCAGCTGAGTTAACTCTACTGGCAATACCTGACAAGTGTGCAGTAATCAACTATAAAAAGGTTATTCCAATTGATAGAATACCTCAAAGGAAATACATTTTTAAATTTCTCAAGAATTGGACTAGTAGCATTTCTTCATTGACCTCTCATTTATTTTAAACTTCATCACAATTTCCCCTGACTAGATGTCATTAAAACCCCACTACAAGCCATGGTTTGAAATTCAACCCATTGTTGCTTCCCTTTCAGAATAGCTAGACTTGCTCTCTTTCCACTTAACCAACTTAATGTCAACAACTACCCAAAAGTTCAGATTAAAGACTGCAAAAGTCATTTTTAAGAGGTTATTCCTTGTTGATTAACTTAATTGAAAATCTACATAATTGAGTGTGATATAAACAACATCACAGCTTAGGCATCCATTCAAATCATAATAGGAACAGAAACTACTAAAAAAAATCATTCTCTTTTTTTGGCGTTCACAAGAACAAATAAGCATAAACTTTCACATCAAATCAAGAAAAACTGAAATTTTATCACTCGGATATTTCGAAATGAACCAAATCAATAATTTCAAATCTAAGTATTTTCAGTGTTCAGTATATCTTAAATGAAGTGAAATAAGATGCATAAAGAAAAAATAACAATAATAAATAAATAAAAACGCATAGCACCAATTTTTATCTAATACTGAATTCTTTAGTGGGATTGAATAATATTTAAACTTATTTTATATTTTTTCTGTTCATATCAAGCCTTCAACTTTATGCAATATTCAGTTTCCTATTTCACTCTGATGGATTCATTTTTTACTCATTAGGGTAAATGAAAAATTCCAGATATAGTTTTCTTCTAAAATTAGACATCTGCTCTCAAACTTGAACTCAGATCTGTTCTCTCAAGCCGAGCATTACCCAGTTTCTCTCATTCTCAAAATTACCACTAAACCAAGCCAAACCCAACAATTTAAGCTTCAATTTTATTTTTTCTTCAAATAGAAACACCAACCGTTATCACATTCAAAATCTTGATTTTCTTTGGTTTCCTGAACAAAACAGAAAGAAATCCAATATAAAAACAAGTCATAGAATTCAAAGAAAAAACTCACCGACAATCCACAACCATTGAGGTTTACCACAACAACACTCATCCAATGATTAGCAAAACCCACCACCCCATCTCCACCACTCCCAGACAAAGAAGTCCCTGCCGCTGCCCCCGGCGGCACAAAATTTGACTTCAACAGCCTCGTAAGCACTCCAATTCCTTCACTCTGCTGCCCAGAACCCCCAACCCTCATCAACCTCACTGCCCTAAGCGGCTCTCTCCGCTTCAAAACCTTCATATCCACACCCACATTGCCTTCAACCTCCTTCCCCGCCTTCAATTCCACGACCACCGAGTCCTGAGGCATTGGCAGAGCTACCATTATCTGCGATTGCAGCCTCAAAGCCACCTGATCTTCATCATCACCAGCCGTCCAATCAAGATCGATCCTAAACCCTAATTCTTGATCTTGGGGTGCCGGTGCCGGTGCCGATGCTGATGCAGCGGATTCCGATTCCGATGAGGACCTTGATGATGATGATGATGAAGAAGAAGGGCTGTGATCGTCCAGGGTTTCTTCGGAACCATAGTTAAAAGTCAAATGAAAAACCTCTGAAGGTCGCTTCCAACCAAGTCCCCAAGACATGGTTAGGGTTTTGCTACAATGACGATCTCATCAAACATCGAATTGAATTGAGAAATGTAATTCACTATTTTTTTTTAAATCAAAATTTAGGGTTTCAGAGAGAGAAACTGAGATTTGTAGAGAGAGAAAGTGAAACCGAACTACTATTATATTATCTATATATATGCACATGTTATCGTTACTTGTATATATATATATAATATCTTGTATATATATATATATATATAGTATATATGCATATCTGTAAAAACAATAAGACAACAAACTGTAGACAGTTGAAAAGAGGGAAAAAATGGTTCAAGGAATTACCTCAGCAGAGATGAACCCTTTCTCAAAATCAGTATGAATAGTCCCAGCAGCCTGAGGAGCCTTTGTCTGCCGTTGACACTTAGTTGATATTTCCCTCAAAAAAAAAAATATTAAGTAAATTTTTTTAAATTCTGAAAATACTTAATTTTCAAGAAATTGTTAAGCATGCTTACGCTTTTCAATCATTCATCACTTTTATTTTTTTAAATCTTAAAAAATCAAAATCAAAATTAAAATTAAAATTAGAAATGTGAATAATGAGAGCAATACCAAAGGGGTCTCAAAATTTCTTAATTTACGTTTGGATGATGCATTTTGGATAGGAATTTTTAAAATATATACATATATATAAATATATGAATGAAATATAATTATATTTATTTTTTTCCTTTTCTAAATTTTTACTTAAATATATAATCTAAATACAGCCTAAGAGTTTGAATTTTCTGCAGTTTCTCATCTAGTTTGAGAAAACAATTGAGTTTAGTCGGCTTATTTTGGAGACCTGATCTTGGTAATTCGAACCGTTTACTTTTTAAAATTTATTATGTAGAATATTCATCGGATATCGGTAACTATATGTTTAAATTATGTTTGTCTTAAAAAAATGAATGGGATTATTGAAATTATGAAACAAATGTAATTCAAATATATAGTTATTAATATCCAATCATTTTAATTTTTTCTATGAATATTTAACTCAACCAACCCTAAAAAACAAACAATTTAAATTATTGAAATCGGCCGGAAAATAGGCCCCAAACCTAAACATTTCTCAAATTGGCCAACGTATAATTTAAACCCAATTACTAAACCATTAGATTAAACTTGAATGAGATGTCTTATGTTTAATATTCAATGGCAATCTTTTACTTGCCACAAATTAACACAATATTTTCTCTTTAATTTTCAAGAAATAGTTAAACATGCTTACACAAAATGAAAACGATATGTAAAGCTTTTCAATCATTCATTACTTTTATTTTTTAAAATCTTAAAAAATCAAAATCAAAATCAAAATTAAAATTAGAAATGTGAATAATGAGAGCAATACCAAAAGGGTCTCAAAATTTCTTAATTTACGTTTGGATGATGCATTTTGGATAGGAATTTTTAATATATATATATATATATATATATAAATATGAATGAAATTAAAAATAAAAATTTCTTTTCTAAATTTTTACTTAAATATTTGATCTAAATACAGCCTAAGAGTTTGAATTTTCTCGAGTTTGTCATCTAGCTTGAGAAGGCAATTGAGTTGAGTGAGTTCATTTTGGGGACCTGATCTTAGTAATCCGATCCACTTACCTTTTAGGACTTACTATGTAAAATACTCATCGGATATCGGTAGCTATATTTAAATTATGTTTGTCTTAAAAAAATGGATGGGCATTATTGAAATTATAAAACAAACGTAATTCAAATATATAGTTATCAATATCCAATCATTTTAATTTTTCTATGAATACTTACCTCAACGAACCCTAAAAAACAAATGAATTAACTTACTAAATCTGTTGAAAAATAGGCCCCAAGCCTAAACATTTCTCAAATTAGACAACTTATAATGCAAACCCAATTACTAAACCATTAGATTAAACTTGAATGAGATGTCTAATGTTATTCAATGGCAATATTTTACTTTCCACAAATTAACACAACATTTTCTCTTTGCTATAATACTTAAATAAAATATATTGAAAGAAAATCTCAGGCTGCGTTTAGTAGAGTTTTTTAAATATGATTTGAGAATAGAGTTATATTTTAAATTTGTGACTTTTGAAATTATGATTTGAGTGTGAAAAATTTATTTGGTAAATGAGTTTTGAAAAGAGTTTTGAATTGAGTGAGGAATTTTTGATGTGACATATGATATTTGATATAAAAATTTACAACTCATAACCAAACGCTCAACTTAAAATTGTATTCAAAACACATAAAAAATTTTAAAAATTCGAAAAATATTTTTTATTGAATATATAAAAATTAATGTGTTAATTGCAAAAATAAAAATAAAAAAATTATGCACTGTTCCGTTCAATCGGCTGGACGACCGGTTAGTCTAAATTTTCTTACCTTAGACAGAATTTTCAAAAATGAGTGTAAAATTAATTTTTGAAAAATATAAACAAACACGGTATACAAATCAAAGTAAACAGAGCTTATTTTTTCTTTAATTAAAGTTGTTACTATTTTATAATAGCAGGCCAGCAGTGGGTCACTAAGGAACATGATTGTTATGCTTTGGTTGTTTTACTAATATTATTTCTCTTATTTTTACAAAAAGGTGAAATTTTAAATTAATTTATGTTCTAAAGTGACTTTAAATCACATTGCAAGCAAGACACCAACTAATTTATTAATAAGGAGTCGAAATTGAGCAACATGTTTGGCTTAAACTCAGAGCATAGCGAACTTACCATAATACTAATCAATTTAAACTGAACAAATTAGATTATTTCAACTTGAATTTTCACTTTTAAATCATTTTTTTTTTTTTACAGTCTTTCATGACTTTTAAATCATCTAGAATTAGAAAGATTTTTTTAACCGTCACAAAAGTTCATCGCATTGACCGTCAATGTAATTTGTTATATTATTTTCTTATCTTTTTCTAGTTTTCTTCGTTGACAAAATAGAAACTGAGAGGGTAATTTTTGAGAAAATTGGGCCGAGCTTCGAGTTGGGTTTTTAGGCCCAAAACGCAGAGGACTAGGTAAAAAGGCCGTACTGAATACTCCGGCCTAGAGGGCAAGGTTACTCCGGCCTTGGGGAGACAAAGTTACTTCGGCCCAAGGAGGTGAGTTTATTCCGGCTCAAGAAGAGATAGTTGCTTCGGCCCAAGGAGGAGTAAAGCTACTCCGGTCCAGAGGCAACTCGGAGTTAGGCCGGTCTCAGAATTAGTCCGGTCGCA